>AZYI01000088.1:0-198531 GCA_000587855.1 Mucor irregularis B50 | reverse complement strand
ACGTCCACATCTTGAAGGTATAATTGTGATGAAAATCTCAATTATAAAAGAAAGAGTTGAAAGCTGTCAAATAAACATTATCTTTTACCACATCTAATTTTGTTATCAATACTTTATTTGCAATTGTGCTTGTAATTGAACAATCTTCTGAAATCTTCTTTAATTTTGGTTATTGTTTATTTCTGGTTTCACTGTAATTTATTTTCTACTTTATCTGTTTCTGGTTAATTATTGTCTGGTAATCCTCGTTCTGTCATACAACTTTATTGTCCTTTAAAGCGAACTAGGCCTAAACTCACTCTTCTTGTCCATATATATTTAAATAGTCTCCTACAGTCTTCTATTTTTTCAAGAGATATATATATTGTTTATTTTTGATATTTTTAACAAAGGTAACATAAAAGACATCAAGAAAACACTTCAGTTTTGTTGAATCACTAATAAAATATTGTTTTAATAAAACTTTTGGTAAAAAGTCACGTGAATTCACGTGATAATCACGTTACTGTATTTTGATTGGCTGAAATCATGAGTTTCTCCTGCTTTTAGATATTTGAAGAATACATAGTAGTGACGTTCTCATCCTGGCAAATGCTCAAGACATAACAAGGTAATAAGATATGTATACGTTTTTATCTTGATACCACTTCCTTGATACCACTTTGGTGTGATTCATGGGTGTACTTTGTTGAAGTAATTAATAGTTGTTTTAGAGATTTGTCACGGATAAAAGTAAGCTCTTTTTTGCACATTTACTTGTGATGAAAGTTCTAATCTGAGCTTTATTACATCGCCATTCTTTTTCTTTCTCGCTTTTCAAGGAGATGAATGTTTGTCAACCCGTTTTGGTGTGTTTAAAATCGCATAAAGCGCATACAACTTCTTCTCTATATATTTGTATACGGGTATATACAACCTTTAATTCTACGGATGTAGTTATATACTAACTCGGCCCTAAATTGATCTCGCTCTAGGTTGATCTGATACACTTGAAGCAGCGAGTTAGTTTTTAATTATCGACTAATATCTGATTTGTGACAAATGTAAAGGAGACATAACTAAGTAACATACTTAAAGGCTTATTCAAAATGCAAATTAACAGTGTCCTAGACTTTAAACCCATATCTGTCAATTGACGAAAGCGAATATTTATTTTCAGATGTATATAATTAAAACGCAAAACCCTTTCGATATTGTTTGTTGGGGCCAGCTAAAGTTAGTCAAAGCAAACACAGCACCTCTCAGTTCTCGCATTGTTTTTAAAATTTTAATTGTTGAAAGATGGAGTAACTAACGCTGTATTTAAAGCGTTTGTTTCATCACTGATGAAAGGATTGATATGAAAATATCTCATGTCTTTATTTTAAATAGTGGCATGCTCGTATTAAATTTCTGTACATAATACATTGTTGAATCAGCTATGTGTTACATGTATTACATAGTGGGAAGCTTGTTTTAATGAAACTCGTGTTCAATATTGAAAATGCATGATTTATAATTTTCAGTGAAGCATAAGAAAGTATATATTAATTCAACCATCACTCAACTTATTAATCCGAACAGAGCATTGAAGAGGACAATAGTTTGACGAGGTACTGCAAATTTATTTATGTTATTCTGCTCGTCACATTTGTAAGTGCTTCTGTTTGAGCCGTCATTATATGTATTTCCTGTTGATCAAGAAAATCATCGAGTATAAATAAAAGAGAATAAATCTGGAACTGGATGCTGTAAAGAGATCATTCACCACGGGTGAAAGTTCGAACTCCCCTTTATATACGCCGCATACAACGCATGTGAAAATTTGTTTCATTTAAAAATTTGTTTTGACATTTCCTGCTTTTTCTTTTACATAATACATTGTTGAATCAGCTATGTGTTACATGTATTACATAGTGGGAAGCTTGTTTTAATGAAACTCGTGTTCAATATTGAAAATGCATGATTTATAATTTTCAGTGAAGCATAAGAAAGTATATATTAATTCAACCATCACTCAACTTATTAATCCGAACAGAGCATTGAAGAGGACAATAGTTTGACGAGGTACTGCAAATTTATTTATGTTATTCTGCTCGTCACATTTGTAAGTGCTTCTGTTTGAGCCGTCATTATATGTATTTCCTGTTGATCAAGAAAATCATCGAGTATAAATAAAAGAGAATAAATCTGGAACTGGATGCTGTAAAGAGATCATTCACCACGGGTGAAAGTTCGAACTCCCCTTTATATACGCCGCATACAACGCATGTGAAAATTTGTTTCATTTAAAAATTTGTTTTGACATTTCCTGCTTTTTCTTTTCTTTTCCTCTTCATAAAATCAAAAAAGATATAATTCATACATGACTTTTGACGCATACGACGGCGTAAAATTATTATTTAAGACAGTTTCTGATGTCTTTTTCCGTGAAATCAGAGTGAGGTAAATTTAATGATATCATATTTCTATCATAGTTTATTGATACAGTCGATACACAGTGGCGCGTATAATGTACCCAAGGACGATCCATGTATTTTTATTGTTGCCCCTCATGCCAACCAGTAAGTATTGAGCAGTAATACACACGTTGTGAAGCATTTGTGTAGTAATGAAAGAAAAGATTCGTAGATCCTGGAATGGTGATCATCTCCAATCCACGCCGCTTCTCTCCACTAATGGCGAAATCCTCTTTCAAACGTAGAATTGTTGGAGACGCTGCCCGGGCCTTAAGAGCTAGTAAGTATTTGAATATGAGTTGGCTCTGTTTATATGTATCTAATGAAAAACGTTTATGTATTGCGCGCTTAAGTTCCTGTGATCCGCCCTCAAGATCTTGCTATAAAGGGAGCAGGGACTCTCACTGTAAACGAAAACTCTCACTTTATACTCAATGGAAAGGATACCCAGTTTAAGCAACAAGCAGGCCCTCGCGATATTATAGTTCTTAGTAAAACTCTCCAGTTCGAAGTGACTGAAGTCGTTTCAGATACAGAATTAAAGTTGAAAACAGAATTGACTCCCGAAGCTATCGCGCATATTTCAGACACCGCGAGTTACAAAATTATTCCTCATGTTGATCAATCCGTACTTTATGAGAAGGTACACGAACGTTTGGATAAAGGTGAATGTCTAGTGATTTTTCCTGAAGGTGGTAGTCATGATAGATCCGAGATGCTCCCCTTAAAAGGTTTGTTAGGATTCTCCAAATTATTTTAAAGAAATCATAAATCTAACCATTCGTACCTTCAGCTGGATTTGCTATCATGGCTCTCGGGGCAATGGCAGAGAATAAAAATTTAAACATTAAAATTGTTCCAGTTGGTAAATAAGTATACTTGTGCTGTATGTATACTCATATGTACTAATCCGTTTGACATAGGTCTTAATTATTTCCATCCTCACCGATTTAGATCTCGAGCTGTTGTATCTTACGGAGCACCCATTTCTATTGAACCAGAACTAGTCCAGAAATACATAGAAGGAGGTCCTTCCAAACGTGAAGCTATTTCCTCTTTACTGGCGGCTGGATATGAAGGACTAAAGAGTGTTACTGTCAATGCTCCCAATTACGATACTCTCATGGTTAGTAATAAATACCTCCATACGATTCATATATTAACGAAAAAACTAATAACTCAATCTCTACTAGATCATCTCCACAGCACGCCGCTTATATAAGCCTGCAGCTGAACACAAGCTGAATATTGATCAAGTGGTGGAATTGAATAGAAGATTTGCTATAGGTTATCGCCATTTTGAAAAGGACTCAAGATTAGTGGATTTAGCTCAAAGAATCAAAGCTTACAATAATACTCTCAAATATTTTGGTTTACGTGATTATCAAGTTCCCAGAACACAGACTACCATGTACTCTGCCGCACCAATTCTACTTTCTCGTATTATCAAGCTCGTATTTCTAGCAATTTTCGGTTTCCCTTCGTAAGTAATAGTAAAAGGATACAAGCGAACAAGAACTTACATTTGAAACATACCATGTAGACTTTTGATCAATTCACCATTAATTATTTTGACATTTATAATCAGTCAAAAGAAGCAAGAAGGTAATATATTAAATTACTTATTGAAAGTAGTTAAAGTGGCTAATATGATCTATGATGTAAACAGAGGCACTAGCCGGCTCTTCTGTCAAAATCGCTGCGCGTGATGTACTTGCCACATGGAAAATTTTGGTTGCCTTAGTTGGTGTGCCCACATTGTACGGTTTCTATTCTTTCTTGCTATTCCTCTACCTCTGGCTCAACAACTATAGTCATGCTTTTGGACTTTCCTTATTGGTCTGGGTTGCTCTTCCATTTATTCAATATGCTTGTGTGTTAGTTCTTGAAAACTCTATTGATATTTACAAATCATTGAATCCATTGATTTTGTCCCTCAGCAACCCTGATGGTGCAGCTGAGCTTCGTAGAATGAGAGAAAACTTATCTGATGCGATCACAAAGTACGTGGACGAGAACGGTGCTACTGCTATCAGTGATTTCGACAAACACAAATTTGATAATTTGGAGTTGAAGGAAAAGATTCAAGCAAGAGGATTTTTGAACGAACTTAGCTTAAATGTATCGCCTGCTATGTTTCAAAATTGGTTTGATGATAAGCAGTTATTTAACTTTGGTAGTGCAAGCTCAGATTCTGATTCTGAGTAAAAGGATGGAAGGGTCTTATTCCGCATAGCAAATTAATAAAATTGCAATTTAATACCATACACTGTAGGTTGCTAGTGGACGTTTTTCTCCCGCTTTGAGTGTTAACAAAAGCCACTTAAGCGCGACACGAAATTTGCATGAACCAGTATTCTCTCTTTTATTATTTAAATTATACCTCAAAAAACCATTTCTATATGTTAAGGTTCCGCTGGCGATGTGATTCAAAGGCTATTTACATGCACTGTACTATCGCACTTGTCGAAAACAAAAGCATTAGGAATCTTTCAATAGGACCAAAATTTTGAGTGCGGAGTGTAAATTACTTTTTTGTGTGATACTCAAGATTGCAAGTAGAGCTTGATACCTGACGCATACTGGAATATTTTACATATTATTGCCTTTCTTTCTCCCTTTTTACATTTTTCTTGAATTCTTTGTATTTTGTAACACGCAGCATTTGGATAAGAGAAGAAAGAGACTATTTTTTTTTTGGCTATCTCGACTACTTAAAAAAAGAAAGGCCCAACTGTTGTATTACTTTGGTACCTTTTTTTATATTATCTCAGTAACCACATAATAAGAGGGTCATCATCTTTCTCTCTCTCCTTTTTGTTACATTCAAATTGACACTTGGAATTTTTTCTTTACCTTTTATTATACTCGTAGACTTATTACAATAGTTACAAGTAAAGCGTTTTATTTTTTAAACCGAACACGATTCAAACTATTAATCAACTTGTAGATTTCAACTGAACAGTAATATGAGTGGTGGTAACATCAAAGTCGTTGTGCGATGTCGACCCATGAATGCAAGAGGTACACTCTGATATCATGAAACAAGTATAACACAGCACACTTACACCATACATAAAAACAATATAAAATTAATAGAAATCGCTCGCGGAGCAGTTGGCTTAATTCGTATGGAAGGCAATCAAACAATTATTAGTAGACCACCTGATCAAAAAACTGGGAAAGATTCTGAGGATATTAAAGCTTTTACATTTGACAAGTCTTATTGGTCTGGTGATAAAAATGATCCATCTTATGCCAGTCAAGAAACCCTTTATAACGATCTAGGCGAAGAATTATTAGATCATGCATTCGATGGTTACAATTGTTGTATCTTCGCTTGTAAGTCATTTAATACATATTAGTTGTGCTGCATTACATTTGCTAATGAAACTAAAATTATTTTTGTAACGAAAAAAAAAAGATGGGCAAACTGGCTCTGGTAAATCATATTCGATGGTACCTTCTTATTAATATAATTATATATAACTATATGCATTAAGCTAAACTCACACAATAGATGGGTTATGGCGAAGATAAAGGTATCATACCTCGAACCTGTTCAGAACTTTTTAATCGAATTTATACAAATCAGAAAAGCAACCTTACGTATCGTGTCGAAGTTTCTTACATCGAAATCTACAACGAAAAAGTGCGCGACTTATTAAACCCTAAAAATAAGGGCAACCTCAAAGTCCGTGAGCATCCATCCCTGGGCCCCTATGTCGAAGATTTATCTCGCCTTGCCGTTACTTCCTTCGATGATATTGAACATCTCATGGACGAGGGTAACAAGGCTAGAACAATTGCCGCTACTAACATGAACGAAACATCTTCTCGTTCTCATGCAGTGTTCACTTTATTCCTCACTCAAACTCGATTAGACGATCTTACAAAATTAGAGACCGAAAAAGTTGCCCGCATTAGGTACATAAAACAATATTTGCAAAATGTAGATTTCATTATTAACTTAATAATAACAACAACTCCTTAAATTTCATTCAAATTCCAGTTTGGTTGATTTAGCTGGTAGTGAAAGAGCAAATAGTACAGGTGCTACTGGTGCAAGATTGAAAGAGGGTGCCAACATCAATCGATCTTTAACAACCCTCGGTAAAGTCATTTCTGGACTTGCAGATCAATCTATTGCGGAAGCCAATAAAAAGCCTGGAAAAAAGATCAAAGAAGTCTTCATCCCTTACCGTGATTCTGTCCTTACGTGGCTATTAAAGGATTCATTGGGTGGTAACTCCAAAACCGCTATGATTGCTGCCATTTCTCAGGCTGATTATGACGAAACTCTTTCCACTTTGAGATACGCTGATCAAGCAAAGAAGATTCAAAACAAGGCAGTTGTAAATGAAGACCCTAACGCAAAGATGATTCGTGAATTGAAAGAAGAATTGGATACCCTGCGAGATCGCTTGCGAGTGTATGCACCTGAAGTAGTAGAAGAGCTATCGGCTTCCAGTGCCTATCGACAGGATGATGATGCTGCATCAGCTGCTGCAGGTGGTGGTGTGCGCACTCCACTACCGACACGATCCGCTATCACTAACGCAAATCAAATACTCATTATTGAAGATGCTCAAGGCAATAAGAAGAAAATGACAAAACAAGAAGTTGTCGATCAACTGACAAGTTCCGAAAAACTGTTGGCTAATTTGAATCAAACTTGGGAGGAGAAGTTGAAGCGTACAGAAGAAATTCATTTCGATAGGGAGAAGGTACTCAAAGATCTTGGTATTACTATCGAAAAGAATGACATGGGTATCTATATGCCTAAAACAATACCTTTTATTGTCAATTTAAATGAAGACCCTCTAATGTCTGAATGTCTTATGTACCAAATCAAAGCTGGTAAGACTCGAGTGGGAAGGCATGAGGGCCAAAGCCAGTGTGAAATTCGTCTTAGTGGAGCCAATATTCAAGATGAACACTGTTGGTTTGAGCATGGGCCTGATAATGCTGTCACCTTACACCCCTCAACAACACAAAAAGATGCCATGACGATGGTCAACGGTATTCGTATAAGTGAACCACGACGATTGAAGAATGGTTATCGAATCATTCTTGGGCATCACCACATATTCCGGTTTAATCATCCAGAGGAAGTACGACAAGAAAGAAATGATGTGTTAAGGCAAGTGACGAGCTCCCCAGTACCAATTGACTGTAATTCTGCAGTAGACGAAGAAACCAATCTCGACCCTAGTCTTTTGGGTTCTTCTGAGCTCATGGACTGGAACTATGCCAGACTGGAAGCAATGCGAAATCATTATTCTTCAGAAACAAACTTCCATGGACTGAAAGATGAAGAAATCGAAAAGTTGTACGACGATATTGGGAGAATCCGACAATCCAGAAGAACCCGTACAGATAGTCGTGCAGAATTTGACGATGATGACATCTCGTCAAATGGACACCGTCTTTCGACTGCAGCCACTATGATAGACGACGGAAGTATTTGTACAGATTCTACGTTAGTTGTTGCACCTGAAAAAATTCAGGAGAAAATCAACGATGTCAAGGAAAAGCATCAAAAGGAACTCGATTTACAGCGCAGTTTTTATGAAGCAAAATTACACCGTATGTCTTCCATGCACTTGTCAACAGCACCAGGTCAACAACCCTATGTGGATGACGAGGTGTCCATCTATTCACCAAAAGAGATGACACTTGTACAAAATGTACTCCAGCGTTGGAAACGAATCCATTATGTCACCATGGCTGAGGTTGTTTTGACCAACGCGGTTATATTAAAAGAAGCCAACATCATTTCTCGAGAATTAGAAAAAGATGTTCTCTATCAATTTACTGTTATCGAAGAATCATTTTCCAACTTAAAATCACACTGGGAAGAAACCTCTGGTATCCACCAATTTGATGCGGACGATGATAATGCTGGAAATTCGGATGCAGTTTTGATGAATAGTCCTAAGCCTTGCATTGGTGTACGTGTGATTGATAGAAAGAATCAGGCAGTATATGTTTGGTCTCTTGAAAAATTGAAAGCACGTCTTCACAAAATGCGCAATCTTCGTAACTTTGTTGATCGACCTCAATATAGAAAGCACTTTAACTGGGAGGACCCATTCCATGAAGTTCCAAGCCCCAAGTACTCATTTATAGGTAGTGCAGCTGTATCAGTACGTAACTTATCTCGTCAACATCAAGCATATGAAAGTTGTGTAGAAATTTTGTGTCGCATAACGGGCCAAGTAAAAGGTAAACTCCGTGTTCTCATCTCACCTATTGCTCGCTCTGGCTCTGCAGCTGATATCGAAAATGAACAAGAACAAACTACTTTACAAGTCGGCCAACAATTGCTTTTTGAAATTCGTTTATTAGAACTAATTGGACTGAATGAAACAGAGTTTACACAAGTTCATGTACAATATCGATTGTCATCATTTGGTGGTATAGCACCCAACTCATCTGCAGAAAAATTGTTTGCCACAGAGCCAATCAGTGGCTTCGGTACCAACAAAACCATTCTTCTAGATTACAGCCAAACTGTTTCGTTGTTAGTAACTGAATCAATCAAAGATATACTGCTCAACAAAATGATTATATTTGAGGTTTACGGCGCCGCTCAACCTCGTATTTTATCGCAATATGAACGCTGGGATGATCAACGAGAAAAGCCAAAATTAGCAGAGATGCTAGCGGAGAATAATCCTTTGAACAAAAATCCTACCACCAGTGCAGCTGCTGCAACCGCGGCAACAGAACGCCGCCGAGAAGAAGAGCTTTTGGCAACTGAAAGACATGATGTTCTTGCATGGATTCAGATTTGCGAATTGACTTCCAACGGAGAATACACACCAGTTCAAGTAGTTCAACACACACCTTTAGATCGCGGTGCGTTTCAATTGAGACAGGGTCTTCAACGTCGCATTTGTATCACCTTGTCCCATACCTCGGGTAGGCAATTTATTTGGAATAAAATGAGTAACGCAATGATTGGTCAAGTCAGACTTTTGGATGCCAAAGGTCGTATCATCAACTCACCTGCGCATGAGGACGTTTCAATTCGTTTACTTTCTCAACAACAAGTTCAATACAAGAATGATGGTACAATTATTTTGATTGCTCATGGTGCGTGGGATTCCTCTCAACATGATTGTCTATTCTTAAACCGATTGACTCAGAGCGGTACTCGTATTTTATTGAATTTGAAATGGGAGATAGAGGCAGAGAAATGCTCAAAACCGATTCAGTGCAACATGGATATCGCGGTTCGCATTCAAGGTCGAGATGCTTCAAATTTTGGATTACGTAAGTTACTACTTGGATCGAATAAGTATTTGAACAAATCCAGTGGAGTGTTTTTAATTCACTTGCGTCCACCCATGACCCGTCGTGTCAGTCAATTATGGCGATTGAACACAGCTTCTAAATTTGTTCCAGGGGAAGAATTCCTAGGATCATGGCGACCACGAGGCGTTTCTTTGATTAATGATTTTAGACATATTCAAGAGCGAATTAGCCGCAAAGAACAAGTCACCGGAGCATCTCAGGCACTTATGCTTCATACCGCGAGATCGCAAACAAGTCATGGATCGATGAATGACAAAGAATTAACAGCTACTGATTCTGTTAGTCACAAAGATCAATCCGACTTAATCCGAAAGGTTTTATCATTGTGGAATAGCAAGTGGGGAACTGATAAAGAGGTATGTCGTTCCACGGTGTTTCAAAATATCCATAATTTTTTAATTTGTCGTACGGTTTTTTTTCTGCTTAAATAGATTATACTTAGTCAGGATCCACCTATTCCTGGGATGCAAGACTTGGAGCAATTACAAAAAGATGCTTGGAGCTGTTCCAAATTGATCTCGGAAGTCAAGTTAATCACTGAATTGTAAGCTCGTTATGTACGCTGATTGTTTCCTGTATTAATGCAATTTTAATTAGCGATAATATCACTAAGAGAGGATATTTAACATATCAAGAAAATGCACTAGATGATAAATGGATTAAACGGTGGTTCGTTTTGCGGAGGTAAGTCGTTATGAAAGCTTTTAATTCTTACGGCATATGCGATGACTAAAAAGTTAAAATGAAATATAAGGCCATACATTTATATTTATACCAACCAGTCCGAGACGGAAGAACAAGGCATTATTAACGTATCTAATGTCAGAATTGACTATAATCGGGCACTTGAACAAATGATCAAAGTAAGTTTTTTTTTTAGCTGTTTTTTCATATGAAGTTTGTTGTACTCACTTACTCTATACTGTACTAGCGCAATAATGTATTCTCAATATACACAAATAATAATGCATATATATTACAAGCAAACTCAAAATCAGATATGGCGGATTGGATGAAAAATATTGATACGTTGTATTCAACAGACAATATCAAATAATTCTACTATGTTAAATATGCCCTTTATGTTATTATACCCGCTTTTTATACCCTCTTTTACTTTCATTTCATCTCGTTCATCCCACCATTCCCATCCTTCTGTGTAACACAATCTTTTGTTCTTTTTTGTACATTCCTTTATATACTCCATTACTACTACTACTACTACTACACTTCATGCATTTATTTCTTCATTTTTCTTATAATAAAATTACAATATAATACTGTGATAAAAACTAATGGTTAAAGCGTGGACGAGTGCATGTAATTTGTTGTCTAGATTCTGGTTCCATGCATCACACGTCACCGTTCGACAAGGCTTCAATTAATTAGAATACGAATCGCCATTCAGTATTATTGTTTATTTATTTGTAGCAAAAAAAAAAAGTGTGAGAGATGCACATGAATAATGGAAAAAGTGGAGTGGGAAAAGAGTTTAACAAATTCACCACCTGACTTACCCATCATTTGTGTGTCTGTGTTTCCATTGCATGAATAAAAAGGGGAATCAAAAGTTTTTCATTTGCACCTTTTTTCTTTTTTCTTTTTCTACTCTTTTGTTCAATTTAATATCGTCTCCTTATATTAATTTCTTACTCAATGTCTGCACTTAATAATCAAATCATCGTTGTTGGTGGTGGTCTCTCAGGTCTTTCTGCCGCCCATACTGTTGTAGAACAAGGTGGCAATGTTCTTTTACTTGATAAAAACCCCTTCTTTGGGTAAATTATACACAAATTTTTGAAAAAAATTTAAGAGTTAATTTTAATCAATTTAAAAATATAGTGGTAACTCCACAAAGGCTACTTCTGGTATTAACGGTGCTTTGACGCGTACCCAAGTTGCTTTGGACATTAAAGATTCAGTTGAACAATTCTATCAAGATACCCTCAAGTCTGCACGTGATTTGGCTAAAGGGGAATCAAAAGTTTTTCATTTGCACCTTTTTTCTTTTTTCTTTTTCTACTCTTTTGTTCAATTTAATATCGTCTCCTTATATTAATTTCTTACTCAATGTCTGCACTTAATAATCAAATCATCGTTGTTGGTGGTGGTCTCTCAGGTCTTTCTGCCGCCCATACTGTTGTAGAACAAGGTGGCAATGTTCTTTTACTTGATAAAAACCCCTTCTTTGGGTAAATTATACACAAATTTTTGAAAAAAATTTAAGAGTTAATTTTAATCAATTTAAAAATATAGTGGTAACTCCACAAAGGCTACTTCTGGTATTAACGGTGCTTTGACGCGTACCCAAGTTGCTTTGGACATTAAAGATTCAGTTGAACAATTCTATCAAGATACCCTCAAGTCTGCACGTGATTTGGCTCGTCCGGATCTCATTCGTGTTTTGACGGGTCGTTCCAGCTCTGCTGTTGAATGGCTTCAAGATAAATTCACTCTTGATTTATCTCTTGTTTCACGTTTAGGTGGTCACTCCTTCCCTCGTACCCATCGTGGTAAGGAACAATTCCCTGGTATGACCATCACTTATGCTTTGATGGAAGGCCTTGAAGAGTTGGCTGAAAAGCAACCTAACAGAGCCAAGATCATCAAAAAGGCTCAAGTCACAAGCTTGATCAAAGATTCTCAAGGTCACGTAGTCGGTGTTGAATATGTCATGGTTGGTAAAGGTGCTGACGGAAAGGTTCTTAAGGAGTATGGTCCCGTTATTCTTGCCACTGGTGGTTACGCCGCTGATTTCACTGAAAACTCTCTCCTCAAGAAGCATCGTCCTGAACTCTATAACTTGTCTACTACCAATGGTGACCATTGTACTGGTGATGGTATCAAGATGGCTGCCGCTGTTGGTGGTAACACTATCGATCTTGAGAAGGTCCAAGTTCATCCTACTGGTTTAGTTGATCCTAAGGAACCTGATGCTAAGGTCAAGTTCTTGGCTGCTGAAGCCCTCCGTGGTTGTGGTGGTCTCTTGCTCGATGCCAATGGCGATCGTTTCTGTGATGAATTGGGTCACCGTGATTATGTCACTGGTATGATGAACAAGAACAAGTTCCCCATTCGTCTCGTTTTAAACACTGCTGCTTCCAAGGAAATTGAATGGCATTGTCGTCACTATGCTGGTCGTGGTCTCATGAAGCGTTTCGACAACGGTGAAGCTCTTGCCAAGGAGATGGGTATCACTCCCAAGCACCTTGAAGAAACCTTTGAAACTTACAACAAGATTGCTGAAGGTAAAATCAAGGATCCTTGGGGTAAGCGTTTCTTCCATAACGTCCCTATCAAGATGACCGACTACTTCTATGTCGCTCTTATGCAACCCGTTCTTCATTACACTATGGTAACTATTGATTGTAATGTGCTAGTGACACATGAGTACTAAATTTTACATATTTGTTTAGGGTGGTGTCGAAATTACACCTGATGCCGAGATCAAGGGTACTAATGGTGCTCCTATTCCTGGTCTCTTTGCCACTGGTGAAATGTGTGGTGGTGTCCATGGTGCTAACCGTCTTGGTGGTTCTTCCCTTTTGGGTTGTGTTGTCTTTGGTCGCGTTGCTGGTGAGACTGCTGCCAGACACTTGTTCTCCCAATTGGTAAACAACAAATCTCAAGTTGCTCAAGTGTGTACGTTGGTCTCATGAAGCGTTTCGACAACGGTGAAGCTCTTGCCAAGGAGATGGGTATCACTCCCAAGCACCTTGAAGAAACCTTTGAAACTTACAACAAGATTGCTGAAGGTAAAATCAAGGATCCTTGGGGTAAGCGTTTCTTCCATAACGTCCCTATCAAGATGACCGACTACTTCTATGTCGCTCTTATGCAACCCGTTCTTCATTACACTATGGTAACTATTGATTGTAATGTGCTAGTGACACATGAGTACTAAATTTTACATATTTGTTTAGGGTGGTGTCGAAATTACACCTGATGCCGAGATCAAGGGTACTAATGGTGCTCCTATTCCTGGTCTCTTTGCCACTGGTGAAATGTGTGGTGGTGTCCATGGTGCTAACCGTCTTGGTGGTTCTTCCCTTTTGGGTTGTGTTGTCTTTGGTCGCGTTGCTGGTGAGACTGCTGCCAGACACTTGTTCTCCCAATTGGTAAACAACAAATCTCAAGTTGCTCAACAACGTTTGGGTGCTATCGGTCAACACTTGAACGGTGGTATTGGTATCAACATTGTTGTCAACCCTAACAACACCATCAACTTGGAGATTGCTTTGCCTCAACAACAAGGTGGTGCTGCCTCCGCAGCTCCTGCTGCTCTTGAGTCCGCTCCCGTTGCCGCCCCCGCTGCTGCACCAGAGGAAGCCAAGAAGGCTGACGAGCCCAAGAAGATTAAAGAATACACATTAGATGATGTTGCCAAGCACAATAAGCCTGAAGATTGTTGGGTTGTTGTCAACGGTGAAGTTTTGGATGTTACTGATTTCCTTGCTGATCATCCCGGTGGAAAGAAGGCTATCCTTATTTACGCTGGTCGTGATGCTACAGAGGAATTCAACATGATGCACAAGCCTGATGTCGTTGCCAAGTATGCTCCTTATGCCATCATCGGTACTCTCAAGAAGTAAAAAAAAAATATACACCACTGCTAAATACTATTTATTATTACACACACACACTTTCTATAAACCAAATCCTATGATTGTCAATAAAGTATACAAAAAAGTTTGCGAATTTTCATGGAATTAAGCCTTCTCTTGATTCGTTTAGTGTTTTTTCACTTGTGTGTTCATGAGAACATCTAGCAGATGTTTTTGTCACACGCGTTGATCGATATGCCACATTCATTTGTTAGCGCTTACGTTACAAGTGGGAATATCACACTACAATTCAATGCGGAACACGTATTTATCCTGTTTGGCGTAAACAACTACTATTTTAATTACGTTACACCTGTGAATGCAAATGCAGGAAACCAACTTCCTTGTGTAATCTCGGATGAATTGCCTGTAAATATCGGAAATTAACGCTTTTAAGTTCAAGTAACATGATTACTAAATGAATATTCGAATATACTTAACAAACAAGTGCAACTTTCTCTTAGAGATTACTAAATAATGTTAAAAATAGCTTGTACTCTGTCTTTGTATATTCTCTAATACTCTAATGCACAAGTTGTAGTAGGATTGTTGCACGAAAGATTTTTTTTCGCAAGGTATGGTGGATGCCCAAAGCCCTTTTTCAGCACTAAACCAAATGCAAGGACAAATCCTTTGGTTTGCGTGTATTCCAGCAAATCATTGAACATGTGAAGTTGTTCGCGGTACAATTAATTCAACCGCGTGTTTTTTAAACGTTAAGTAGATGCTGAAAACCCTTTGTAAACAACAACATACATGATAATGTAATAATAAATATACTTTCCTACACTCGTACTCTTCTCGATGTTGTTAAAAATCAAATAGACCAAATTGAATTGAAATCACTGAACACCGAGCTTTATTTTTCCCAACCGTGGGACTACTGTCATTTAAGAAAAAATCAAAACTCTATTATGTAACATCTTCACCATGACTGAAACCGCTGAAACCAGGATACTGGAAATTTTTAGAAAGAGGTACTCCATGACTCTGAGCCTTAGTCGTCTTAACAGAGGTACTTTACAGGGTGTATCATTGTGGTATGTGTTTTAAAAACTATAATACATAATACTTCAACTTTTCTTTTGAATAATGTACCATGGTATTTTCAGTCATCCGTACGTCTTCATCATTTACGCGCAAGAAAGCATGAATTTCTACTGGATGCCTTAAAATTTACCAATGGCTGTAAATATATATGTACAACAAATGAATAAATAATTCTGTACAGCGTAAATACCCACCCTTTGATTAATGGTTAATGTATTCTTTCTTTAGCGTACATAGAAATCTTTTTTATTCATATATATCACTTGAAAAGAACGCTTATCTTTGTAAGGTCTGCATATAAACGTCAGATGCGCTCTATGGATACGTAAAGACGATTTAAATTAAATATCATATAACACAGACCGTTCTACATCAATTCGAGTTTTTGAGGATAGAAACAATATGATATTGGACTTAACTGCTAGAAGTTTTTGAGCAACTGATGCTTGTCAAATCACAAAAAAGACACACGCGCACACAAAAAGAGGAGGCATAATTTCAATGTTTGAGTACAAGAGCATAGTTTACACATTTACTTGGAATTTAATGGGCTACCAGAAACCTTAAATATGAACTTCTTTGAATTTTCAATAAGCTTTACATTTATAAGTCGCTTATCACTAGAAGGGATAGAAAGCCAATTTACAAATGCTGTACGTATCACTAGCAGCACGCAGTTGTATGCATTTCCTCCGCATTCTCTTCTTAAAATATATCGTAAATGCGCTGTGCCTGTGAAATAGTCAAAGCCTTAATGATAGTATGGATGCTTCTGACAATCATTTGATTATTAATCACAGACAACTACAGAGGAAGTCCTATTATTTGCTAATTTGCACAAGCTATTCACTATTCGGGTGTTTTGCGGTAATGTAGCTTTATCGTATTGGGCGCAATACAATCAACGACTGTTTATTGACGATTTGCTCTTGCTTACCAGCATAAGGAAGGTAAATAACCTATGCGAGTAATCTAATATATTTCCATAAATGGGAAGTTTTTAGATTATGAATCTGATAAAAGATGTGACAAAATCAGTTGAACTCTAAGTCATAAGGTATCATTTACTTGTTTCTTACAATTAGTGAGTCATAGTCCAGACCCTTTGCTAATGCTATTGTCGGCTCTTAGCAGCTGTATAGCCATTAAACCAAGTATTTATAATCCAGCAAGGGTCTTTTTAGGCATCATTCCGTGCAAAAATGGTGTTAGAATTTCTGCCAATGAATCGTAGCTTGAAACAAAATGAAAATCGGAATTTGGACCTTAGCAACCCCACATTTTTTCGCCTTCTGCTTTCTTCTTTCATATTACTGAAACAATAGAATGAATTCGTTAATACAGAAATATCAGCATAATATATTGAATAAGCCTATCCGAACCTTTGCAATGCAGTCATGTAACTTATTTTCCGAGATCGACTTTAGACAAACTTACTCATTGCCGAAATTCTATATTATATAGCGTTTATGATGACTTTGGGTGACATTGTTTCTCAACAAGCAGTAGAAAAGAGGGGTTTGGAGGGTCATGACTTCAAAAGATCCTTCCGAATGACAGTGTATGGTGCCTTAATTGGTGGCCCTGTCATTGGTACCTGGTTTGGATTTATTAATCGAGTCATTACAATCAAGAACAAGTGGGCGGGTAAAAGTTTATTGATTAGTCATACTGGCAGCAGAATTCTCATTCAACCAATTTATTTCTATAGCGACGATCGTTCGAGTTGGCATTGATCAAGCGTTTTTTTCACCCACTATTTTGGCAATCTTTATGGGAGGAATATCAGTTTTGGAAGGGAGAAATCTGGCAGAAATTAAGGAGAAGTTTCACAAAAGCTATTTCAATGGATTGATGAACTCTTACTGCTATTGGCCATTTGTGAATATGTTTACATTTGCTTTTATTCCAGTGCATTACAGACCTATTGTGAATAGTGGTTTCGGTATTGCTTGGAATACTTATCTATCTCATCTGAATCAAAAGTCCTTGCAGTCGCTACATGCTTTGACAGCATCGTCACCTACTTTAAAGCACACAGCCACGCAAACACCCACCACATCACCTACATTATCATCCTCTTCAACATAATACAAACGCTTACATTTAGAATAGACTTAATTATTACTACTATATTACCCAAACCTCTTTTCCCCATATCATCATGCACTCATACTTTACTAAAAAGCTATGCTGAGTTGATAATCTTGAAAACGAAGAAATACACTCAGTTTAAATTCTAAGCAGGAGTAAAAAACGCGATGGTCCGTAAAAACGTGAAGCGCGTAAAAAAGAATTCGGGTGCTACGCGCGATTTTTTCTACAGACCATAAAAATATTCAAACCCAAATTGGGTCTCTCTTTTATACTTTAGCCTTGACTTCTTCAAATTCTATCTCATCTGAATCAAAAGTCCTTGCAGTCGCTACATGCTTTGACAGCATCGTCACCTACTTTAAAGCACACAGCCACGCAAACACCCACCACATCACCTACATTATCATCCTCTTCAACATAATACAAACGCTTACATTTAGAATAGACTTAATTATTACTACTATATTACCCAAACCTCTTTTCCCCATATCATCATGCACTCATACTTTACTAAAAAGCTATGCTGAGTTGATAATCTTGAAAACGAAGAAATACACTCAGTTTAAATTCTAAGCAGGAGTAAAAAACGCGATGGTCCGTAAAAACGTGAAGCGCGTAAAAAAGAATTCGGGTGCTACGCGCGATTTTTTCTACAGACCATAAAAATATTCAAACCCAAATTGGGTCTCTCTTTTATACTTTAGCCTTGACTTCTTCAAATGAGAGAATCGAATAAAGCAAAGGATTCATTCACTAATTATGGCGAGCAGTTAGAATGGTTCAATATATCAGTGAAACCTCTTATTGTCACTCATTACGAAGCAACTTATAAGCCAGTGACACCTGGTATGTATATTTATATATCACTCAAAATACAGGAACACTGATATATGTTAACTGACCATAATTCCCTCTTTAGTCTCTCCCATTTCCAATAATGCCAATAATACCTTTAATGAAACTCGAAATGAGGGAAGCAGACCGACTCGAGACAACACTTACCCCACTACAACGACTGCTATGCACTCGAGAAGCAACAGCCCCACAGACTATAACACGAGTACCATCTTTGAGCGAGGCAATAGTAACAAGGACACTGCTCCAGAGAATGGCTTTGACGATTTTCTCAGTAACGAGCGAACGATAATTAATGATAGCTACAATGATACAAATTACAATACTACCAGTCATAGTAATACTTCCTTCAACAATAGTAGAAATAACATAAACAACAGCAATTCCGACAACTTCAATAGAAAAAGAACTGCAAGCAACGACGATAATCTTACTATTGATTTAACAAATAGTCAACCGAAACGATCCAAGCCAAATGAACCAAGCTCTATGTCGGCTGCTAGTTCGAAATCCGAGACACTTGATCAATATGTTCCTTACGAACAAAGAAACAATTTTTGCCAACTTGATGATGATTTGATCGAAGAATTTGGACAGGATGATGAATTTGGTCCTGACGACGATATTGATTTTGTGAGAGACTGGGATGATGAGGATGATGATTTGCCAGCAAATACAACAAGTCATGCTATGGATGGCGACGACGGTGCATCTTTTATCTCGATAGATGAGGAAGCATTGGCTGATCTAGATAATATGTCAGTTACTCCGCAGCAAAAGCTAAGCAAGGAAGAGTTGAGAGCAGTGCTAGAATCGCTTACGGATCAGTTGAATAAACTCAATGCAGATATTGCCGAGGCACTGGATAACGATGTTAGCCCTGAGCAAATGAAGAGTTTGCGTTTAGAGCGCGCAAAAGTAAAAGAGGATATGCAACAAACAGAGGAGCAGATTGCCAACCATGATAATGTAATCCCCGCATCCCCTATGCAAAACACGTCGCCCATTCCACCTGCAGTCTCTCCACTCCCAGTCAGAACACCACCAAGTAATATTCCAGTGGTTGTAGTGGATGATGACGATCGATCTGCTCAAGTCTCGCCATTTTTTGCTAAACCGTCTGTACCAACTCCAGTTGTACGACCTCCTATCACTGCAACTCCAATCGCGACAAACAATTCACAGCCCACATATCCCTGGAGCCGTGATGTTCGTAAGGCACTGACACAGAGTTTCAAATTGACGGAATTCCGACCAAATCAATTAGAGGCTATCAATACTACATTGGACGGAGAGGATGTTTTTGTGCTCATGCCTACGGGTGGAGGTAAAAGTTTATGCTATCAGTTACCAGCCATCATACAGATGTACAAGCGTCAAGGTGTGACGTTTGTGGTGTCACCATTGATTTCACTGATGCAAGATCAAGTTGAGCAGCTAGTGGAAGGAAAAGGCATTGCTGCAGGCATGCTCAACGGCACAGTCAAAGAAGCACAGAAGAGATGGATTTTCAGCGATTTAAATAGACCAACGCCTTCTATGAACTTGCTCTATATCACACCCGAATTACTACTAAAATCATCTCATCTCAGAGACGTGATATCAAATTTACACAAACGCAACAAGCTGGCAAGATTTGTCATTGATGAGGCGCATTGTGTCTCTCAATGGGGTCATGATTTTAGACCAGATTATAAACAACTTGGGTTTCTTAAGCAAACATACCCTGATGTACCAATTATGGCTTTAACAGCAACAGCAAACGAACCTGTTCAAAAGGATGTGCTTAATAATCTTCATATCACAGATTGCAAGGTGCTGAGACAAAGTTTCAACCGAACTAATTTAATGTAAGTCAATGCTTTTATGCATCTCTTTCTACAAACAGTTTTTTTAATATCTCATTATAGATATCAAGTCGTTCCCAAAGTTCATAAGCAAGTCCTGGCAGATATACAAAAGTTCGTCAATGATCATAGAAATCAATCGGGCATCATTTATTGTTGTACCAAGAAGGATTGTGAAAAGGTGGCAGAAGAGCTAAGAAACAATTATCGCGTATCAATCAAACATTACCATGCAGCCATGTCAACTGAAGAAAGAAGTGTGGTCCAAAGAGAGTGGCAGACAGGACGTATCCAGGTGATTGCTGCTACGATCGCTTTCGGTATGGGTATTGACAAACCAGATGTCAGATTTGTGGCACATTACTCTATCCCTTCTTCCCTGGAAGGCTATTACCAAGAAACTGGTCGTGCGGGCCGTGATGGACTTCCTGCAACATGTCGATTGTACTTCAACTTTAGTGATACGAAAACACACAACTTTTTGATCGATAAAGGCGATGGCAATTGGGAACAAAAGCAGAGACAACGTGAAAATCTCTCTAATATGATGAGGTTTTGTGATAATGAAACGGATTGTAGAAGAAAGCAAATCATGAGTTATTTTGGAGAGCGATTCGAGGCCGCTATGTGTAACAAGATGTGTGACAATTGCATTCGAAATCAATACACTCAAAACGAATTTAAAGACATGACTCAGGATGCAGCGGTGGCAATCAAAATTATACAACAACTTGGAAGTGACACTGTGACACTAAATCAACTACTTGATATCTATCGCGGTGCAAAGCTGAGAAGAGTGATGGAACGTGGTCACGACCGATTGACTGGCTTTGGGCATGGAAAGAACGTTCCCAAGATCAATGCAGACCGTCTTTTAAGAGCTATTGTATACGAAGGAGGTCTCGAAATAAAAACAGTGACTCCAAATAACTCAACTTATCCCGTGCAGGAAGTGCATGTAAGTGTGATAGATAAATCAGCAGCTATGCTTTTCCTAACTCGTTGCTCTATTTACTTGACAGATTGGACCTAAATCAAATTTGGTACTGAACGGTTCTCTAAAGATTAATATCAGTTTCACTCCCACTGGTGTAAGTGATCCAATCATTAAGGCATGTTTGATACGATTTAAATAACCTAATTATTTCTCTCTATATTTTAGGCACCTGCTTTTAGTAATGATAGAGTTTACAATAGTAGTGCATCTGCATCTGTACCAGCAGGATTTGTATCTGCTGGCTCGATGGTGGGAAATAATAATAATAGACCGCTATCAAATGGAAACGTTGGCAATTCTGCAAGCACAAGTAATCGTAGACAGCTTCCAAATCTAAATGCTGCTGCTGCTGCTCCTCGACGCAAAGAACCGGCCGATCCTCAAACTCGCGCCGCCTACAGAGAACTACAGCAATTACGCAATAGCATCATGAGCCAGTACAATATAAAAAACGCCACTTCCGTACTATCAGACACATCGTTGAAGCAGATTGTAAATATAGTACTCTAGTCTCTTGTAGCGGATTCAAATTCTCTAACACTTTTTCTCTTTAGGCTACTAAACTTCCTATCAATGAGAGAGAATTTATTATGGTGACCTCCATGAAAGAAGAGAGCTTCGAAAAGTGGGGCCAGCAATTCTTGAATATATCCATCCGTTTTGATAATGCAAAGCACGGAAGAAGCTAATTTTCAGATTCAACCCTACTATCATGCATTTCTCATCATTTGTAAATAGACTTCTTCACATTTTGTAAAATATATCTCCCTCCCTTCCTTTAACTTTAAAATTCATTCACATACAACCACAACATGATTTCTCTAGTAATAGTATTATTTCTTTATGATGATACAAAAAAAAAAGAGAATGGCAATAAATTAAAATGAGCACAAGGGCTCTCAAAGTTTCTTACTTAATAATATCCTTTCTCTCGTTTTTTTTTCTGTTCTTTTTTGAAATGCTGATGTGTATAAAATAAAGTCAATCGTATAATTTTTTTCTGTATGTGTCAAAATTTTTTCTTCCATTTTTTTTAGTTGTCTTTTTGTGTATAAATAATGTGTTTGAATTTTTATTTGATAATGCAAAGCACGGAAGAAGCTAATTTTCAGATTCAACCCTACTATCATGCATTTCTCATCATTTGTAAATAGACTTCTTCACAACGTACACACTATATCTCCCTCCCTTCCTTTAACTTTAAAATTCATTCACATACACACTCACAACATGATTTCTCTAGTAATAGTATTATTTCTTTATGATGATACAAAAAAAAAAGAGAATGGCAATAAATTAAAATGAGCACAAGGGCTCTCAAAGTTTCTTACTTAATAATATCCTTTCTCTCTTTTTTTTTCTGTTCTTTTTTGAAATGCTGATGTGTATAAAATAAAGTCAATCGTATAATTTTTTTCTGTATGTGTCAAAATTTTTTCTTCCATTTTTTTTAGTTGTCTTTTTGTGTATAAATAATGTGTTTGAATTTTTAAAATTACAAAGAGACAGAATCAGCATAAGGCAAGCTAGTGAGATCACCGAGGGCGACAGTGGTAGCCTTGCTCTTCAACAACTTCTCAGCAACCTAAAAGTGATAAATAGTGTCAGTTGGTGTTATCCATTCAAGTCCATCTCATGTTATCCTTACTTGGGCAATATCGGCAGTAGTGACCTTCTCGATTGCTGCGGCAGACTCAGCAGCAGAGGTATACTTGCCAGAACGGAGGGCCTATTGAGCAAACACAACAAAATGAATAAATGATCCAAAACTATATATAAATATCAATTTCAACTTACTTGGGCACCGAGAGTTTCGAGACGGTCAAGACGAGTTTCGAAACCAGCAGTGGCAGCGAACTTGGCTTGAGCAACGGCTCTAGAGAAGTCTTCACCAGAAAGACCCTTGGCAACAGCCTTCAATTGTTCGACAGCAGCAGAGACGGCGGCACCAGTTTCAGCGTTAGCAGCGGAAACTTGGACACCGAAGAGACCAGCATCAGAGTAACCGAGGTTGAAAGCCTTAATTTCAGTACCTTCAGCAAACTTGGCAGCAGTTTGAGCGAGGATACCGGAACCGGCAGTGTGTTTAACGTTGACTTCACCACCAAGAGCGTGACGGAGGACTTGGAGAGCAGCATATTCAGCAGAGTCGACAGCAGCACCTTCGAAGGCGACGATGTATTCAGCCTTGTTGGCAACAGAGGCGATACGAGATTCACCACCAAAGTATTTAGAACCGGCCAAAGAGAGCTTACCAGCAGGGAGGTTTAAGTAGGTATCGGCTAAGTTTTGGAGGATTTCGTGATCGATACCAGTACCGACAAGGGCTACGTTACCTTGGGTGAAAAGTTCTTGAGCATAAGCCTTGACAGCATCGTTGTTGATACGGGCAGTAGGCTTAGCGAAGATGGAGTTACCGAGACCGGAACGGAAGGCAACGTTGTGAGCAGCTTCAATAGCGTTAACTTCAGCAGTAGCCCAAGCGTTGGCAGCTTCGGCAGCGGTTTGGTGTGCGACATCAACAAATTCGTGTTGTTGGAACTTTTGCTTGGAGACAACATCAGTCAAAAGTTCAGTGAACAATTCACTATATAATATGGAATAAGTATCACAGTAGCCTTTTTACATTTCTCCCATTATTTTTGTATATCCCCAAATCGCCTGACATTTTTTGTAACAACTCCCTTCCTCCCCCCCCTTGCTTTTTTTATATTGAAATCTTCAACTTACATATCATCCTTTAAGAGTTCGGCAGAGAAAGTGAGGGTTTCGTGAGAGAGGTTGGAAGATAAAACACCACCAGCAATCTCAGCTTCACGAGCAATACGGAAAGCAGTGCGGTTAGCGTTGTTCTAATCAAGTAAAGAACGAGGTTAATATACATATTGTGAGATTTGAACTGAGATTTCTATCATTCAAGATTCATTTTATCATCAGGCACATAGTGATCGTCATATTGCAGTAAAAAGAAGATGCGATTGGAAGTATAATATGCTGTAAAGGTTGTAATTGCTCTACTTTAGTTGTTGTTGCTGTGAATTCACATCGTTCAAGTTGTCATGTAGTCTCTCTTTCTTTTTCCATGCGCGTGTATGTATGTAATGATAAAATAAATCTGAATGAGTTGTCATTACCTTGAAACCGTAGTTCTTCAAGAAGTGAGCGACACCAGCATTCTTGCCAGATTCAGCTCTGGAACCACCGTTAATAACGACAGCTAAAGAGGCAGTTTGGCCGGGCTCTTGGCTAGAGGCAACCTTAACACCGTTAGAAGCGGTGCTAATTTGAATGCCATTAGCGGTGGCAGCGGTAGCATAAGTAGCCTTGGAGGCAGTGCTGATAATGGCTTTACGAGAGGCGGCCAACATTATATTAATCAATGAAGAATAAGGAAGAGTGGGGTGTAGTATTGTACGTGCGGGGAAGAAAAAAACAATAAAATAATTTTTTAAAACTAGGGCATATCTTTTTTGCAGGTAGCCCTTCTCATTGCAAATTAAAACCGCGACGATTCTGGGCTGACAACCCGAGCACGCACGTCATCACTTGATGAAAATTGTGTATTTAAATTCCGATAAGGCATTTCCAAATTTGGAAGGTGAAAAGACCTTGAACAATGCGGATCATCGAAAGAAGAGTTGTAAAAGGATGATCCTTTAAGATTTAAACATAGAATGAGTATAATCACTGTATTGATTTACACTGAATGAATTAATGCTTCAAGTGAGCGTACAGTGAGTAATAAAAGCACTTTTACATAGCATATCTCCCACACAGACTTATTCAAGCCTGTGCAGATCAAAAATGCAAAAAGAACATACACAATCAACAACACCTTCCAAGCCTCTTCTTTAAGACTACACATGATAAAGAAGTAGAATAAGCGAGTGCAAAGCTTTAGTGAAAATAGTCACATTTTTTTTTACACTCATCAAACTCCTCCCCTTAATTTAATTTTTTTCTACTTTCGTGTTTTTGTAGTAGTATCTTTTATGAAGAAACCGTACAACATTGCTGGCCACCATTGTTGAAAATAGATCTTCTTTAGTCATGCCTACAACACCCACTAAAGTAGTCTTTTTGATAGATGAGCAGCCTTTAATGAGGCAACAGACGAGTCTGGAGCAAATAAAGCTGTCAATTATGCGTATCCTTTTGTTCTATCACTCTCAACTACGTAACTCAGATATACAATGGAGTTATCGCTTCTTCAGCACGCAAACAAGATATGCCTTCACTACTATGCGATTCTTTACGCCATTGTGTAAAGATTCCTTTGACGCTATTGAAATGGAGTATGAAAAACGAGAAAAAGAGAGAACAGCGCAGCCAACTCTCGGAACACCAATTATGCGGGTGAAGCAAGTTTTAAAAGAAGCTCTTGGAGATTTTCAATGGGAAAATACGGATATATGTACACAATCACCCACCAAAAACTACGTGTATCTCTTCACAGGTTGTCCTTCTGATTTAAAGCAAATGAATCAATTCTTTGTATCCTCTGTGGAAGACGACGAACAATCACTAAACCCTCCATCACATTATCCTCAATATTTTCGACAAACCAAAGAGGAGCTGTCAACAACCTTATTAAAGAGCTATACCCAATTGCGAATTACTGTTAGCATTATTGATACCATGATCAAATATCCAGTCAGTAATCCAAGTGATCAACATATCGATCGTATCATTCGTCAAGGCTTCGAATCGTGCTTTGGTCAATTCAATGGAAAATACATACCATTAGAATTACTCGTTCGAAACTACAGCACGTATGGCCATTCATATATATCAGAATTCTCCAATATTTTACCATATGAAGACTCACTTCCAAAGAAGTTAGCTACCAATGCTCAAATGCCAGTATGGAAAGGTCCTTTTAAAACAAAGCTAGGCAAAAGCATTGGCAATTTCGTACTTTTCCCCAGTTCCAAACGTGGAGTATTTCAAGCATCTATGCTAGCTTTCATATCTGAAATAAGAACAATTGACATTCTGCATGCAAGTCAGTTTTCGGCTTCTTGGTTGCTTAACGATGATTCAACAGAGCCCAACCACGACTACAAGATCACTTACGAAGCGGGAGAATCATCTTATCTTCTCAATACCATACTCGATCAACTCTTTTCCGCTCAACAAATACTAATTGCTGAATTGATTCCAATGGCAGGATATGAAGAGCTTTCTCGAAAAGTATCTATCGAACCATTCTCAAGATCATCCGCTTCACTTCGTTTTCTGAGTATTCAGAATCTACCCAATACTGTGAGGTTACGGCAGGTGGTAGTCGACGAAGACTACCCCGTAGGCAGTTACATAGATGGCACGAAGCTTGCGAAAGAGATACCTAACAATCCTGTGTCAACAACCGAGAACGATATCCAATTTTCATTTGAAGCACCATCGTTTATAAAAAAGATTTTCCAGTCCAAGTGCTTTGATACATCAAGGGCCACCCAGAAGAAACCAAGTAAAATTACCCAAAAGCAAAAGGAGGAACAGGTGGAAAAGACGATTCAGCTCCCCACTGATGTAGATATGATGGGCAAGTCTTTAAAGAGATTGTATTTGGAGTTATTATATACTCAAGAGGTGAGCTTTCACCGTTAAACTTAATTTACGAAAGCTCATTCTAATATGTTTTAAACCAGGAAACTATGGAAAAGGCTCTAATCATCATCGATCGGTGGATCACTCACTTGCTAAAAAACAATTATACCCAACAAGAAATTATATCCACTTTACTTGAATATACAATGCCAATGTCAGACTTGGAAGAAAAGTATCGTGAAAAGTTAACCCAAGCTTCTTCTCAAGGATTGGTTGGACGAAGTAAGCTAGAGCAAGCTCATATTGATGATTGGTGGAGAAAAGTGAAAGATCGCAGCGGCTCAGATAACTATTCTATTAATATGAACCACACTGTATTGAAATTGAAAGAGTATGTGTTTGAAGAGAAGATCATTATAAAATTGTAATTGACCAATTTTTCTTTCCAAAGAGCACGACTTCAGGTTATCCTGTATTGTTTTATTGCCAGACTGTCTATCAGCGAATCCGACGGCGTCACCATGAGAGATCCCCTTGAAATGGCTGAAGCGTTCTTCAAAAAGACCGTACTGACATATAGTTGGCACAATATTACCGAGTTTTTGGAAGAAATGGATAATAATGAGGGTCCTCAGGCAGTGAAGCGAAGAGATCCTGCTGACCTGCATGACTATGTTTTAATGCAAATTATAGAGAAATGGTAAGTTTTGTCCGTTGTTTTGAATGTATATCTATTCTCATCCATTTGATAGTTTCACAGATTTGCCTCATTTGACTAGCAAGTTTAGAGAGATCGTTGGAATGGATGAGATGGCTTCTTCACCTTCTTCACCGTCTTCACCCGAAGATCTTGGTGTAGATGATGTGTTTTCTGAGGAAGTGCCAGAGCCAAAAGAGGTCAAACAAAGACCAGTAAATCCAAGACGAACTCAATCAGATCGACCTACAAGTAGTAAAAGACCCCATTATGGTAAGACCAGTTAATTACTTTTTTGATTTGGGAAAAAAATCGCTTAAAACAAATCAACTTTCAACTTTTAGATAATAATGTTCGTAAAATGGGTCACTTGAGAACACCTGTGCCATCCAAAAACGCCAAATCAAGTAAACCATTATTACCACTCCAATCCGTCAAGATACAGCGATCAAGTAGTAATAAAATGTTTGATAATATGCTGAAGCGTACTGTGGATGTGCCCAAAAATAATACCAGTCATGTCGAGAATAACAGAGGAGAAGCAACCCAAGAAGCGATTGCCAAGGTGAATCGATCAACGGTGAACGGACGACCTACGATCAAGCGAACAGGTAGCTTCACAAAGAGTGCCCAATCACCTAAGCGTGTCAAGAGAACAGCTTCTATGCTTTCCCAGGGTGAAACTGGCACTGTCATTTTAAGAAGAGAAACAATACCCAACCCTCAAATTACACCGCGCACTTCTCTAAACCGGCATTTAGGAACGAATATCTTTGCCGACTATTCTGAGCTTTGTCCCGTAAGTAACACATTTTCATGCATTTGTTTATCGTAAGATGAAAAAAAAAAAGCTAATCCGTTATGTACAGTCCCCTTCATCACGGACGTCAGGGAACGATGATCATTTATCTACATACGTATATTCAGATTATCCTCAAGGCTCAAAAACACCGCAAGGTACACCAAATAGATATAGAAAGGTCATGATGAATCACACGCCTCACCGAGAAAACGGCGATGACGAATTCAGCATTACCCAGATGGATAACTCACAAAAAAATCCCCCATATACCCCTCGTACTGCAGCCAAACGTGCTAAAGATGTGATTGATAGATCTAAAATCAACCCAGGACGAAACTTAACCACCCAATTCCAAGACCTTCTTGAGGAAGAAAAGAAGCAAGATCAAAAGACGTTTAAATCAAATTATAACATATTTGACGATGATGACGACGATGAAGAAGAAGAGGACAATGATTTAGCTATTTCCAAAAACGAAAATATTAACCCCTTCTTTACCGGAAGTGAATCGCCCACACGCCCAATCATGCGAAGAGCTAAAACACTGGATATCTTTGATGAAAATCTGGAGACTCCTCGCTTAGGATTGCCCTACTTTGGATCAGATAATGTAAATATTAGTAATGATAGTGATAGTGATGACGACGAGTTTGGCTCTCTAGCGAGAGCTTTTTAAATAAATACACTATGATGGCTATTTCTTTTAAAGTTAAAGTAGTACCTATGAATATCGTGATCGTCCTGAGCAATTTGATCTAAGCCAGCTTTGGTGCAACCTGCCTTTTTTTGGTTTCTACAAAAGGAAAAATCGTAAGCGTACAATAATAAAATGAGCTACATCATAGAGGAATCACACCCAGATCATGTCAATTGAAAATAGACTTACATGCGTAAATGGGTGCGTAGGGTATGTCGTAAAAACATGGTGGGAATATACTTGAATTGACATGCATGATACGTAGGCAACAGCAGCGGTTGAGGGTCCGAAAAAGCACAAATTAAGCAAAAGGGATCTCCCGATTTGATTTGGTTTCCTATTCAGCCACGGACTTGGGCTGTTGTGGTTGTTATTTTTATATTTTAGTCTGCATCACCAAAGTTTTGGTTTCGTTTTTCTCTCTCTTTCCCTTTCTCCCTTTCTCTCTCTCTTTTTTTTATTACTCTTTCCACTTTTCCGCTATTTAATTTCGTATATCCGTTCGCTGGAAATGAGTTCAACAAATGGAACAGCTAACCCGTTTGTGGCCGATCCTTCAGGGTCGCAAGCAGGGCTGTACAAAGGCATTGGTGTTGCTTTAGCAGTTGCAAGTGGTGTTTTCATTGGAAGTAGTTTTGTATTCAAGAAAAAAGGTCTCTTGGAATCGATTGAGAAATCAGGTAATTATAAACATACCAACATTGTCACATGCTCATTTTCTTTGTGGATTAAATATTTATATCTTGTTTATGTATAGGTGGTGTCGCTGGTGAAGGTTATACCTATTTAAAATCCATAATGTGGTGGTCCGGGATGATATTAAGTAAAATCACGCACGCATTAAACGAATCCCCCTTTGGGTAACCTTGAACTCAACGACTATTTTTTGATGTGTAGTGATTGTCGGAGAACTTTGTAATTTTATTGCATACGCTTTTACACAGGCTATTTTGGTTACCCCTTTAGGTGCATTAAGTGTGGTGATTAGGTATGTTATCTATGCACACAACATTACAATAATTCTTGTTTCACTTACTTTGATGTTTGTAGTGCTGTACTTTCATCAATATTTTTAAAAGAACGATTGAGTTTTCAAGGGAAAATTGGATGTCTTCAATGTATATTGGGTGCAATTATGATTGTCCTACATGCACCTGAGCAAAGCCAAGCAGATACTACAATTGAAACATTTAAGCATCTCGTCCTTTCAGTTGGTAACTTAAAAATAGGAGATGATTGACTATTACAGTGATAAATAACACATATTTCTTTTTTAGGGTTTTTGGTTTATGGAGGCCTAGCCATAGTCATATCACTTATACTTGTCTTTTATTGCGGCCCAAGATGGGGTAAAAAGAATATGCTTGTTTACATCTCTATTTGCTCCTTAATCGGGTCGATTTCCGTTGTGTTTACGCAAGGTCTTGGCTCAGCCATTGTTCATTCCATCACCAACAAAAGCGAAAACCAATTTACAAATTGGTTCATCTATGTAGTGCTCGGTATAGTCATTGTAACACTAGTGATCGAAATTGTTTATCTCAACAAAGCACTCAATCTTTTCAACACTGCCCTGGTAACTCCCACTTATTATGTGATTTTTACTACAATGACTATTGTTAGTTCGATTGTCTTATACCGAGGCTTTGACGCATCACCTGTTGATGTTGCTACATGTGTTCTTGGATTTTTGAGCATTTGTTCCGGCGTAGCTTTATTACATAACTCAAGAAGCGATTTAGATAATGCAGCAGAAGCTTTATTACCCAATAAGAAGGAAGAGGATGACGAAAAGATATTGTTGGATGAACAGCCTGTCGTCCGTCGAAAGAGTGTATTCCAAATGTTTGAAAGTAAGAACGAAACTAATGGAGTGAGCGATGATGGGTCACAAAATCCAGGCGCCGCCGATTTATTTCCAGCACCTTTCTCGGGTATTAGCCGATACGCAAGTACAACCAAACGCAGTCAGTCCATTCTCACTAAAAACCGACTTCAATCTGCTGCAAGTGCGCATGCTTTACCCACTAAAAATGACAGCAGCGAAGAACCCTTCAAGACTAGACCTCACTCAAATACTATTGCGATAGGAAATACAGGCGAAGGCGAAGAGGGCTACGATCGCGAAATGAGATGGAATGAACATATCGGTACTGGACCAATCGATGTAGCAAACACCGCCGGCCAATACCACAGTGCTAGCAACAATGATATCAACGAACACTTGCACCAAGATCAAAGTATCAGCCAGCAATCGCACACTACAAATAGTAAAAGCACAACCACATCGTCGAGTAATGCCTTTTCAGTCTTTACACGTAAACACTCTTCTTCATTATCTTCTACAACACATCGAGCTCAAGACGAACTAAACCCACTTAGTACTTACAAGTTACAGATTAATGGTGGAGAATCGGAAGACCGAAAAAAACTTGTTGATACGCTTTTAAAAAAAAACCATGATATATATTTTTATTATTACTCCCCCTTTTGTGTATATTCCCTAGTCGTCATATATATTTAAATACGCTACTTTTAATTAAATAACAGTTTGAAGAGCAGTAAGAATTGTTTCCATTCCCTTTTTATCGTCAGCAAATAATTGATAAGATCCATTCAATTTGGTTTCCAAAACAAACGCATTGGGAACAAAAGTTTCAATATCAACATTGATGTGGTTCAATCTTGTGACATTGTTCAAGTCCAAAACAATAACTGGCGTGGCACTTAATTCATCTCTGTACAAAGCCATGCTCTTTCCCTTGATTGTGAAATATCTACGTCTCCAGAACTAAAACATTTATAGACATTAGTAATCGTCTAAAAGAGAATAATAGAAAAATAACTTACAGGACTTGTGCTAGGTTGTACAGACACATATCCAGAAAGGATAACATCCTTGTTCTTTTCTGCCTCTAACAGTCTTTGTTGTAAGACTCTCTTTTCTTCTTCCAAACGTTGTGCTTCCAACTTTTCACGTTGGATTCTTTCTTCTTCCAATTTTCTTTCATATGCTTCTTTTTCAGCAGCTAATCTCTTGGCTTCTTGCTCAGCAGCAGCAGCCTCGGCAGCTTGTCTTTCCTCTTCTGCCTTTCTACGAGCTAATTCCTCTTGCTCTTGTTGTTGAGCCAACAAAATTCTTTGCTCTTCCTCCATCTGTCTCTTTTGCTCTTCGGTAGGGCCTTGAGGTACAGCAGGTGGGACTGGGGGTAATGTTTCACTGGCTTCAACAAACTCATCTTGTTGTTGTTGCTCTTGTTGTTGTTCTTGTTGTGGTAAAGCAGGAGTTGTAGGTGAAGTGGGTGATTGAGTAGATTGTCTACGAGATAGTCTCTTGGAGGAAGAAGATCTACGAGGTAACTGACTATCGCCTAACTTGAGTCTAGTGCGAATATTAGCGTCACTCAAATCATTGGCGGTAGATGCAGTAAGTTGAGCATGATGTGCTTTCAAAAGTGCTGCAACTGATCTACTGTGTACAAGAGCTCGTGCTAATGAAAAGTTAGTACATTTATTTTATGCATATGTATCCGCAATAGTTGTTACCTCTGCGTACGCCGCTGCATACATGGTAAATAAATAAATAAAAAGTTAATTTCTTTGACATTTCCTATTTCCCTGTTCCTGGAATTACCTCACTTGTTCGGATACCCATGTAATCAAGATGAATCGATCATCCACTCTAACAAAACCATATAAAACCTCATCACTCAAGTTGTTGCGGAATTCACTATGATATGGGAAGGTAAATCGATGTGTACTGTTGGCCAAGTCTCGTGAGAGAAACTGAGCTATTACCTTAAACCTTCAGTACCTTTTGAGTACAATGAGATAACATCTCTAGTATCGTTATACCCAAGAATAAACCTATTTTATGATCAGCTTTCAAGTTAGTTTCAAAATGAACGTCATCTGAAAACTACTTTCATTTACCAATTGGTGGGTTCTTCGTCTTCGATAACAGCGGTGTAGGTTTCGAGAATACGAGGGTCTGTCAAGTCACACATACCGAAAGCTTTCTAAAATTAAGTAGTAGATAAGAAGAAAAGAAGAGGAGAGAAAAAGAAGAAAGTAACTTGAATAAATTAGTTGGGTTGGAATTCATCAAGTTACCTGAAGAGAATATGCCATATAAGTCAATTTAAGGTGTGACAAACAATATTTGCAAACAGAACTACTACTTCTCTGTCGCGCTTAAGACGTATGGGGTCGCTCATTGGGCGGTTTTTTTTTTTCTTCTGTTGATTTTAACAACTAAAAAGTTGTCAAGAGCAAGTTCTCAGTTCGTTTTCAAAACCAACAAGACAAAATCACTCAATCAAGTAAGAATATTTTTGTAACACCACCCATAAAACCTAGGGAGAGCTTTAAATCGTTTTTTTCTTACCATGTTATAAACTTCAAAGTGGCGTTGATAGCTTTTGTTGTCACTCTGACCGCTAAACGTGAAGTATTGTGATAAAACACCGTTCTAATATGTATATCTTGGACCTCGCTAATCCTCTTTGTGCCAGGAACTTCTCCGAGGAAGAGTTGAACGAACTCAGAAATGGGTTGGAATTCATCAAGTTACCTGAAGAGAATATGCCATATAAGTCAATTTAAGGTGTGACAAACAATATTTGCAAACAGAACTACTACTTCTCTGTCGCGCTTAAGACGTATGGGGTCGCTCATTGGGCGTTTTTTTTTTCTTCTGTTGATTTTAACAACTAAAAAGTTGTCAAGAGCAAGTTCTCAGTTCGTTTTCAAAACCAACAAGACAAAATCACTCAATCAAGTAAGAATATTTTTGTAACACCACCCATAAAACCTAGGGAGAGCTTTAAATCGTTTTTTTCTTACCATGTTATAAACTTCAAAGTGGCGTTGATAGCTTTTGTTGTCACTCTGACCGCTAAACGTGAAGTATTGTGATAAAACACCGTTCTAATATGTATATCTTGGACCTCGCTAATCCTCTTTGTGCCAGGAACTTCTCCGAGGAAGAGTTGAACGAACTCAGAAATTACAACGCCATTCGGCTTCCTCAACTACAAAAAAATGCTCAAGAATTTATCGATCCCTTCGATAACGAAAAATTGAATATGGCTGAAGACTTTTATAACTTTGCTTCTTCACAAAGTCTACAATATAATGACGGTTCCAAGAAGCGATACATCAAAGGGTCGATAATGAATACTGCCCTTCTTTTCAAAGACAATGAGCATTTAAAAGTAGACGACTTTTCGGAAGATGACTTGCTGCACCATCTTTGGCAGTTCACATATGTATAAAGCGTTCCAAAACAGCGAAGCCAAGGCCAAGCTTGAAGAAAGAACAAGTATGTACCTCTTAAATGTAGGATACAAAAATCTCTTCGATAGCGGGATATATAGTTTTATTGCACATAGATAAAGGTGTAGATTGTTGAAAAATATACAAGAGGGAGAAGGATATATATAAGGAAAGGGAAGGGATGTACAAGTGGTATCAAAAATAATTTAAAAGGTTTCGTTTTGGTTGGGACATTTGTTTGTAAAATGCAGACCGTGTTCCTCACAATTTTCACAATACTATTAAAAAAAAGGAGAGGAGTCAACTAGGTGTACTTAAACATTCAACGTAGTGTGACTTACAGGTCTTGCATCAGCAGTAACGGCCTTACAACTAATGAGGTCGTGGCCAGGTACTTCACAAATTTCACAATAGACAGTGTCATCCTCTACCACAGGTTGCTTTGGTTTTGATGAGGAGGAAGAAATGGAGGCCAAGATAGAGTCAGCGTCAATTTTTTCTTTCTTGTCTTCCTTTGCGTCTTCGATTTCAAGTTCAAGCTTTTTAACTTTTTTGCGTTCCTTTTCAAGGGCTTCCTCCAAATCAGCCTCTTTGAAAATTTTGGATTCAATCAAGCTCTCGAGCTCAGAGATATCGCGGTTCAACATGGTGATTTTACGCTTGTATTCCTTTTCAGTGGAATCGTTCTTTTCCTTGAGCTTATTGATCTCGGCGGTGTTTTCAAGAGAGAGCTTCTCTATTTTCTTGGTGTGTTGTTGCAAGAGTTTAGCAATCTTGTCCTCTTCAGAAAGATCTTCTTTGAGGACCATTTTTGTAACCTCGTCTTGACTGATCTGGCCATGCAACTTTTCGACCTCTTCCATCAACTTTAAGCATTCTGTTTCTGTTTGCTTGTGCGTTTCTTCCAGCTTGACTTGCTGTTTACTTAATTTCTTGTTTTCAGCCTTAAGTGTTGCGACGAGAAGTTGGTATTGTGACAGGTCTTGCTGACTTTGTTCGGCTTGCTCCTTTTGCTTCAACAGCATGGCATTTTGAGCTTTCAATTTTTCGATTTCTCCACGGAATGTCTCGATTTCCAATCCATGTTGTTCGCTGTTTGTTGTGCTGCGTTGATCTTGCAGGTCTCTTTCCAACTTCTCCTTGGATTCAGTGAGTCGACGCAATTCACCTTCTGTCTTCTTTTGACTTTCTACTGCGGATCGGACTTCATCCAAGTACTTGGTACGAGATGCCAATTGTTCATCGAAATCAGCTTGAAGACGAGCAAGCTGCTCTTCTAATTTGGTCTTTTCCTTGGCGAGCTTATCGGTTTCTTTTGTTTGATCCTTTAAACACTCGACTTCTACCTTGAGGGCTTCGTGGCTGATTTTATCGTGTTCGAGAGTTTCAATCTGTTCTGTAAGACGCTTGCGTTCGCTTTCCCAGACTTCTTTCAAGATATCGTGCTTCTCTTCCGTCTCAACATTTTTCATGAGCTGATCGATTTCTTGCTTCAAGGTTTCAATAGTGGCTTGAAGTGCTTCACGACGGACATCGTGTTCTTCAAACTGAGCAGCGCGGTCTTTCTTCATTTCTTCGATTGTGGCTTCGTAGGCTTCAATGGCGTCTAAGCCCGCTTTACGTAATTCTTCACGTTCAACCTCCAACAAGGAAACTTTACGACGTTCATCGGCTAAACTTGCGTTCATGGCTTCACGGTCGACTCTGTTCATTTCCACAGAGCTTTCATATAACTCGATACTCTCCATACCTGCGCGTTTCAATTCATCCACAGATTCTTGCAATTGATTGATACGATCGCGTTGTTCCTGGACAAGAGCGGACTCCTTTGCGTATTTCTCCTTGACAGTAGCCAGCTCAGCCTTGACCTTGTCAAAGACCTCTTTGGAAGTGCAATCTTGATGAGCCAACCATTTGGTTTCTACGTCTTTGAGTTCTTCGAGAAGACGATCTTTTTCACGCGCATGACGTTCGGAATCCGCCTTGATACGACGAATCTCGCGTTCCTTTTCTTCTACGGCGTTACGATGCGTTTCGACTTGCTCAGAGAGGGTAGCCAAGAACATATCTTTAGCACGGGCAGCATCTCGGAGCGAGCTCATTTTTTCATGCACTTCTTCCATTTCCATCTCCAACTTCATTTGGCGGTCCATGGCGTCCGAGTCCAAACCGGGTTGAAAGTAGCATTGTTGAGACTGAGGTTGTTGTTGTTGTTGTTGCAATTTTTGTGATAATAAACGTTCGCCCGCTTGTGCAGCAGCGGTGGCAGCTTCAGCCTCGGCCACTTTACTTTCTAATTCATGCACGCGATGATCCGCTACGGACTTTTCCTTACGTACTGCGCTCATTTCAAACAACAACTTGTCCCGGTCTGTGATCAACGATTGTTGTTCTGCCTCTAATGCGAGTACTTTGGTTTCGAGACGTTGAATGGCGAGCAAGGTGTCCTTTTCTTTGGACTTCCAATTGTTTTGTTCTTGCTCGTGCTTTTCCTTTAATTCCTCCACAATGGCTTTGTGTCCCTCCAAGGTGAACTGTTGTTCTTCACCACCGGTAGTGCGGTTGAGGACAAGTGATCTAGAGAGGATTTGCTCGGCGGTTTTGTTTTGTGTGTTTTCTAACTTGAGGTACTTGTTTTCGGCTTCAAGAACCTCCACACGGAGTTGAAGTTGTTGTAAACGCATGACGGTCTCATCAGGCGCTTGGTTGATGGCTTCACCTAACACGCGTTCGAGTCTTTCTTGTGGTGATTCGTGTGATGTGGAAGACGTCGAGGGGGATGTTTGATGTTGTTCCGTCGTCAATGATTTGGAAAGGGCAAGGTTGGCAGGAGCAGGTGTATCCGTGATCAACATATCATCCGAAGAAGACAAAATAATAGCGTCGTGATAATAGTCATCTTGTACGCTATTGTTGGTGGGTGTCATGGCAGGCGAGGGAGGAATGCCTCGCATACTATTGTACTGGTGGGTGGGTGTCGGAGATTGAACCATTGATTGGGACCTGCGAATGCCACTGCTATTTCTCCTTCCGTTAAAACCGCCACCCGTTGCAGAGACGGGTGAAGTCAACGGTGACTGTAAAGAGGTAGTTGAAATAGAGCGTACAGAAAGAGAAGGAGTGCGACTTTTTCTCTTTGGTAATTGTTGCTGCTGCTGTTGTTGTTGCTGTAATTGATTTGCAGTCATGCCAATATAGCGAGCTGCTCTACTGCTACCGTTTGTAAGCGAAAGACGGTTGCCGTGCGTGGGCGGAGAAAGGGATCGAACGGAATCGGAGTCACCGGCATCCAATGGAGTGACTTTTGATGCTAATACAAATAAACCTGTATTTGCAGGACAAGAAAAATAACGTATGCTATTTGTTTTGTGTGAGTTATATATATATATATAGATGAAAGATTGTAATAGTAGATGAACGTACCCTTTTACGGAACCATCGTTTTTACCAGATCCGTTGATATCCAGCTGAATACCAGCCCAAAGGCCTTCTTTAAATTCAGCTTCACCCAGGAATTTAAGTGTTCCTACGATTCCCATTGAATCAACCGCTACTCTTTCTCCCACATAGAGTTTATTATTAAAAGAGGATGATGATTTGTGAGTAGGCTTGGGTGAGGTGATGATTCTATTGGGTACAGTGTGATTTTGAGGTACTTGTCCACTGTCGCCTATGAATGAACGTGAGCGTGCCTTTGTTATTGATTTTGATGATTTAGGCACGGGAGGCACATTCTCTGAAATCGTCTTTCTTTTTCTTAAATCTAAAGAAGGTTGTCTTGATAGTCGTCTTGTTGCAGGTGGTGTTGCAATGCCTGAAGTTGTAGGTAATCTAGACATGGCGTGTGCTTGAGAGATGTTGAAAAAAACTAAAAAAAAAAGAAGGAAAAAAGAAAAAGGGGAATTAATTTATTTTTATAAAGTGCTTGTGATACACACCCCTTGATTGTCTCTTACGTATCACGCGGATAATGAAATGAATATTTCATTCTTCTATTAGTGACATAACTTGGTGAAATATGTATCTTAAATCGAATGATATATTATTATTCATAAGGTTTGACATGTTCTTTTTCACCTTCTCTGGTGTCTCCAATGGGGAAAGACAAAAAATGTAATGGATTTAGTGTGTTTAGATTGAGACCACGCGTTGCTATGAGGAATATGTTGTTACCAAGGTAACAAACACAATCCTTTCATGGTTGGTTGGGTTGCTTAGAAACGCGTACTTGATTTGTGTTGCCAAAACGGTATGAATTATGAGGATTAGAGTTATGCAGCGGGAAAGAGATCGTATGTTTATACTTTATGATTCGGATGTGCACTAGTAGTAGTAGTAGCAGTAGTAGTAGTAGTAGTAGTTTATTGAGCTTATCTATTTTGTGTGCTGTAGCACAAGTAATTTGAATTTTGCCTCACTTTTTTTATATTAGAGTTGGAGCAATAAGATGTTGTTTTTGTTGTTATGATGTTGATTACGTTTTGTAGATCAGTCAGTGTACCTGAACACGATTATTTACACACGTCAACATTATCTTTACAGTCCGTGTGGAATTGCAGAAAATCCGAAAAAAAGCGTTCATGCTCCCCCTTTTTGGTGTGACACCATCCTCCGGAGCAAAACCGAACAAAAATCCTTACATTTCACTTCGAGTGTGATGATAGTATAAACTGTTTTTTTCTCTTTTCACCAGGTACATTGTCAAATACTGCTGTTTTTAGTGCATTGTTTTTTTTAAAATGAGTCCAACATGTTACAAAAGAAATAATCACCTGCAACAAAAAAAGAGTTTTAAATTAAAATGGGGAAACCAACCAATCATTTCACATCCTTCCGCTTTAGCATAAATAATGATCCTGATGTTAGTTGCAAAAGGTAAATATTCTGTTTTTGGGTTAAATAAATCCACGCGAGCATCGATTATCGTAACTGCTTGGAAAATATTTTTAGAAACAAGTTTTTATAAATAGGGCTATCGATATGCGTTTTTTTTTACTCTCTATCTCGTTTGATACCGCAGTTGTATTGTATGAGACTGTAATAGACGCTTTGTAAGCTGCGGTTGGATGTTATGTGTTGAGTAGTTGCAACAATCATCACAGAGTATAATGAGTGATTATAATTCAATATCCGACACGAGGTGGTGGTGGTCAGGCGATCATTTATTCTAGCCCATCGATCATAATCCCCCACACACACTAAAAGTCAATAGTAAAATGTATGGCTATTATGATATGTGTAGTTCCACTGTTCCACTGCAACATCTTAATTTCATCGCACGTAATTCTCTTTGTTTCTGGTGGCAGCATAGAAAAGTAACCAATAGAAAACATGAGATTTCTAAATTTGATTTTTTCAAGGTCAGCGGATGGGCGCATTATATTGGAGTGGGCTCTAGAATCGCCCTAATACGTCATAGTTCAAGGTCTCTGTGCGAGTAAGTGATTTGCTTATATGCTCCAAACTCCTGTTGTTGTTTGGTTTCCATTTATATAAACGATGCTGCATAGCGATTGTCTCAACTTGGCATGGAAAAAGAAGGAAGGAAGGGGAGGGGGGAGGGGAAATATAAATATAATCAACTACTTATTTTGGGTCTAAACGAATTAAAAATCAGCTTTTTTTTTTTTTTTTTTAACCCGGCCCTTCCGCATAGACAATCCAAACTCATGTTTCTCCCCTTAAACACCAATTAAAATCAATTAATTAAATTATAGTACAAATATACAATGTTTCTTATATAAACCAAAATTTTTATTTTAGTTTTCCTTTTTCCTTTTATCTTTTAACAATATTAAAAAAAATACTATAAAAGAAACCATCTTTCTACTTCTTTAACTCGACACTCTCCCCCTTTCACCATCTACACTCTCACCTTACTAAAAACCTCTTTTAAAAAAAATTATAAAAAAAAACTTATAAAAAAAAATACTACTATTAAAAAAAAAAAACCATCATCACATCTTCTACCCCCCCTTGAAATAACAACAAAATGTCTAGTCGTAATCTTACTGTAAAAAGCATCAAGCATAACAACAACAACAACAATAACAATCATCATTCTTCTTCTTCTTTTGTTTCTTCTCCTTCAAGACCTAATGTTTCTAGAAAGAATCAAAATCATACCATTCAGCAACCAAAGAAAAACCATCAAAAGTTGCAGGCAACGGATAAGAATACTACTCATCACAAGAATGGTCGTAATTACAAGAACAATAAGAAGGTAGTTGTCTCTGAAGATGATAGTTCTTCTACTACCTCTTCCTCTTCTTCATCATCTTCTGAAGAAGAATCTTCTCCTCGTCAAAATCAAAAAACGATGAGAAAGAAGCATCAACATCAACAACAGCAACAACAACAATTTGAATATAAAAGGTAGACAAGATATCGTAATTAAGTAGTAATAGTAATAATAACTTAATCTTTTTATTCTTTTCAGCTTTGTTGATCAAGTTTATGCCGGACCTACTTTCAATAACGCTCCTGCCCCCAGCGCACTTCCTATCCCTGCTTTTAATGCTCGTGGTTCTCCTATCAATTATCATCCTCAACCTCTTTATCAACCTCATTATCCTTCTCTTCAACAACAATCCATGGATCTCATGAACCTCATCACTCCTCCCAAAGTTGTCACTGCTTATGAATTAGAAAAGACAAACTTGGCTCTCTCTGAAATCCAACGAGGCCTTCGTTCCATGCTTAAAATTGAATCCTAAAGATGCACACACTACACACAAAAGAAGAACTTTTTTTTTACTCGAAGAAAAAAAAAAATCAACAAAAAAAAATAATAATGCAACTTCAATGAAACGCACAACAATCAACTATGAGAAGATTTTTACGACTTGACACATCACTATTTTATTACAAATACCCTTATCACACCAACAACAACAACAACAGCAACAACTGAACTCTTCTTCCACATTATTTTTTTTTCAACCTTTTTTCTTTTCCTCTTTGCTATTAATCTTTCTTTTTCTTTTGTACATATTTTCTTGTTTGTAAATTCTCTTTTATTTCTTATATTTTTTGTATATTTGCTTTCTTTTTTTTTCTTTTCAATTAATTGTTTTCCCCCCACCTCCACTTTCTCTATTTTACCGCCAAACAACTCTATCTTTTTTCCCCCGCTCTACAACTTTTTTTTTTTCGGTGCATCACTTTGTATTTTCTTTTTTTTACCCTATTTTTATATATATGTCCATTGTATATATTTTTCCTTTTTTTGAATTTGCAAGTGATTCCCCATCTATTTTTTTCATTTTTTTCTTTTTTGATATTGCTTTCATTTACTCTTTTAGTCGATTATTTGTTTAGACTTGATAAAAAAAAAAGCATGTTTCAAAAAAGTGAAAAAAAAAAAATGCAACCCCCCTTCAATAAAATTTAGTTTGAAATCAGAGTACACACACTCTGGTTTTGATTTGATTTGTTCCAAATACAACTGTGCTCAGCAAGAAAAAAAAACTTTATTCATTTATTTTTCAATGTCCGCTCATCACACTTACAGCTCCAATGCACATTTCATAAAATGACTCCTGAGTTTTTGGCGAAAAGCGTGATAAATCATCAGGTTGAATTGAATGACTGATTTTTATATTACAACAACAGTACAACACTGACTTGATTTGTTGTATTTCCTCTTTCTTTTTTTTTTTTTCTTCTCTTTTTGCGCCACTTTTTACTTTTCTCTTTATACAATATACCACCATCATGTCAACAAGAGAAGAGAATACCGACTTGGCAGTTGCTTCTTCTGTTGCATTTCCTTATCATCATGACCTTAGAAGAAGAAGAAGAGCTCGAGTCAATTTACTTCCTGGTGCTTGGATTGATGAAGAAGAAGAAGATGACGGTGAAGCAGAAGAAGAGGAACAAGTGTTTCAAAGGACAGTCTCTTCACTGCCACCTCAACTCTCACTTTTGCTTGTAGATAAACCATCTGAAGAAAAGAATACGATTGAAATATTGAAACAGGCGATTGATAAGCTTCGTTTAGAAAAGGAAAGATTAGAAGAAACAAATGATATAGTGAAAAAGAGTATTCAAATCGTAGCAAGGAAAAGAATCATTGCTCAAACACAAACACAACAAAGAAAGAGTCTTGTCAAGGAAGAAGATGAAGACGATATTGTTATCATTGTTCCAAATGACTTTGTTCCTCCAACCCATGATGAGATGATAGCAGCTGGTCTTGATGGTTGGGAGTGGATCACTGCCTACTAAAATAATAAAAAAAACGATACCTTTACCTCTCTGTATGCATAAAAAGAAAGTCACTTGTGTTACCATTCCTTTTTTTTTTATTCTGTGTTGTGTGTGTGTGTGCGTATGTGTGCGTAGTGTGTGTGTGTGTATTAGTGAAGGACGTTTTTTTTTTTTCTTTTTTTTCCATTTCTCTTTAATTAATCAATACGCTCATGTCTTCACAAAGTCAAAATAGTCTATTTAGACAACAACAACACTTGTATCGCTCTGCTCATTATTTAGCCAAGTCAAAAGCACCTACTTTATACACTCCTCCTCCTCCTTCAGCGGATGGCGCAGTGAAAGGTAATAATGAGAGAAAATGAAAGGCATACTTTGGACCTAATATTCAACTCTTATTAGGTCGTAAACGACGTGCCTCTTATGAAGATGAAGAAATGACGAGTAGTGATAGTATTGACTATAAACCAGCTGTTCAACAGCACTTGCAACATAAAGAAGATACCTTACTTCATTCCACCAAGCGTAATAGAATGAGCATAAAGAAAGAATTTCCTATTAGTAAACTGCTAGGTAAGAAAGAAGAAAGATATATTTATAATGGTAAACTCACTCATACTTGTTAGCTACGTTGGATAAGGATAAGCTGATTGAATTGATAAATGACTTGGTTGACTCGAATCCTCACTTAAAGACAGAAGTGGATGCGTTTATACCACCACCAACAACACAGTCCATATCACTGGTAATTGCTAATCTAGAAAAGAAGTTACAAGAGAGCTTTCCTTTCAGTAAAACGTCAGCAAGAGATGATTACAGTTATAACCGAGTTAAACCAGCATTAATAGATATAGTGGTAACTATTTATACAGTAATGTGACTGCTTTCTTTATCTCATACACAATGTTGGTAGAATGCGCTGTTGGAATACGCAGATCATTTCACAAGCTCACCAGATGAATTTCCAACTACCATCTTTTCTTATCTTGACTTTGCCACCACCGTTGCAAGTCGATTACCCACCTGGGAGAATGAAGGTAATAATGGAATATATGATCATCAAAATAGAGTGTAAACTAAATAATGGTAAACTCACTCATACTGTTAGCTACGTTGGATAAGGATAAGACTGATTGAATTGATAAATGACTGGTTGACTCGAATACCTCACTTAAAGACAGAAGTGGATGCGTTTATACCACCACCAACAACACAGTCCATATCACTGGTAATTGCTAATCTAGAAAAGAAGTTACAAGAGAGCTTTCCTTTCAGTAAAACGTCAGCAAGAGATGATTACAGTTATAACCGAGTTAAACCAGCATTAATAGATATAGTGGTAACTATTTATACAGTAATGTGACTGCTTTCTTTATCTCATACACAATGTTGGTAGAATGCGCTGTTGGAATACGCAGATCATTTCACAAGCTCACCAGATGAATTTCCAACTACCATCTTTTCTTATCTTGACTTTGCCACCACCGTTGCAAGTCGATTACCCACCTGGGAGAATGAAGGTAATAATGGAATATATGATCATCAAAATAGAGTGTAAACTAAATCACATCAATGATAGCTCATAATCAGATTAAAAGAGACTTGTATGTGGAATTGATCAATTATTGGAAAAAGGCGATCGATATTGCGTCATCAAAGCTTGATCAGGGCAAGATTTATGGTCAACAAGTAGTGACTCAATGGGCAAAAGAGTAAATAGTTTAAACGACATAAAATGATGATGAATATCAATCTAATCTGTTGTTCCATGTATGTTTTAGACTTGCGCAGCATGATGCAGAGACTCACGGTCAATTCAATGAGGTTGTACAAAAGTTTACAGAGAGGTTGGGCTGGATTATAGGGTTGAATCCCAAATAAATAAATATATTGTGTAAAAGTAAGGGTTTTTCCGCCATCCATGATAATTCCCACACCAAAGCAATGGTTCCAATGCGATTGATTACAATAAATAAGAAGAAGAAGGAATGGTACTACACAATATACTTTCTTTTGTCCTTCACCCATTCTAACTATATGTACATACACACATGCATAATCCGAACATGTGGATGTTTTTTTATATCACCCTTCTGAATGTACGTAAGGATATAAATGGTATATAATAAGCAAAGCAATAAATAATGTCACACACACACACACACTTGTACTTTAAACTTGTTTGACATTGTATACTGGAGTACTTGATTCTACTTTTTGACTATATTTAGCAATCCATATACATACACTTCGGGCCGTGTGTACATCAATTCTGTAATAAATCTCGTTTGAACACAAGAAAAAAAAAAACGTTCTTGATTGCCCATCGATACACCAACAAATAAAAAAAAAAACCTTCTGATTTTGTTGCTAAGCAACAGGAGAAAAGACGACGTATCATTGACACTATCATTCGGTTGTTGTTGTTGTTGTTGTTGTTGTTGTTGTTTTGTTGTTGTTATAGTTACTTGTAAACACATATATAATCACTCTCTTTCTTTCTCTTTTCTTTGTTGTTGTTGTTGTTGTTGTTGTTGTTGTTGTTGTTGTTGTTGTTGTTGTTGTTGTTGTTGTTGTTGTTGTTGTTGTTGTTGTTGTTGTTGTTGTTGTTGTTGTTGTTGTTGTTGTTGTTGTTGTTGTTGTTGTTGTTGTTGTTGTTGTTGTTGTTGTTGTTGTTGTTGTTGTTGTTGTTGTTGTTGTTGTTGTTGTTGTTGTTGTTGTTGTTGTTGTTGTTGTTGTTGTTGTTGTTGTTGTTGTTGTTGTTGTTGTTGTTGTTGTTGTTGTTGTTGTTGTTGTTGTTGTTGTTGTTGTTGTTGTTGTTGTTGTTGTTGTTGTTGTTGTTGTTGTTGTTGTTGTTGTTGTTGTTGTTGTTGTTGTTGTTGTTGTTGTTGTTTTGTTGTTGTTATAGTTACTTGTAAACACATATATAATCACTCTCTTTCTTTTCTCTTTTCTCTCTCTTTTTTTTTTTTCCTTCTTTTTTTTTCTATAAAATATAAATAGAAATTTACGCCTCTCTTTGCTTCAACTATTATCTTTATTTCTTTTACGTAAAAAATATTATTTTAGGCTGAGCCACTTTAACTCACGTAGCAACAACTGCAACAACAACAACAACAATACACTGAAAGAAGTAGAAGGTCGATTCCAAGATTACATGTCAGTGGCATCCTGTTTCTGGGCTTTACTGTCCCTTGAAAACTTTGACTTTATTTATTTACCGGAATTTATCACTGACACGTATATTGGATATGGAAAAACCGTGGGTGATATCTTGTTGAATCACTCACTGTTACATTTCATTCATCCCGAGGAATTGTCTTTGGCGAGAGTGGACCTAATGAACTTTGTGCAAATCAAGACATTGGCAGGCGCAGTAACAAGGTAAAATAAAAAAAGTGGATTGTATAGCAGCAGTGGGATTGACGTGTCTTTTTTTATATAATAATGATAGGTGTCGCTTGAAGAGCATCAAATCAATTATTTATCAGCAACAAAACGACGGGAAAAGTGTAAGTGCTCTTTATACGTTACTATGGAAACCTTTTTATTCATTTTATTTTAGAGTCCACACTTGCCAGATTGGATTATCACTGATGTTGTCATGTATACAGCGACGAGCAATGCCATTTTGACTTTCTTTCACAGTCATGAAATATGTAATAAAACGAGTATGCTCACTCATAGGATGACACATGCTTATATAATCACTTTTATATGTAGTTAATGATGAGATGTCAACTACATCCAATTGTGGCACTCAACAAGAACTCCACTTGCAAGATTCCACGACTTTATCCGAAATACTCAAATTGCACTCAATACCCAAAGATCCTCTTCGCATCTTTGAAATATACGATACCCAAAGCAGACAACTGATTATATCTTGTCCAAGTTGCTTATATACAACCCACGTAGATGAGGACACAACATTACTGATTCAAAGTGCAACAGAACTTGCTCAGACAATTACTTTAAGAGAAATGGATAAACGAACACAACAACAGCAACAACCCAAGCAAGCACGCACTACCTGTACGCATTATTCTCATTCCAATACAACTGCCATGTTACCACCGCATGGATTATGTAGAGTAGAAACCATTATTATTACTTATGGTAGTCTTACATTTAGTACATATCAAATCACTCCCATGATGATTGAAAGTAATAATAATGCTTTACATCATTCCACCAATACTTGTTCATATCATCATTATATCCGTTGTGATCCCGTTATAGACTCGGATAGATCGTAAGTCTAGTGATTGAAATAAAAAGTATATATTATAATACTCACTTTTGCAGGTACAGGATCACTAGACGAAAATCAAACATCAAGGACATATTAAACAACACGACTGAAATTACAACTCCTATACCCAAAAAGTATAATACTAATATTAATACATCAACTAATATAAAATCATCATCATCCTCTTCTTCTTCTACAACAACTACGACTACGACTACTACGTCACCAAGAGCTTGGAGAGGAAGATTTGGTGCCTATGAAAAAAAATGCGAAAATTGTCAAACCAATGCCAGTCCAGAGTGGCGCAGAGGACCCAGTGGACATAAAACGTAAGTTCTATTTCTACATGTATTATATTACACGCGTTCCCCTCATCCATGTATTATTTATTATCTAGTTTATGCAATGCGTGTGGGCTTCGATATGCAAGATCAGTGGCCAAGAATGAAAGACAACAAGCTCCAAAAGAGGAAGATCTTTATGGAAAGTTTAAACATTCAAACACGACAAAATAATAATAGCTGCAATATTAAAAAAAAACTACTTTTATTAATCGATATAAGTGTATGTACAAAAATGCTGCTTTCTTTTCTTTTTTTTTTTCGTTCTATTATTTCTTTTTGTTGGAAGCTCTCTTGCCTTGACCTAATTTTAAAAAAAAAATTGTTGTCAATTATCTCCATTCAAAACTTATTCACTCCATCGATTCCTCTAAACTTACCCTTCTTGGGTGCTCCCTTTCCTCTTCTCTTTCTTCTGCTGATTTCATCAAGACGTTCCTTCTCTTCCAAGTTGACAAGACCGAGTTGAGGATACAATGCTTGAATGTCACGGAAATGAACAAGTTTTTGAGGATTATAGGCTGTTAATGTGGAGCCAATCAAACGTTGTCGAAGCACTTTGTTGCCTGTACGAGCACAGGTAGGGTTGTACACATTAGAAAAGATCTTGCAAGACAACTGTGTAAGTTGTGCTAATCTTGTAGGTTGACTCATGATGGTGACAAACAAGAGAGGGGGGGACTTGATTACCCTGGCGGGTTAAAGGGAATTCAAAAAAAATCCATTGTGACTTGGTTTATCTAAATTAGGAAATAAAGTGTGACGGTAAAACCCTTTCCTTCTCTCACTCCCTTTTTTTTTTGCTACTTTTCTTTTCAAGCATTTTCCAAAGCAAGACTGTTTGTTCGTGACGTTTAAAAAATCAGGTATGCTTGTGTTCCCCCCTCATGTAAAATCATTATTCCCTTTTTCCTTGTATTCAAATATTCATAATGAATAGACATGAGTAGTATGAAAGAGTTGGATTCCACTTTGGATCCTGCACTGGTAGAACAATTAGTCATGGCCGCAGTCGCAGCAGCAGCAGCAGCAGCAGCTTCTTTACCGCCTACACCCACAAGCACAGTAGCAACTACACCAACACCAGAGTTACTCAAACTTACTGATAGTAATACACAACAAACAACTCCTGCACAACCTACTACAGCAAGCAACACAAGTCAACAACAGCCTGGTGCTAGTAGTAAAAATCCAATAACAGAAAAAGTAAGACAAGACAACAGAGAACGAAAGAAGCGATGGCGACTACACAATCAAGAGAGAAATAAAGACAACGATCTTCGATGTAGAGTGAATAAAAGAGCAGTCAAGCTGTTTGGAAAAGAAGACAGTCCGCATAAGCAGAAATGGATTGAAGATGAGTTTGAGAAGAGAAGGTCGAAAAGAAGGGAAAAAGAAGAAAGAAGAAAATCACATACACCCACTGTATCAGACTTATTACCTAATGTATTAGCAGAACCCTATATTACTTTACTTGCTGCCAATGCACTGACAACAACAACAACAACAACAGAAGTTACTCAAACTTACTGATAGTAATACACAACAAACAACTCCTGCACAACCTACTACAGCAAGCAACACAAGTCAACAACAGCCTGGTGCTAGTAGTAAAAATCCAATAACAGAAAAAGTAAGACAAGACAACAGAGAACGAAAGAAGACGTACACACTACACAATCAAGAGAGAAATAAAGACAACGATCTTCGATGTAGAGTGAATAAAAGAGCAGTCAAGCTGTTTGGAAAAGAAGACAGTCCGCATAAGCAGAAATGGATTGAAGATGAGTTTGAGAAGAGAAGGTCGAAAAGAAGGGAAAAAGAAGAAAGAAGAAAATCACATACACCCACTGTATCAGACTTATTACCTAATGTATTAGCAGAACCCTATATTACTTTACTTGCTGCCAATGCACTGACAACAACAACAACAACAACAGAAGAAAATAAACCAGAACAATTCGCAGCTCAGTTATTGGAATTCTTACAGCAACAACAACAACAACAGCAACAGAATCAGGAGTTTACTCAAAGTGAAAATACGACTGTTGTGTCGGAGATGGTGACTAAAGAGACACCAGTGAAACAAGTCAATGAGAATACAGAGGACACTGAACAAGTAACAGCGATAGAAGAAAAAGACAAGGTGGTGTATCCTGCAGACGCAGTGATGACTTTGATGCAATTAAACGCTGGTTGGCGGCAATAAGTGTATAGTAGTAGTGTTCCAAATAAAAACTCATGCATAATTCATCAACATAAAAATGGGTGACTGTTGTCCGGTCCGGACTAATTGGGGTGGGGAGTGAGGGGGGAGAATTAGGGAATATTAGTCAAAGGCTTACCAGCGTCCAGAATACAACCTTCTTCTAAAAATATCTAGTTATCATGGGTAAGGACATACATCCATATGACTGAACGGCAATCAAACAGAGAATAGAGATGAGAATAGATGACAATGTAGATTAAAGATGAATTGGATCATTGACAATGGATGGATTCTTTTTTTGAGGGATGAGAAGAGTACTTGTAATTCAGCCATGGACACATTTTCAATCAACTCATTTCAACTCATTTGGACATTATACGACATTTCAACATCTATTTTCATCTCTATATTCATGTGTTTTGTCCAATGTCCCATTAAACCGCTTTTTAAACTTACACACAATTTCTTAATTTAGGTAAGGGACAACCTAGAGGTTTGAACGCAGCTCGTAAGCTCCGTATTCATCGTCGCGATCAACGTTGGGCTGATAAGCAATACAAGAAGAGAGCTATTGGTACTGCTTTCCGTTCTTCTCCCTTCGGTGGTTCTTCTCACGCCAAGGGTATCGTTCTTGAAAAGATTGGTGTTGAAGCCAAGCAACCTAACTCTGCTATTCGTAAGTGTGTTCGTGTTCAACTCATCAAGAACGGTAAGAAGGTCACTGCTTTCGTCCCCAACGATGGTTGTTTGAACTACGTTGATGAAAACGACGAAGTTTTGATTGCCGGTTTCGGTCGTAAGGGTCGTGCTATTGGTGATATTCCTGGTGTTCGTTTCAAGATTGTCAAGGTCGCTGGTGTTTCTCTTCTTGCTCTTTACAAGGAAAAGAAGGAAAAGCCCAGATCATAAATCAATTCTACTGCAAACAACAATCTTTCTCTCTTTTCAAAAAAGGAAATACATGTACACAATTCCACCACACACAACAACAATACATACACATACAGCACTCATATTTGTTTAATAAAAATAAATTTCATAAAGTTAGTAGTGATGTACAAACCAGAAAAATATATATGTGTCCAGTGTTTTCTCGAATCTTGTAGTGAGGTTTTTTTTTTTTTTTTTTACATAACGTCATTTTTTATTGGTCGAAGCCCGATGGAATATGGTGGAACATCGTTTACTTGCATTATCCATATATAAATCCCTTGCTGTTTCGAGTCGTCTTTTTTTTTTTTTCTACTTTTTCTTCTTTACTTTTTTACAATCAAATAATAATGGGAAAAGATTATTACGCTATTCTTGGTATCTCTAGAGACGCAGACGACGATGCTATTAAAAAGGCCTATCGTAAATTAGGTATGTACATATATAAAAGAAAACGAAACGTACTATTCATATACTAAAAACGTGTTGTATTATATCACCTCTAGCTTTAAAATGGCATCCTGATAGAAACAAAGATAAGCCTGACGTTGCTCACGCCAAATTTCAAGAGATTGGTGAAGCCTATGAAGTGTTGAGTGACAAGAACAAACGTGCTATTTTCGATCAATACGGTGAAGACGGTCTGAAAGGTGGTGCACCCCCACCAGACGCTGCTGGTGGTTTCCCCGGTGGCGGTGCTGGAGGCTTCCCAGGTGGTGGTACTTTCCGTTTCTCTACTAGTGGTGGTGGTCCTGGTGGCGCTAGTGGTTTCCATCCTTCTGATGCCGACGATATCTTTAAACACTTTTTCGCTTCCTTTGGTGGCGGTGGAGGAGGTATGGGCGGTATGGGCGGTATGGGAGGCATGGGCGGTGATGATATGCCTGGCGGTTTCTCCTTCTCTACTGGTGGTGGCGGTATGCCTAGTGGTTTCGGAGGTGGCGGTAGACAAAGACAAAGACAATACGCTGAACCCGAAAAGCCTCCTGCTATCAAGCGTCCTTTCCCTATTTCACTCGAAGATTTGTATAAGGGTGCTGTGAAGCGACTAAAGGTGACCCGTAAATTACGTGACGGAGCTACTGGCCGTATGGTATCCACTGATAAAATTTTAACCATCAACGTAAAACCCGGTTGGAAAGCGGGTACAAAAATCAAGTTTGAAGGCGAAGGCGATGAGCTTGAAAATGGACAAACCCAAGATATCGAATTTATCGTCGAAGAGAAACCACATCCTCAATATAAGCGTGAAGGTGATAATTTGCGTATTACAATTCAACTCACTTTGGTGGAAGCCTTGACGGGATTCCACAAAACGATCAAGACTTTGGATGATCGTACGTTGAGTATCAACAACACCAAGTCTGTTATTCACTCTGGACAGGAATCTCGTGTATCCAATGAGGGTATGCCTAACTCTAAAACTGGTAGAAAAGGTGATTTAATAATCACTTATGATGTCAAATTCCCTACTTCTTTGACTGATGATCAAAAGGAAGCAGTCAAGAAGGCTCTTTCTTAAAGAGAAAAAAAAAACTATCAAAATCTACACAACACATACACTCACATACACTCACATCCAATTCATTCGCTCTCTCTCTCTCTCTCTTTCTTCCTTTATATATCTCTTTTAATTTAGATATCGTTCCAAAACAATGTAAATATAATAATAAAGCATTTTGTTGTGCCATTGCATCATAGTTTATTAATCCCATGCTTTAACGTTTTTGAATCGGAGTATTATTTTTTGTTGGCGCGCATAGAGAGAATAATAGTAGAAAACGCGCGAGAGCAGTAAGTCGCTAAAAAAAAAAGTAGTAGTAGGGTTTGAGACCTCTTCAGACACGCGTATTCGGTCAATGAATTAGTAGAATCCCAAGAAGCAGTGAAAATGCAATCTAAAAATATAAACTCCAATTCTGTTTTTCTTTTTTGCTTTTACCAAGCGTTAACAATCAGATAATAATGTAATAATTTTGTAGTAGCGCACGTACAACAAGTAACTTGGAGATCCAATTAAGTAATAATCATGCAGAATATGGTTACTACCTCATATGTATTGTATAACATCATTGTTATCTTCACTACACGACCTCCAATGTATCACTTTGTTTCGTCATCATCGCTCTATTACCGCATTGTATGAATGACTCTATGTATATCTTGAATGGATAGAAATCTTAATTTACTTCAATATAAATCTATTTATATCAAAAAGTATAATTTTGAGTGGTTTGTACAACAGCAATTATCAAAAGTGCACATCTTTCTAGTTTCACTCCGACAGACTTGGCAACTTGTTGTGTCCAGTAGTAATTAAAGAGAAATTCACCTGCTTTAAACTCTCTTCCCCTCCTTTTTCCAGAGTCCTCGAGCTAATATCCCCCCTTCTCCCTCTTCCCTTCCTTTCCTTTCCTTTTTCCTCCTCTTTTCATTATAACTTTTTTTGTACATGGTATAATGGACCATTCCACTACCACTCCACCACCTCCACTTCCAGTGTCCGACCATGACTCATCCCAACAAGACAATGAGTCTCTTTCCTCCACAATCAACTTCACACCTGAAGAGGAAGAAAATAAAGCCAGCACAGATATCAATCACCCATTGACGGCTGAGCTATTGGCAGAGCAAAATGAATTATATTCAAATAAATTGGACCCAAAGCCTAATGCAATTCGTGCTTGGGCTGCTGATCTTCCTGAGGTACCAGATACTGTTCAACCTATCCTCACTACCTCGCATATATTTGAAATGGATGCACAGCAACCTTACAACAACAACGAACAAGATGAAGAAGAGCAAAATTCGAACCAACCCCGCATTCAAGAGACCAAAGATGTCTTTTCCGATACACAGAAAATCGCATACGTCAGTTTATGTTACTTGACCTCTTTAGAAGTGGTGCATGACTTTCAAGGCAAAGACTTTACCTATGCAAGAATGAGTGCAGACAATTGGCAACGCAAACTAATGCGTATGCTCTATTGCCATATGGATATCTCAAACGATGGTAATAACACTACGTACACGATGACTTTGTGTTGTTGTAATAATAAACTGTTTTTTATGTAGAAATCAAAATGGTCGAGAGCTTGTCTAAACACGATATTCTACCTACCGATCTTGTTCATCAATTCACAGCTCAGGGCGATACGGCCGAAGTTCAATTAGACAGCAAAACAGTAGACAAGGTCATCATTGATCTTCGCTGGACCGTCATGTGCGATTTATTTTTAATCTGTCTGAGTACCGAAAATTATGATGCTCGTTCCCGGGTGTTTGTTGCGAGAATCGCCTCTTATTTGTCTTTGGACTGGTTTCAAGTGATTGGATTTGAAAAAAGAATCGCTCAGCATTTACTTCAGGACGCTGTTTGGGAAACAGAGACCGTCACCAGTGTTGCCACCACCATGACGACCATGACCTTCACCAACGTCGATGGCGACGGCTATATCAAGAACGACATGGAGCGTGCAGGAAGAAATAAGCAACGCAAAAAGAGACGTTATGTCATGATTGGGTTGGCTACCATTGGTGGTGGTCTTATTTTGGGCCTCAGTGCTGGTTTAATGGCGCCTGTGATCGCAGGTGGCCTTGGTGCGATATTAACCACCGTAGGTGTGACAGGTACGGGTGGGTTTTTAGGTGGTACCGCCGGTATTGCTTTAATTACAGGTGGTGCAACTGTCGCTGGTGGAAGTAAGTTTATTTTATTTTAATCGCGAGGCAGTAGACTTTTTTGCTGATCTTTATTTTGTGTCACCCTTTCTGGTATTTTAGGAATTGGAGGTTAGTTGTTTTTTAATTTCAAAAAGAGTGTGTATGTATTGACTTGTTTATTATTCATGTAGGAAAAAGTATGAATAAGCGTATGAAAACCATCAACACTTTTGAATTTGTTCCGGTGCATGTCGATGAAAACGTCAACTGTATCGTCAGCATCACTGGGTAAAGTATATATTGTAATTTTATAGGGTACCGTAAAAGCGCCAATTAATAATATTTTTTTTATAAATTTTAGTTGGCTACCTAATAAGGAAAAGGAGGAAGCTTCATTACCTTTCAGTACTTTAGATCCTTTGATGGGTGATCATTATACGCTTTATTGGGAGCCCGAAATGTTGGAAGAGTTGGGAAGTGCTTTCCGCATTTTTGCTACAGAGGCCGTAACTTTCTCCATTCAACAGGCCCTTGCCCACACCATTATGGGTACCTTACTTGCTGGTCTTGCATTTCCACTTGCCCTCACCAAGTTGGGCTACATGGTAGATAATCCTTGGGCGAATGCGCTAGATAGATCTAGATTGGCCGGTTTAATTTTGGCGGACTCTTTAATGAACAGAAATCTAGGTGCGAGACCCATTACTTTAGTCGGATATTCCTTGGGTGCTCGAGTTATCTTTTTCTGTTTATTGGAATTAGCTCGAGTGAAAGCATTCGGATTGGTGGAAAACGTTGCATTATTTGGTACACCTGTGAGTGCATCAAAAGCACAGTGGGCTGAATGCACAACCATCGTATCCGGTCGTTTCGTCAATGGCTACGCCAGAAACGATTGGTTACTGGGCTTTCTGTTCAGAACTTCTACTGCTGGTCTTGGCAACATCGCCGGTCTTCGTCCTTTGTCTCATATTGAAGGAAACCGAGTTCAGAACTTGGACTGCACCGATTTGGTTACTGGTCATTTGAGTTACCGATCGTCTATGCCCAAACTTTTGAAACGTGCAGGATTTGTCGTGACTTCAGAAGAGCTGCCCGTGAAAGAAAAGAGTCAACATGCTTCTGACAATGAAGAGGTACGCTTTTGCTGAGATGATCAACTTTGTAAATGTGCAACAACTAACACGTTATGCTTAGGAAACTGGTGCAACAGATTCAGCGGCGCTTGCAGTCGTGGACTTGAAAAATAAACATTTAGATTCAGCAACGCTGAGCAAACGAAACTCTCTGTCGTCTCTGTCGTCAGGAAAAGCATCTATCCAACTTTCCTCAAAATCCCCCGGCACCCCGTTAGCTGCAGAGATTGTCGATGATGATAATGCGAGCGATGCTATACCCGAAAGAACCGTGTCTTCTTCCACAGCTCCCCTTACACCGACAAATCAAACTCCTCGCAACTCGAACGAGAAGAAGGCCGCCAAGGACATGTCAGACTTTGATATTATTGCCGATATTATTGCCAACGCAACAGCTGCAGCATCCTCAAAAACAGGGGCTTACAGCTCACTTTCTTCAGGAAAAGCCTCGATTGCAAGTACACCTGCTTCTGAACCTATCATGACTACTACCACATCTTCCTCCACTGCATCTACGCCCACGACAAACAGAAGATCCACCCTGAACACACTGTTTGGAGGTCGATCAAAGTCGGAGACTACCTTTACTACCACCACACCCACCGATACCCTAGGTAAATCTCCCTCTCGATCCTCCCTTTTGTTCAACGCCTCATCGCTATTTGGGAAAAAGAAACAAGAAACCGAAGAAGAAAGAGAGTTGAAGGACGCAGGTGTCACATTGAAAGAAATTAAGGGGACACTTGGAAAATTGGTTGTTCCCCAGGAAATCGCAAACCCTATGCCAACAATCAGACTCGAGGCACCTCAACATGCTAGACTCAATCGATAAACCTTCCTCGAGCCCTTTTTTTAACCACTTTGTACTATATTCATATCCCATATTATCTTGTCATTCTTTCCTTCCTTTTTTTTCTGTTTTTAGTCTATTCCACTTATTTATTGTCTACAATAAAAGTAGACTACATCATTCCACCTAACACAACTGCAATTGTCTAATACTTCTTGTTTTATTGAATGGAGATCTATTTCTTCTCTTCGCCAAACATTTCATCAAAAACGGCTCTAACTTTTTGATAAACTTCTTCAACAGGTTGATCGCAGGAAATCTAATCAAATTGATATGAGTGATGGATTGTATATGAACAGAATCATTTTTGCCTACCTTTTTGACCTTGTTTTCCTTATCAAAGGCTTCGATCACGGGCATACTGGTATCAGTGAAAATAACGAAACGCTTCTTGATGGATTCAATGTTATCGTCGACACGTCCAGAGCTTTCACTTCTCTTTAACAATCTCTTCAACATCACTTCCTCGGGACATTCAAAGTAGAGTACTAATTTAGAAGGTACAACAACTTCCTCGAATTTGACAGCTTGATCCATCTTACGGGGGAAACCATCAATCAAAAATCTCTTTTCTTTTCCTTCAGCAATAGCCTCCTTCATGGCTTGTTCCAAGAGAGCAATGGTGACTTCCATAGGAACGATCAAACCTTCACGAATATAATGGTTGATCATTTCACCATATTTGGATCCTTCACGCTTTTGTTCAGCACGCAACAAATCGCCAGCTTATCATATATTCCATTAGCTTGCTGTCTACATTGCTTTAGGAGCTATCAAAAATAGTTACCTGACAAGTGAACAAATCCATAATCTTTGGTCAAGTTTTCACACTGAGTACCTTTACCAGCACCAGGTCCACCTATTGTAAAGGGTTAAACAAGTCGCTCTCATATCCATGCAAAAATCCGTCATACCTAAAACGAAAACAACTGTAACTTCCTCGGGAGAGAAAGTGGGGACAGGCTTCGATTCTTGTTCCTTCTTTGCATTTCTCTCGGCAATTCTTTTTTGCTTCAAGGCTTCCTCCTCTTCGGGAGTAGTGAAGTCCTTTCTTCTAGGCATGGCTATTTAAAATTAGATGAGTGAACATGGCTTCAGAATCGTAAAAAAAAAACAATTTACTTTTTCCCTCTCTTGACTTGACGATGGTGTAATAAGCAGCAAAACCCATAGAAGCCACTGCCAACATGGCAGGGAATGTAGGGCTGTTGGACTGCTTGGGAGGAACAGAAGAGTATAAACGTTGAGTACGTCTGTTAGCAGAAGTGACTAAACGGTTACCACCACGAAGGACATTGCGAAACATGTTGTGCTCAATTAAAACAAAAGTGACAAGTAAAAAAAAAAAACTAGAGGCTCACATTTGCCCTGGCTATAAGTGAACACCTTCGGTTTCAGAAAAAAAAAACTTGGCGATCACAGCGGTTTTTCAACGGGAGAGGGATGGGTCTTTATAGGCAACGATAAGATGCTGCTACCATAACTAATCTAGCTTATGCATAGCTCAATTAATGTGTACTTTATTATTCGATAGTATAGATCTTCTCCTTGGTGAAAATTACTTAAAACCAAGTCGCGACTTGCGTGCAAAAATATTTGAGTGCAATCAGATATTTATTAGATGATGAGTTAATATATAATTTTGATGGATAAGAAGAGTATCAATGCTCATTGGAGAGGCCTGTTGTTGATTTATTAGAGTATTCTGTATTTGATTTATTAGAGTACTCTGTATTTGCTTTAATAGAATGACCTGTGATCGATTGATTAGAGGGTTCAGCAGTTGCTTTATCAGAGGAACCTGTGATCGATTGATTAGAGGGTTCAGCAGTTGCATTATCAGAGGAACCTGTGATCGATTGATTTGAGGGCTCTGCAATTGCTTTGTTGGAAGAATTTGTAATTGATTCATCAGAGGAAACTGGAGACGATTTTCTTCCATTTTCCCAAGGAAGAGGAAGCTTCTTGTGCTTATTTTTGTGTTCTACTTTGAGATCTGTAGGCTCTATGTCCTCGCCTCCCCAAGATAAATCACCTTTTTTAGCATTTTGCCAAGGAATGGGATGCACTTCAAGCTGTTCGATATCTTCAGGCTTTGCAACCACTGCACCAACCTCTGGAATGTCTTGCAAGTCTACCTCTGCGTCGCTACTTTCCTTCCAGGAAACCGGGAAGACATCTGTTTGGTCTACATCATCCTCTAAAATAGGAACTGAGGTAGCGGGGTTTACTTCTTCTGTATTCGTGCTCTCTCTGATGAACACAGCTGGATCGCTTGTCAATTTTTTGTTTGTAGGTGTAGTAGGGATTGTGGGAGCTCTGTTTTCTCGATTGTCTCGATAAACAAGCGGGTAAATAAAGCAAGTGAAAAGTTTTCGAATAATATTCAGTACATCCATCATTTTTACTTATTAGAGGAAAGAGATGAAAGAAGAATGATTATTTTACATTCTCATCAAGTACGTAACTTAAGTTGTGATATAATATATTTTGCATTATACAATACCACTGATGTATTATTATTGCATGTGATGTTTATAGTGGTCGACACCTTCTGGAACACTTATTTCAGTAACTTTCAAAACAAACAACGAAGGTTAATGCTCTTCCCAACAAAATTACATAAATTCTACTGTTGATATTCATTTTGAATGTTTATTATAGGCGGCAATGAAGCGAACAAAGCCAAGTGATATATAGCAGATATGTTTTATCACGTTTAGTATAATACAATTAACAATTAACTTGTGTGTGTGCGTTTCGCCTTGTAAAATTAAGATGGGATTGAGAGGCGTTCTGATCAAGACTCAGCAAGTGCAATGAGTTCATGAAGAATATCATAGCACTCATTAAGTAATGCAACACAAATAGCTTGGCCCTCTGGTATATTTCCCTCTTCATCGCAAAAAGTGCCATTTACTCTCATATTATCAATACTGGCCAATTTCATTTGATAAGGATATAAATCACGAACTATATAAAAAGGGGATCAGGACTTGCCCATATTATCTTTTGGGTTGCAAAATTACCTGAGTCTGGCTTGCCCCATTTTGTGACCTCAACAAGACAGCGTCTGACAGTACTTAATTGATTGTGAATTGGCATGAGAGCTTCTGCTACTGGAACATTTTCACTCAACATTTTTGCCATGATACGATAACATCCACGCAGCAAAAAGTTCACAACTGCTTGACCCTCAGGAACTGTATCAGATTTTGGGTCTCTAAATTTACCATCATCTCGTAGTTTCTCAACTTCTTGGAGTTGTAACTAGATATTCAAGCAATTTGTCAACATATTTGTTTTCGTTTGTAATCATATGCTAATATTAACTTACATGATAGGTGTACAAGTCAGTTTCTCTCAATGTCCATTTATGAGTTAATGCTAGTCGCTCTAATTGACCTCTGATCTGCTTTAATCGTTCCACTATAGGAGCTAATGCTTCTGATACACTGTTGGTAGATGCCTTCAAGTCCTCTGCTTCTTCAAATAGCTGTTCCAGTAAACCTTCAATTAAGGCCTTTCCTTTAGGGTTTGATTTAAATAATTCAATTTTGGAATTATCAAGTTCGCGTAGCTTTAGGATAGAAAGATAAATATATTAATTATATCACTGACGCATATGTGATGTACATTACCTTCTCCTGTGCCTCATTGATATCAGAAGCTGTATAACCCGTTGGTTTTTGTGCCAAGAGAGCCAAATGTCGTCTAAGGTTAATTAGCTCGTCATGTAATGGTTTTAAGGTAGGTGACACATCTTGTATTGTTAATAAAAGTGAAGCCAACGACTCCTCTAATAATTTTCATCTTGGTCAAAATATTTAGATTTGAAGAACATTGCTTCCTTTACTTACTGCACATTTTTAGCTTGTGTTTCAAAAGTTCGACAAGACACGATCCACTCTCGTCACAGTAAAGAATATTCTCAATATCATCCAATCTTTCTTTGTTCTCCAATAAGATTGTATCAGTATAAGTTCCCATGTGGGATAATTGTTCCAAATAACGCTAATAAATTTCATGCATAAATATCAGGATATATTTTAAGGTTGTGCACACGTCAACAACAAAATTCCTACCTCTACTGTAACTAATTGTACATAGACAGCTGGACCTACAATTCACAAATTATGTAACACGTAAGCTCCTTTTGCTCTCAATAAGTAGTGGTAAAACTTACTTTCTCTATTTCTTCCAACACTCATGAAAAATAAAGACAAAAGAGCCATAATATCGTCTAAAACATCATTTAATCGATTACGAGTGGCAGGGCTCCAAATATCGCCGGTACGAATATCATTTAGTTTTTCCACTTGTTTTTCGGTCTCTTTATAAAGAGAAGTAATCAAATTGGCGTCAGGATACGACTCTCTGTCCTTTTTAAGTGCAGAAAGTTTATGTCGTATGGTGATTAGGCTCTCCAGGACGGGTATTTCTATTGAAGGTGTAAATAGAAGAGAATCGAGATGGCAAAATACAGTAGTTTACCCCATTACCTTGATTAGGTACAGTCAGCATTTGTTACGTTTGAGTAATTTTACAGATTTCGTTTATTTGGAAAAAAGGAAAGGAAAAATAGCAAAGCGATTTTTGCGTGTGCCCCCACTGTTACATAAATACACATAGAGTTTATAATCCCGACTTTGTGTGCGGGATTGACAATTGGCCTATTTTAGCGTTTCGTCTAGCACAAGTAACAATCTACTCAGTCTTTCCGCTAAAACTACATGAAATGGTATGCAGTTATGACTCGATGGAACAGGGTTTACAAATGATAAAGCGTAGAATGTCTTGATGATATCTTGTAATGAGCTATATGCTGAATGCTGGGTATGATTGTACAACAAATGAACCTATATTTGGATGATCCCTTCATTAATCACTCATTTGAGGTATCCATTATTAAAACCTGATAATTACCTCCGCTACAAATGGCTCATTGTTAAACTGCTCCATGCAAGGGTTCACACTTTTGTTTGGTAGGGCATGTTGAATAAGATATCCAGTCGCCAAGGGTGTCATCCAATTCTCTCTTTCCGCAACGGCTTCCGTTCTTAAAATACACTTGTAAGCTCTTTCTCTCTTTTGTGAGTATGAAATACGATGATTTAATAACAAAACTTGTGCTGTATCGCCGTGTATCTCATCTTTACTGGCTTTTGATTGGCTGTCTAGTTTGTAACTCTTTTTAATACCCCGTACACTTTTACCAGAGGAATCCAATAGAGTAGGTGGTTGTTGATTTCTCTCGTTTATTGTATTCGATGTTTGTTCTGGGAAACATCCGCTGAAATGAAGATTTAGTCCAGACTCCATATCTAATCCAACAATGCTAAAGTTGTACTTGTTTTCTTTACTCATTGCATATTTGAGCCAGTGCAACAGCTCATCATTGAACATCAATCCAATTTTTGTTACGACAATCGTCCAGGAAAAGTCCGTCAAATGCGCTATTTTTAAGGTACGCTCCCATGCATCTTTGTAGGCAGATTTCCTGGGATATAACGAGTATTCAAGTAGCTCTCCTCGATTGTCTATCCAAGCGACTGACATCCATGCTCGGTCATAACTGAAGCAATATGCCAGATGAAGTGTACGGTGTTGATCTAAAAGAACTGGAAAAGGTCTTATATCATCAAGCTCAAATTGTATTTTCTTGGGAATACGGTTTGCAAGAACAAAAGGAGGGGCGTATAATTTTGAAGTGGTTGTTGAGTCAAACTTTAATAAGATTGTCACGTAAGTTGTTAGCTCCAACTTGAGATTTTTTTAAGGACGCACGTACCTTCTTTGAAACTATTGTAAAGCATTTTGAGTAAACAGAAAAAGCAACGTCCCTCATGCCCCACATGAAGTAGCCACCAAAAGTAGATGGCCTCAAGATATGCTCGATCGGAACAAGTTGTAATACGAGCTGAGACCTGTTGTTATGCGGGATCTTTCCGTAAGCTTCTTGCAATTTATAAAAACATCGACATAAATTTAGATATGACGAAACATGTGGACCAGGATTGACGATGTATATTACATTGTACACTGTATGATGATGGCTCTCCTCTTCGCTGCCACTCGCTAAAGATTTGCCAAGTTTTTCACATGTGTCTTCGTATTGTCTCAGCTGCAATTTCACACTAGTATTGTCATCTGTATGGTAGAAGATGAAATTGGTAAGCTTTGCATTTATAATCGTTTTTAATCAAGATATACCTGGTAATGGCACAGGAACCAACCCATTTCGGAATTGCCCCGCGTGGCCCGCATCGTGTTTGCCCAGATGGCAATTTTCATACACAGAGCTTAAAGATTTGAAAAATTGAAGTACTGCTTGTTCAACATTTGAATTATCTGGGTATACAACCATATATCTGATTTGTTTATGTGCTGAATATGGTTGAAGTCCGAGCTTCTCCCAAAAAGATAGCATAGCGGGTAATCCTTCCAAAGAATCTTCATGGCGTGAAACAACAATGTTGGGTTGTCTCAATATATCCAAATTGGGTTCATTTGGTCTCTTTCTCTTTATCTGATACTTTCCATACTTTGAATGAGCCGTATTTTGAGATTCTATTAAAAGTAAGTTTGTTAGCTATTGTTATCAGCACCGTACCAACGCATCTACGCATTACCACTCAAGCTATAATATTGTTGAATATTCAATGGTCCTTTCACATCTATTAAGCCAGGTAAAGAAGAAGTTCCTATATATGTGTTTGGCACTGATAGTTCTCCTGCTCCCTGGTGTATATTCTCGACTGCGGCATTGGCCGTGTCGGAATTTACAAAAATGCTTGTGAGCATACTCTTGAATTCTTTTGTAAGCTGTTGTAAGTCGGTCAAGACTGAAGGAACGTGTGTCACTGTCCCTCTTGTGATCTGCAACAAGTTGGTTCGTCGAGCTGCGAGCACTTTATCTGGTTCTCCTTCTATTTCTCCTCCGTTTTCAGAAACATCTGATAACCCTCCAGAAAATGGATACCCACCCCAAATGGCCTGCTGACATAAGTACTCTAACGATTTTGACATTGCATCACTTTGTCTCCATTTGATAGGTTTCATTGAGGCATCTGCTAATACTGGTGCAAAAGGAGTATCATAGTCTACTTGACTTTGTCTGTCGTTGGGTAGAGGAGCAGGCGTTGCCTTAAGCAAACACTGAACCACACTTTTTTGGAATTTTCTGATCATATGTAAACGCTTATCCGTTGCATGATCACCAGTTACAAAACTGCCTTCTTCTCCTTCACTACTAAAATCCGAACTACCTGAACTACCACTCTCATCTTCGCTATCACCGCTACTACTACTATCAGTGCTATCACCACTAATACTGTCGCTACCGCTGCTGCTGCTGTTGTCATCCTCTACGTCAGTCATTTTCACATCTTCGGGCTCCTTTTCCTGTGATTCGGATTCTTTTGCTTTTCCTTGAATCTTTTTGGCGTTCTTTACAAGAGGCACGTAATCAGCCGTGTAAATTCCTTTTTTAGGCGCATTTTTTTGTTTGAATAATGACTCGGTGGTTGATTGAGAAGATGGATCGTACATGAATTTTCCTCCGAGACTGTATTTTTCATCGATTGAAGTTGTATTTACGGTCACAGGTAGAAAGTCGTGAGGCACAAAGTTGGAAGGCTCATGGACTGGTTTTTCATACGGTAATGCTTTTTTTGTTGAATTTGGAGCAGACGTATTGTATTGTGTCTTTGTAGGAGTGGCAACTGTACTGGGGTCCGCTGTAGCATTATAACTGCTGTTTACGCTTACATCTTGCGTACCCTCATTACTTATGACAAAAGGTGTAAATAAACTATCGTTATTGAAAGATGTTTCCATCGGTTCATCAATATCCTGTGATACATCTTGGTGGTTTGTTGTCTGTACAAATTCTGAATTCAATACCTCTTGCTTTGTCTCTACTTCTGTTACGACTGGCGATATCTCCATGGGCATTATATTCAATATGTTGTTGGGAGTAAGAACTGGTGCAGGTGCGGGTGTTTTGAAGAAATCAAAATCGGCCTCTGTGACATCCATATCCAGATCGCCAAAATCTTCATTGTCATCCCAAGGATCGCCACCTGTATTCATATCGTATAACATGCTGAAATCATTTACGAGTGATTGATTCTGCTCAACAGAGTCATCGAGTTGAGATTCAGATGTTTGTGTTGCTTCTGGTAGGTCCATAGCAGAAGGTGGCGATTTTTTTATTACAGGAGAAATATGAGATTCTCCTTCAATATTTTCATGTTGGGCAACTTGTACTTGAGAGTCTATATCACTTGAAGAGTTCATATTGCTTAGATTTGGTTTTGTATCTTCCACTTCTTGTATTTGAAAATTTCTAGTTGTAAACTCTACCAAGCCCATGTTCAAGTTTGAGGAAAATTGTGGAGGAGAGTAACGCTGTTGATACTTTTCGTATAACGCTGAATTTCCTAAAAGTGGTGTACCATTCATCGGAATAACGCTCTTAGCGTTCATGATAGGGCTTGCTGTTATTGGCTCTACTAGAGTAAAAGATGTTAATCGAATGTTATCATTACTTTTAGGTCAGGATTTAAAAAGAATTTGAATAGAGCTGGTCAAAGCGTAAGAGAAACACATTTTTGTGATACCTTAAAGCAAAAATTAAGTTCATTTTTAGATAAAATCAAGAACTGGTGGAAGCGACAGAACTGTCGACGCTGATTTCGAAGAGGAATATGAGAGATTTAAAAAGTAAATGACTTGCACGATTGCCGAACAGAATGTTGAAGTGCTCATTTTGAAACTTTTTGAAAATTTCTAGTTGTAAACTCTACCAAGCCCATGTTCAAGTTTGAGGAAAATTGTGGAGGAGAGTAACGCTGTTGATACTTTTCGTATAACGCTGAATTTCCTAAAAGTGGTGTACCATTCATCGGAATAACGCTCTTAGCGTTCATGATAGGGCTTGCTGTTATTGGCTCTACTAGAGCTCGATGTAATAATAACTGATCTTGCTGATAGTTTGTGTCGATCATTGAGAGCGAGTCAATAATTTTATTTCCTGAGAAAATGACAGGATCTTGATAAGACCAATAGTCAATGAAGGCTTTGTTATCAGAATCAAAACGCCTCAATCTTGATTGGTACATCGAACGAGATACTTTGGCACCTAAATCTTCTGTTAAGCCATGATTTAAACCCATAGTACCGTTGAGTCCTGAAACAGCTGAGGGAGAAAGTTTTGTGTCTGTTGGTAGGAAAACGAGCCTGGAGGGATAAGAGATGACAGCATTTGACGCGGTTTTTACCGTCACCAAAGGAGGTAAATGCATGCTTTTATCTAAAACTTCTAATTGAGACAGTTCGAAGCGATAAAATTTAGCCCAATGCCTCAAAACTTGCTTTCCTTCTTCGTCTGAAAATAGACTTGGCGAAACTAAAGTTGCCGACTCGCCAGTAGGACATAGTAAGACTAATTAACAACTTTTCAGTTTTAACAATTTAGTCTTTTAAAAAAGAAAGTTAAGGAGTTAACCATTTTGTTTTGTAACTGACCTTTTTTACTGTTGCAATTAAACACATCTTCATCAATGAGTGGTCTTATTCTCATTCTTCTCGTGTTTGGTTGAAACACCAAATTTGAAGAAGTAAGGTAAATGTTGTACATACACACTACCATTGTACTCTTTGCACTGGAGTTTGGTGCTTTTGTTTGATCCACAATAGCTTCTATGATGTCTTTCTCATTCTTAAATGCGTTCGTCAGTATATAAAATTCACCTAGCGGCAATGCATCTCGTGCAATCATCGACTTGTGAATCAAATTTCTGATTGATTTGATGAAAAGTCTATACTCTTTTGCTGGAACAAGCGTACTGTGTCCCGACATTTTTTGATTTGGTTGAGGTGAAGAGGTGGGTGATAATCCACTTGATATCAACTGATCCCAATTGAAAGATCCCACTTTGATCTCTGTGTATCAATAAATACGATTATTAAAGGAGAGTTCTTAAATCTGCAGTAATTTTTTCTTTTGTTTTATCCTACCTGTCAGTTTCTTCAAGTGCGAGTTTTCATCAATTTTACTAGTATGTCTCTCATCAAACCAAAATACCCATAATTCTAAAGAAATCATGTCATCTTCCTCAGTATGTATAATTTGCCAAACAGACGGAATATTTAGCTCAACGAGGTTTTCAAATGCTACTAAAAGTGCGATGTCTGCTTTTTCTGTATCCAAGTAAATAGGATTTTTCGTTTCTCTGAACCCTTCGTGTGTCAAGAAGTTAAATAATTCAGACTTCTTATACGATTGCGAATAATTTCGATAATTAATGGTCGATACCCCACTCTATGTTATATATTTATTTAATATTACAATGTAAGAACCAAGTGCACCTCTCATACCAATGTGAGTGTATTCGTCAAACTCGTTTCCGTTAGCATTTTAGTGAGAAGAAAAAAGACAAGAATGTGAATCCTTCAAAAAAAAGAAGTACTTTGCTATCAAATACTCATTTAATACTCCGATTGATTTCGTGCAGTTCTAGACAGATCGTAAACGAGTATTGATGGGAAATGAAAGGGGTTGAGCCATTCGAATAGGTGTGTTGATTGTGGCAGTTATTTAAATGCCGCGATTGATTTTTCAACGAATTTGTTGTATTAATTTCCTTTCTTTTCTTGGCTTTTTACATTTTTCCTTGTTTTATCATAATGAGTTTTTTGTTGGTACATGTATATTCAACATAAATAAAAGATGTTAATCGAATGTTATCATTACTTTTAGGTCAGGATTTAAAAAGAATTTGAATAGAGCTGGTCAAAGCGTAAGAGAAACACATTTTTGTGATACCTTAAAGCAAAAATTAAGTTCATTTTTAGATAAAATCAAGAACTGGTGGAAGCGACAGAACTGTCGACGCTGATTTCGAAGAGGAATATGAGAGATTTAAAAAGTAAATGACTTGCACGATTGCCGAACAGAATGTTGAAGTGCTCATTTTGAAACTTTTCCTAGTCTTGAAAAAAAGTCTGAAAAATTGGCTTTGGAAGCAAAGGGCTATCTGGACTCTATCAGAGGTATAAGAAATTAGGGAGGAAGTAGTGTAGTGTGATTCATTTTTCCTTGTTTTATCATAATGAGTTTTTTGTTGGTACATGTATATTCAACATAAATAAAAGATGTTAATCGAATGTTAACGTACACACTAGGTCAGGATTTAAAAAGAATTTGAATAGAGCTGGTCAAAGCGTAAGAGAAACACATTTTTGTGATACCTTAAAGCAAAAATTAAGTTCATTTTTAGATAAAATCAAGAACTGGTGGAAGCGACAGAACTGTCGACGCTGATTTCGAAGAGGAATATGAGAGATTTAAAAAGTAAATGACTTGCACGATTGCCGAACAGAATGTTGAAGTGCTCATTTTGAAACTTTTCCTAGTCTTGAAAAAAAGTCTGAAAAATTGGCTTTGGAAGCAAAGGGCTATCTGGACTCTATCAGAGGTATAAGAAATTAGGGAGGAAGTAGTGTAGTGTGATTGTAATAAAGACAATCAACCTTTTTATAGCCATGACAAATGCTCAAGTGCGCATAGCACAAACAATGGAAGGTTTTTACGATGAATCTTCACCAATGGGACTTTCTGGAGTCGAATATAAACGTGTGATTGAAAAACTAGACGAAGAAGCAAGAACGAATTTGGTAAATAGAGAGAAAGGAGTCAAATATACGGCTTAATAACCTTTTTGTTCTATTTTAAGGATGCTGCCTATAGAGCTACAGTATTGGAACCTTTAGGAAGATATTGCTCATACTTTCCCGAAGTCAATGAAGCCATCAAAAGACGTCAAAAAACCCTGTTAGATTACGACTCTGCACGATCCAAAGTAAGAAAACTAGTAGACCGACCAAGTGAAGACCCTTCAAGGCTGCCAAGGGTAAGACAAAATGCTGTTCATTTGAATACTGATATTGAACACAACTTTTAAGTTTAGGCTGAACAAGAGGCTAATATTGCTCGTGAGAGATACGAGAATTTGAATTCCATTATCATCAACGATTTACCAAAGGTCATTGAACTACGTGTACCTTATATCGATCCAACTTTCGAAGCTTTGGTTAAATCACAGTTAAGGTTTAGTCAAACTAGTTATGAACACTTGGAGGGTTTAAGGCATCACTTTCCTGCTAATAACGAAACAGCAGATACCCGCGTCGATAACGTTATGCAACAAATGCGTGAATTGACTATTTGTGGAAACTTCTAAGTTGTGATACATTCAAAGCTGGAATATGTCATTTTTCATTTCAGAAAATCATGCAATAAATCCCCACAATCAATCTAAGCGGGGCACAAATTCACAAATAAATAGATAGTTCACCGAAGTCTACTACTTTTTCCCTCTATTACTAATTACTATTGAAAATTTGATAAAATATGTGCATTCTCTTTTGGACCGTTGATAACCACCCAAAATACCGTTTGTAAGTCAAATATGTGAAAGAAAACTATTGTCAACCACTGAGACTTAGTAATTGTCGTTCACACAGTGTGTTTGCTGGCAATCGGGATGAATTTCTGAAAAGACCAACTGCAAGATCTCATTTCTGGGAAGAGCCTTACCAAAATGTACTTGCAGGAACCGATCTCGAAGTACACCCCTTAGAAAAATCTTTAAAGAATGGAACATGGCTAGGAATTACCAAAGAAGGACGTTTCGCAGCCCTTACAAACTTTAGGGAAACCAATTTTCGAGGAACAACTTCTCGGGGCGTTTTAGTCAGAGACTTCCTTTTGAGCTCCGATTCTGTTCAGGAATCTATAGAACATGTGAAAAATCAGCAAGACCAATACGGCGGCTTTAGTATAACCTTTTTTGATTTCGGAAAGGACCCCACGGAAATGATGTATTTCACAAACCGAGACAATCAGCCAATACAAAGTATAGAATCAGGTGTTGTGTATGGTAAGAGGATGATATAATATGACATGATAGCTTTCATTCATTAACATCATCTGTGTAACGGTATCAGGGCTTTCCAATTCTAGTTTGGCAGACCCATGGCCAAAAGTGCATAGAGGCAAAGACCTATTTAGCGAAGCTCTGAAACAGCATAGCGAAGGAAAGAGTGAAGAAGATCTCATTGAAGCTTTATTCGATATGCTACAGTAAGTGCAATACTTGGTGCCCCTTTTGACTACTCTTAACATTATCGTTCTCCATAGCACATCCAAACCTTTCCATGATGAGGAAGATCTCACAGAGGTTTTCAAAGATTTGAAAGAAACTATTTGTGTTCCCAAATTTGATTTTCCGTTTGAAGGAATCAAGGAACCCGAATATGCAACACGAACAAGTACCGTAGTCCTAATTGATTATGACGGCAACGTTAGCTTCATTGAGAGAGATTGGTATGATGAGAATCTTGTACCTTATAAGCATGGAGAGTTTAATGATATCGTTGAACACTTCAAATTACCTTAACTACAAGCGATATAGTATATACCTTTTGATACATGATAGTACCATAATAAACCTCATCTTTTGTTATATTACAAATTCACCCATTAATCTATTGAAATAAAATATTTAATTAGTGAGAGCGGTACCACAGTTGATAACTATGACAGTACTCACATTGATATAGTCAATGAATTTAGCTTTTTAAATTAAATATATATTGAGCTTTGACTTCATACGCATCATTTTGGCCAGCGAATAACTACCGTTGCTTGTACCCCCTTTGGAACGCAATCTGGTGTTCTTTCCAAACTCGCTGCTATGCTTATTTATTGTAAGACTCAACTGTTGTGCGGAATAGAATTGGCTTGATAGACTCATTTATGGCTCCAATTTCTGGTACATTTCTTTCACGAATACAAATACTTGAAATGATCCTGGGGAATTAGTGGGTGAGTACGTTTTTTTTTTCAATGTTCTCAAAATTGCTTTTTCGCTGCAACTGACTGAGAATTAGTCAATGAAAAATGTTGTCATCAAGAGTTATGTGCATGTTTTACGTAACCTTACTATTGGCAAAACTTTGGTGTGGATGTGGAAAAAGATTTTTTAATACAACGCAGCAAGCCTCCCCATATATAAATGAATGAAGCCTGGTATTATATTGCCGCATTCTTGAAACCAACTCTGATAAGTCCATTTCAAATGGCATTCTCTGCAATTTTATTACTTCTGAATACTTTTTACACCACTGCACATATAAGAACAACAAGGTGCTTGTATGTCCTTATAAATTTCATTGATTATAGTTCGCAAAATTGGTAGGTGTTAAATATCAACGGATACTTTGAAATCTGTGATTTGGTTGCAACTACGGGAACTGTCGGTTCAGTTAAATAGCAAATTTCAAATTCATCGCCCAATGCTTTGAACTTGTCTAAAGCTTGATTGCTGTTTTCTTCGTTATACTTTAGCTGGTAAAAGATGCAGAGTGCTTGATTTCGACTTATAAAAACCATAAAGAAAAGGGGAGTCCTTATCCACACAGATTTATTTTACCAACCACACAGAAATTTGCCCCTTGCGTAACATTCTTTTCTGTCTTAGGTGATGCCTATCACCCAAAGTCTTCAAGTAGTACCTTCTTGAAAAGGTAAGAACACGGAAAAACCGAACCTCTATGCGGCCGTTGAAGTCTTGCATCGCGTATGTATGTACATCACTGAACTTATCCGGAATACACTTAATGTAAGGAAAAAATCCAATATCTAAACGTTCATGATAGGGAAATATTAGAAAAGAAAAGAAAAGAGAGAAGAAAGAAACACATTTGTGGTCAATATTTATAGAAATATAAGCTAGTTTATCACGAAAGAGCCCAGGAAATGATTAATTATTGACTGGACAATCAAGTTGGACGCTTGCTATTTCATTGTAAAAAAAAAAAAAACTGTGTGGATAGCGAAAAATCTCTGTGTGGATAAAGGCTCCCAAAGAAAAGAGAGTGCAAATTTTTTAAGTTTATTTTTGAAATCACTCAGACTTTTAATTGGTAACGAAAAACCTAGACGTCACCTCGGTCATTGCCACGGTGGTAACCACGGTCATTGCCACGGTGCTAACCACGGTCATTACCATGGTGCTAACCACGGTCATTACCATGGTGCTAACCACGGTCATTACCTTGGTCACAAAATAATATGTGACACGTCCCTTTTTTTTTTCTTGAAAAGCACGACACTGTTTCTCTGAATTGTGCGACACTCTTTCCTAAAAATATACGACACTGATTTTTGTAAAAGTGCGACACTTTAATTTTTTTTCTTGCGACATCGTTTTGGCAAAAGGTGTATATTTCAAGTGTGCCAAATTGGAAAAAAAGTCTGCTTTCGGCTCTTTTTCACTTTTTAATTATGGTTGACCAGCAAAGCTATAAATCCTACATTATAGATATCCATTTACCACCAGCGATAATAGTGGACCCCCTTCTTCTATCACTGGGCTATGCGCTCGTCTTGATTTTTGATTTTATTTTGATAAAAAACGATACCAAGCTAGCACCCATCATTAGCCCTGCTCAACTACGATTTCTCATTGGCACCTACCACTTCATATTACCAATCTTTTTTGCAACTAAGTACGACTTTGGAAATATAAGCTTTATGATGCATCCTTGGTCTTTAGCAGCACAGATTGTATTTCTTGCAAAATCAGAGTTGTCGCTTACGAATTGGTTAAAAATGCTTATCAAAACAGCCACATTTCAAGATGATAGTCCGACGACGGAAACAAGCACAGAAATTCGACTTGCTGGTTTGAAGAAGTTAATCCGTGGTTTAGCTAAATTTGTGTTCATGAAATTGTTTCTAGATGGAGTGCTACCAGTAGATCTGTCTAATCTATTAGCGCTGCCATTCTATAGCCCTCGATCTATCTTTATCACATACATTTTAGCTGTTCGGATATACTGCATGTTAGGTGTGACGGATGTATTAATGGGTGTTGTACAGTCTCTCTTTCTCATTCGATTCAAAGACGTGTTCAACAATCCTTTTATAGCTAGTAGGTCCGTTTATTTGTTTGCTTTTGTAGAGATCTGTACCTGAATATCATTAACCTTAAATTTTACGTATTATATAATCACCGTGTAGCCCTAAAGATTTTTGGAAGTAAGTTTGAATCCCTGAATTGTCACGGTGGAAAGAAAAGTTTTGATCTGACCTTATTCTTACAGTAAACGGTGGAATAGATTAGTTAGTCATATGTTCCATAAATTATTGTTCAGCAAAGCAAGTGGAAAAATCAGAAAGGACAGTAAAGACGACAAGAAGAAGCAACAAATACCTCTCACACCCATCCAATGCGGTTTACTCATATTTTTTCTGAGTGGTTTGATGCATGATTTCATGATTGCTGCTGCTGCAAGAACGATTACATTTGAATTGACAGCTTTCTTTTTGATACATGGTATCGTCGTTGCGCTGGAAGTGAAATACCGCATAGGGAAATACAAAAAAGACCCGGAAGGCATTTACCATGTGCTTTGCAATCTGCTGACGGTTTTATTTTTTACAACAACTGGAAGACTATTTTTAAGCCCAATCTTAAGGCAAGAAGTGTTTTTGAGAATAGCTCGAGAGTTTTAAAATTTTCTCAATAACAGCAATAAAATTTTGATTAATCCCGAGCAAATTCCTTCACCGGAAACGTCCTAAAGCGTTGTGTTTGTTTGTACAGAAACATAATACCATACCTTTTTCGAATAATTGTACTCAACCGCTTTCTTCATGAAAAAGGCGAATTATTTGATTGTCAATATACTTGAGAGTTTGATGTACATCTTCACTGGAATATTTGCATCGTGTAAATATCGAAGAATAAGACAGATGTTTCAACAAGTGACAAAAAGGCCAAGATTTTTCATGTCCAAAAATAGCAAACGGAATGTTGTTGTCAGAGCATTGAGTTCCTTCTTCCAATAACAAATAATACCTTATTTCATATAAAAATCCAATAAAATTTATTTCATCATTTCTATTACTGAGACATACAATAAAATAGATGCGTTTTACTGAACTGCTCACCATTGTTGCACTGGTTGCCACGGTTGCCAATGCTGCCCCCGTCGACACTCTGAACAAGAGGGAAATGATGGGATCCGATCAACCTATTGATAAAGCGGCATTTATCTTTGACCCAGTAAAATCAAAGCGTGAAGCTGCTAGAAGAAAGAAGCTCCACGGAAAGAGATCAGATGGATGCTGCGATGGCAAACATAGTTTACACAAGAGATGTACCGATGATTGCTGCGGTGGTAAACATGATAATATGCATAAGAGATCTGAAGTCAAGAACTGCTGCGGCGGTAAATTTGGTTTAAATCTTGGTGGAAGACTTGATCTGAGCGCCGGTGGTGGTATTGATTCACTTCCATTCTCTGCCCAAGCCCAGGCTGCTCCCGCTGTTGCTGCTGAGGCTGCAGCTCCTCCCCCTCCCTCCTCCCCCACCACCACCACCACCACCAGCTCCTGCTGCCCCTGTCAACCGTAACGACCGTAATGGTGACTCTGTCGTTGTTGTTGTTGATGCCAAGCACGGCTAAATGCTGTAATACTTCGCGCAATACTATTTATTTATTCATGAAATGAAATAAACTTTATTCCCATTATTTATTCTTGAACATTTGCGGAGAAAAGCACGTAAATGGAACATGTCTATGTAAAATGATTATGCTCCACATCCATTGGCTGTCCAAAACATCTGGCCCATTGGTCGTCAGGAACCAACGAACCAAACAAATCTTTCATATGCCCACCAAGCTAAATTAAACAGCTATCTGTTAGAGTGTTTGAGAGCTCCGAAGTGACTATTAACACTTACCATATCAAGCTCACGAATGATGTTTTCCATAAGTATTACATAGGCGTAATAAACCATATAACATTCATCCTTTTTCTCCTTCGATAAATTCATCTCGTGAATAGACTCTTCCATTGCAAGAGGCAGTTGCTGTAGTTTGCGCATAAGTGACTGTCGCGTTTTCTCCGCAGGCGGTAAATAGGGTGGAAGAGGCGTCTTTAGTTGAAGAGCAGAAGCAAGTAGATAAAAATAAAGGAAAACGTTGCCTGCCATTTCCATAAACTCTTTTGATGCTGGCATTAGAAAATTTCGACGCACATAGATTGCCCATACGTCCTTGAGAACCACTATGCGAAGAGATAAAAATTTGTCCAATATGTTTTGGCAGCAGTTAATCATGGCAGCATACGTTTTGACAGGGAATGGGCCCTTTAATCGGGGTTCATTGGGTGCGTGCACAAGTAGTCCTTGAAGATCAAAGATAGTGAGCTGAATTGATAGCTCAAACTTTTGAAGTTCTGCAGCTCTGATGCTGTTTTTTCTTGTCAACATAAACGGATCCGTATCCAGCAACTGTTGCTCTGGTTGTTTAAAGTAGGCTAAATTCTTACTTGTTACAGTGATATTATGATTGTAATAATCATTATCTTCCTCGGAATACACAGACACCAATTGCTTATACAACCATGATAATTCCATAAACTCTTTTGATGCTGGCATTAGAAAATTTCGACGCACATAGATTGCCCATACGTCCTTGAGAACCACTATGCGAAGAGATAAAAATTTGTCCAATATGTTTTGGCAGCAGTTAATCATGGCAGCATACGTTTTGACAGGGAATGGGCCCTTTAATCGGGGTTCATTGGGTGCGTGCACAAGTAGTCCTTGAAGATCAAAGATAGTGAGCTGAATTGATAGCTCAAACTTTTGAAGTTCTGCAGCTCTGATGCTGTTTTTTCTTGTCAACATAAACGGATCCGTATCCAGCAACTGTTGCTCTGGTTGTTTAAAGTAGGCTAAATTCTTACTTGTTACAGTGATATTATGATTGTAATAATCATTATCTTCCTCGGAATACACAGACACCAATTGCTTATACAACCATGATAATCGTAAAAGTAGATCCGAAAGTCCTTTTCGAACTTCCGTACGTGCTTCGTATGGCCAGACATAGGCAGTTACAATGAGTCCAATAACCACGCCTAAAGAAACAGCAACACATCGCATCCAGGTTAATTCAAAAACACTGAAACTATCGTCATCTCGGTTGTTGAATTTGAACAAAACTACCAGATTGTAAGCCAACAATGTGAATAACCCAAACCTTCCATGCTTATGATGCAATATCATCCAAAAGCTAGGAATAGAGAAAAGCCAAGTCAGAAGCCAAAGCATAAGTGTGTTGTTGTGAAATATTGTGTACACAACAGCTGCTACAACACACCCAAGTACGGTAGCAAAGATACGAAGTATGGCTCCTAAATTTGTCCCACCAACTGTCGGTGTCATGACAGCCATGACTGTAATTAGAGTCCACTCCAATTTGAAGGCAGTAAAATAAGGTCTTGTGGAGGGAATGAACGCGAGTATGGATATTATTTCTGCAGTGAACATTGATTTCATAGCAAATCGGACTCGATAGGTCCTGAACTCGGAAAAGAATCCCCATAGGCGAAGAAGAAATTTGCGTAATTTAGTCTTGGGTGTGGGTGTATGCAAAGTATTGAGTGTGTTGTGATTGTTGGGCACAAAAATGTCTTTGCTGATACTCTTTTTATTGTAAATAACATCATCTGCGTACAAGTGATTAATTTTCTGTTCTCGTTTTTTTAGGCTTAGTAACGCTATAACTTACTGCTTTTTTTCCTGCGAAACAAGTATTTTATCCATGCGGTTATACTCAAAGTACTATCTGATTCTTCTAGGGTTTCAAACACCAATTGCACACTATCCACTAGTGTCATGAGCTCTTTGGCAAACTCCAGTAAGCAAAAGACAAAAAAATATACCAAAAATACATCTTCAACAGGGAATTGCTGTTGAGTCAGAAACACTGAATGCAAGTTATCTGCCCCCTTGTTTGTGTTTTTGTGATATTTCCTTAATCGACGATGATAAAACTTCATGAGTGCCTGGTTTTGCGACTTTTCAAACAGCTCGATTGCACTAGCCAGGTTTTGTCGCAGCATCGCAAGGGACGGAGTTGACTGCGTTGTCTTGCGCATAAATCGTGCTTGCAAATGGATGATCGTCTGTTTACAGGTATAGGCAAGCGACTTCATTGGAGATCGTACTGTGCGAATAAATTGTTCTAAAGCGCCTTCTTTTTCTTTCTTTTCCTCTGATTTCGAATCCCCTACAAAGGTGTTGCTGCTGTTGAGGTAAGCAGTAGGTGAAACGTCAGCTTTCTGTTCTTCCTGGCTGACCTTTCTTTCACGTTTCAATTCGGATTCCATCTTTTTACGCTGTGGGCCGGCTTTCACATTGTAGGCTGCTTTTTCTAGTTTGTTTTCAGAAGTTGAGTATACAGCTCCGTAATTTTGCTTTCGTCCTGACTGCTGCATCACCTCCACCTGAAGGCCACAACTACTTCTTAATCCTCCTACGTGCTGAGCCAGTCTCTCAATGCTCTCTACAATCTTGTCATATCCATTTGCATGGAGTTGCAATTCCAAGTTGTAAAACTCCAGTTTAGCCTGCTTCAGTGCTGGCTTCAGGGCAGTAAAACTTGTACGATGAGACTTGATGGCTGTTTCAAGTGTTTTGTTTGCAGTAAACTCGGGAAGATCAGCATCGAGTAAAAAGGTCTTTGTCAAAAGTTTAAGAAGCACTCGGGTGGAAGAAAGACTGGAGTCTATATTGGAACGCAGTTTTTGTGATGCTGACATTGGCCAAATCAATACACAAACAGCTACAGAGATGATCGTCCCTATAGCCACAATACCAAACGTTTCTGTAATGATGGTAAAGTCAAACTCTGCTTCATTTCCAGATCCTTGTTTGACAATAACAGTAAAAAGAATAATAAATGCTAAACCGGAAGCTATTGTGGTACAAGAGATGATATCAGATAAGAATAATTACTCCATTTGCGATGTATAAATATTTACCTGTCAGGATATTCGGTGTGTTTATTCGTGCTTTCAAATAGGAAATCACAAATGTACTGCCCGCTAACCAGACTCCTAACGACACAAGCGATGCAGTCATGGGCATCTCGTTATCTAAGAAATAGTCAGTTGTATACATGCTGGCAAGGCTGAGTGTCAGAGCTGCCAAGGTATACAACCAACCAAAACCTGCAGCTTCTACCATTCCACCAACTGACTTTGCAGGATTGAAAAATACAGTGACTGTGGCAGCCATATGACTAGCAATGTGAGTACCACATAAAGCGTTTAGGGCTGGTATAAATGTGAACAAGGATCCAATCATGTATGCAAAGCTGCATTTTAATACCATTTTTTGATTATGGGTGAGTGTCAAATATGGGTCACTCCATTTGCGCCACTTGCGATACAGATCGTTTAATTTGTGTACCAGAGTGGGCGGTTTTTGCTGTTGTTGGTGGTGTTGTTTTCTCAAAAATCCCTCATCGTCACTGCTATCGTATTCTTCATTATCTGAAGAAGATAAGGATAAAGGCATCTGCTCGTTTTCATTAGTGTGTACGTACACAAGCGATGCAGTCATGGGCATCTCGTTATCTAAGAAATAGTCAGTTGTATACATGCTGGCAAGGCTGAGTGTCAGAGCTGCCAAGGTATACAACCAACCAAAACCTGCAGCTTCTACCATTCCACCAACTGACTTTGCAGGATTGAAAAATACAGTGACTGTGGCAGCCATATGACTAGCAATGTGAGTACCACATAAAGCGTTTAGGGCTGGTATAAATGTGAACAAGGATCCAATCATGTATGCAAAGCTGCATTTTAATACCATTTTTTGATTATGGGTGAGTGTCAAATATGGGTCACTCCATTTGCGCCACTTGCGATACAGATCGTTTAATTTGTGTACCAGAGTGGGCGGTTTTTGCTGTTGTTGGTGGTGTTGTTTTCTCAAAAATCCCTCATCGTCACTGCTATCGTATTCTTCATTATCTGAAGAAGATAAGGATAAAGGCATCTGCTCGTTTTCATTATGTACCTTTTTGTCATGTGCTAATAATGGTGTAATCTCTCTATTATTACTGCATTTTGCAGTCGGTTAATAATAAAGTTCATTATTCATAATTAATTTCGGAATTTCATATGTACCTTTTATTGTGTTTGGATGAAGATGATGTCCAGTGGTGGTTTGAATATGTTCTTTTTGTTGGTGGTTGATCCTTCGATGGAGTGTGTTGTATAGTTGATAATGATACGGTGCGTTTTTGTCTTGTGCCATCGTCTAAAATAACTTCATAATCACTTTGATTATCAAAATAATTTGAGGAGGAAAGTGTTCTTGATAAATGATGCGGTGATTCCGTTGTATCAAAAGACTGTGCATCGTCCCAGTTGTCGGTATTGTATATGCTGTTTGGTAGTGATGCTGTGAAGTAAGCAGAAGATCGACTAAAGGAAGAAGGAGAAAAATCTTGCTGAGCACTTTCTGTAGACTTTGTGGATATCAGAGGGGGTTTAGATGTAACTATATATGCATTTAGTGGTCTATTGTTATTGTTGAATAAATTTGAAAGGCCCGAGGGTGGAGTAGTTGTGACTTTCGGTGGACATGGTGAAGTTGGGAGATCTAGATCTAGATCTAAATCCGAACCCAAGTTTTTTGTGCTCATTCTTATTTTCTTTTTGTTGGTGGTTGATCCTTCGATGGGGTGTGTTGTATAGTTGATAATGATACGGTGCGTTTTTGTCTTGTGCCATCGTCTAAAATAACTTCATAATCACTTTGATTATCAAAATAATTTGAGGAGGAAAGTGTTCTTGATAAATGATGCGGTGATTCCGTTGTATCAAAAGACTGTGCATCGTCCCAGTTGTCGGTATTGTATATGCTGTTTGGTAGTGATGCTGTGAAGTAAGCAGAAGATCGACTAAAGGAAGAAGGAGAAAAATCTTGCTGAGCACTTTCTGTAGACTTTGTGGATATCAGAGGGGGTTTTAGATGTAACTATATATGCATTTAGTGGTCTATTGTTATTGTTGAATAAATTTGAAAGGCCCGAGGGTGGAGTAGTTGTGACTTTCGGTGGACATGGTGAAGTTGGGAGATCTAGATCTAGATCTAAATCCGAACCCAAGTTTTTTGTGCTCATTCTTATTTTTTGTTGGTTTTTTCAACAAGAAGAACAAAAGAGAATCAAAAAGAAAGGTATATAAAAAAAAGTTGTACCTGAATTCTTATTAAAGGAAAGGAGGTCGATGGGACAATAACAATGTTTATCTGGGCATGAATCTTATAACTACAGATTCATCCTCCGAAAATAGTAGTGAAGATGATAGAATGAATGCATGTTCAGTAAAGGCAAACTGGCTAAAGGGAATGATAAAATCATTTGCGAGTATTTTATTTAAATATATATACAAGACCTAATCATTTTTACAGTGGTCTTTTTTGTTAGTTTTGATGCAATTTGTCCAGATTTCCTGTGAGAATTATTCAACAATGTTATTAAAAAGAAAGCTTATTTCTTTATGTTGGGGATAATAGTGTAAGACTTTGATTAGTTCTGATATTCTCCTTTTCTTCTTGATGAAAATAGAATATGTATGTATGTAGGTTCCTTTATTTTACAAGCTAACCTGATAAAAACACCTGATAAAATCATGCGATCAGGAACATCAGTGCAGTAAAGATGAAGCAGAAAATTATACAGAAGATTTTGAAGCTATATCTCCAAAGGGGCGCTTTTCTATTATCTTAACCCTATATGAAGTTTACACTAGATATTTTAACTTTATTTGCTCTATTCTCATTCATCAGATAAACGAGATGGATTATTAATAAGAGTGAGCCATTTTTATCGGCCCTTGGGAAGTAAGATGATGAAAGGGAAGTAACATGATTTCAACATCCGCCCACACGAACGCGTCCCCCAAGAAAAACGCCATTTCAAATTTGACGTGTTTTCTCGCTTTTTTTTTTGAAACGCGAGTCTTTGTCCCCTTTCTCTTCCACTTTTGTTCCCATGTCTTCTTGGGGTGATTCCTCATCTTCTATACCAAAAATTGGTTCAAGCAAAAGAATAATTAATTTATCGAGAAGTAAACCTCAACAACAACAACTACAGCAAAATGGTGAAAAGCAAATGAGTATTGTGAATAGTTTAAGCATATCTGATTCTGACTCGAATGGAGAAAAAGTAAAGCTTGAAGAAATGCCTCAGGTAAGGTAGACAGTACAGCTTGTGAAGTAGACTATATCTAAATCGTGTAAATAGGTTGAGGGTAAGGGAAAAGGTCGTATGGAAGAACCTTTGTACATATTAGAAAAAATAAAGAAGGAAAAAGAAGAACAACAACAACTTCAAGACGTTGAAATGGATGAAGTTGGAGAAGACGATGACGTCGACGACTCTTTCTGGAAATCAGCAGCAGAACTAGTTGTAAAGAAGGAAAAAGATAGCGATATGGATGATTTTGTTGATAATGAACGTTTTGAGTCACTTTCTGTGTGCGATGATGAAAAGTCTGCTCCTGAATCACCAAAACCAACCAATACTTTAAAGAGAAAAAGAGTGGGTGAAGATGTATTCACTAGAGAATCAGTCAAACAATGGCAAGGCTCTCGTATTAAAGCTTGGGAGAGCAGATATCTGGTAAATAGAGCTTCTTTTTTTTTCATTTTCTTTTTGTGTGCATACAGTATATGTATATAAAAGTCATTCTTAAATTGTATTATCCCAAACTAATTTATAGTGAACACCCCCTTTCTTCCCCGGCTACTTACTTCTAGAGTCCCGAGGGGTTTTATTATAGATTTGTTGCTCCTTGCGAAGGTCAGCAAAATGGTGGCTGGTCAAATCATGAACATAAGCTATTTATGAACAGATACAAAGAATGGATGGATAAAGGCTACAAGATTGGTTCGGCTTGGGGTTTGTTTAGCTGTGGTATTCCTCACAGAGTAAGATTAAACGATACATATCCACCTCTTCTCTCTTTGCTCACATTTTTTAAATTTGTGATAGGTCGGCTATCAATGTATGAGTTATTATCGTAAATTAGTGGCGGATGGTACTTTACAAGATGAAAGCTACATCACTATAGATGGAAAGTTAAAACAAGTTCATAAAGAGCGTCTGAAAGGAACTGTACCCAACACAGAGTTGGGTCCCGAATGGAAAGATGAAGAAGTGAAAGAGGAAGAAAAGAATGTGGATATGTGGCTGAAAGAATTCCACGGACGATCTGGAACGACCGCCACATCAAGACCTATCGCTCCGCCGAAACCGAAAGCTGCTCCCCGTGTCGTGAATACAACAAGCAGACGCTCAAATATATCTGACTTGGTGAAAAAGATGCCTAGAAAAGAGTACATCCCAGGAGGCGATGATGATTTCTTGGGGGAAATTGGTGATGCTGAAGTGGCGCATCTTGAAGCTCGTGATTGGGAAAAGGAATGGCTTGAGCGATTGGAAAGTTACAAAAAGTTCTTGGAGTAAGTAACCTTTTTTTTTTAGTAATGATAGGGTGCAAAGTCCTGATATTCTCCCTTTTTCTTTTAAGACCATACCATGATAAATATATGAGAGATCAATACTGGTTTGCTAAACAACAATGGCGTCAAAGTCTCATCACGACCGAAATGTATGTAAATTACCACTTCACTTCACAGTAATCAAATATTAACGATTCAAGTGAATAGGTTACTACAAATGAATGTGGTTAGAAAGACTGCACAGCCACCACCCTCAGCGGCAAGTAGCAGTGCCACAGATTCCTCATCATCCAAGGTTCAGCAATCTTCACTATCCCGATTTTTTACAGGTGTAAAGAAGCGCAAAGTCGACACACCTGATGAATTCATTTCCCATGTTAGGATACCAAATGATTTGTACAGTGGTGTAAAAAGAATCCAGCCATTACACTGCAAACCCAAGCCTGATGATACAAAGTTGACCTATGCAGAATTAGAGCATATGGATGACTGTATACCAATACTAGACAATTTAATCAAAATAGAAGAAGAGGAAACAAGGCAATCGCCTTTAGAAGGTATTCTAGTGGATCCTCCATGGGAGTTCTATGTTGCTGACGGTAGAAATGATGGGTCGTGTACCTGGAACTTGTCTGATTTCCAAAAATTAATGGAGAAGGTGTTATCTCATATGACAGCTGGTATGATCTTTGTGTGGGTACATAAACTCATTCAAGCAGACGTTGTACGTATGATGTATTCCATCGGTAAAGTATCACTACATTCTCTGGTAAGAGAATTCCTTTTCTAACACCAAGTTTTAGATTGTAGATATGTAGAGAATTTGGTGTGGTTTAAAAAGTCTGTGAATAATGTACAATTAGATGAGCCGAGTCCTTATTTCAGTTCAACAAAGGAGATCTTGTTGATGTTTAAGAAGGGCGAAGGGTTTGAACTTAGACATCAACGTTCACCAGATGTTATTATTGATTTCGCAATTCCAAAGGAACAGTGGATTCATGATGAATATACCGAGCCTAAACCACCAGGCGTCTATGATATGATTGAGACTTTACTTCCCAAGGCTGCGTATGATGAATCGATTGGCAGAGGTCGATTTTTAGAGCTGTGGGCTAAAAAGAATGCTCCTCGTAGAGAGGGTTGGATTGCTTTCCATGAAAATAAGAAGAAATTTATAACAAACAAGCATGATTCCATGGTTGAGTGAGAAGTAGTTCTAATAAAACAGAAAGTAGTAGTTGTATCATATAAAAGGGGGAAACTGCGGGATTTGTAATTCTTCGACAGGAAATAAAAGAACTTACTATTAGTATTTCCATTCGATGTCACCAAACTATATATTTTTTATTGAACCATGTTGAAAGCTCAAAGAACTGAAAAAGAAGCTGGTGATCTGCTTAGCACTTACTTGCTACAAGGATGGGTAATTAAGCAAACCATTCAATGTTGTCAAAAATCTGATCTCTCATCCTTTTGTTGTACCTTGATAGATCATGATGGATGAAGTTTGCAGCGTTGAAAACTGCTCCTTTCCTTTAATGTGTTCCAAGGATAGATCTCTTCAATTCTGTACTTACCACGACGATCTTCCCAATGCTTCACCCAAAGACAATTATAAACCAAAGATCGTCGAGGAAGTTGCAAAGCCTGTTGTTTATGACATGGCCGATGAGTTGGAAATCCGTCGTATGAGAAGAGAGCAATCCTCAAAAGCTTCACAGCTTATTGGACAAAAGATGTTGCAACGCTGGGCACTCTTGAACGAGCACTGCCCTAATGAATCTTGTTATGCTGTAAGTAAAGCAAGAGGAGGATCTTTTGTATATACCTCTTTACTAACAAGTGATTTTATAGGTTCCTTTGGTTCGTAATCCTGATACCAAGCAAATGTTTTGTGTAATTTGTGAAAATATCATTTTGACTGAAGAAGAGGCATTAGAACTTGAAAAGAAGCAACAACAGCAACAACAAGAAACATTAGAGTTAGAAAAGAAGAAGCAACAAGAAGCCTTGGAGGTTGAAAAGAAAAAGAAGCAACAGGAACAAGAAGCATTAAGAAAGAAAGAAGAAGAAGAAGCTCAACAAAGAAAGAAAGAAATTATACATTCACCTATTTCCCCACTTATGACACAGCAAGAGGAACGTAAAAGACAAAAGATTGAATATACTTCCTTTGTATCACCTCCTGTCAGTGACGATGATTTAGTATCAGACCATTTTTCATGTAAAGATGTTGTATCTACTCTCTCTACAAAAATGAATGAATTAACTGAAAGAGTGAAGCAAAGCCATGATCCTAGAGAACTTTCAGAATTATTCAAATCCATTAAGCAATGTGCTGGAGCTATTCAAGCTTGTTTAGAAGCAAATCAAGCTTGTGATAAGCTCTAAGGTATTCGGCTTTTATTTTTCCGTGTATTTTATCTGAAAGCATCTCTCACTAGGGGTGGGGGTACCTGTACAGTTTTCATATTTTGTATATTTCGATTATAAACCTGAAATAAAAAAGGACTTTCGAATATAGTAATACTCTATTTATACTTTGGATTTTCAAATGTAACAACGCAAATAAGGCATTCTTCTATGTTGTCCCTTGATTTGGGAAAAACACTTAATATTTTTTTTTATTTTGCTTTTATATGTAGTCTTCCCTTTCCCCGCGCACAAAAAAAATCATTTTTAAACTCTTTTTTTTTCTTTTTCCCCCTCACTCTTTTCTACTTTTTGAGGTGTGACGATAGGGTATCAAATCCTAGAATTGATACATAAAAATGATACAACAATTTTTAAAAACTTCGATTTTACGTCGGTCGATATGTACATCTTGTTATCAACGACGTACAACTGCAGCCATAAATCACAATAAAAGACTTCTCCTCAATAGCAACAATACTCGATCTTTTCACTCCACTCGACCATCTCAAGTACCGATCGTCCCCATTCCTGCCATTATCCTGGGTGCTTTGAAAACAGGGAAACTAGTTAGTCTTGTCTCTTTATGGTCCAAGACTTCGTTGACCCTTTTACCACATACTTTTCGTAGAGGAAGCAAAGGTGAGACGATAGCTAAAGTTTTAGCCGGTATACCAGTTTTTGGTTTTACCCTGTTAGTTGTTGTGGGACTCGATCAGGTACCGAAACATTTTTTTTAAAAATAAGCAGTAAAAAAGATTTTCGAGAACCATAAATTAATTCCTCTCATATAGGCACCCAATACATCGAGATTACGGCTTATATATCTTAGTGAAGAAGAAGAAAAAGATATTGTGGAGGCAGAGATAAAATCGATTTTAGAGGCGCAGAGTGGTCTCGTCGCTCCTAAAGATAGCGAGGTAGTCATGTGGCTTCAAACCATCGTAGATAATTTGGCAGCCTCAGCGGTAGATGATGTTCGTGACCCTGTGCGACATTATGGTGAGGAAAAACAAAACCAAAAAAGTCGGCAAATACAAGTCGTACCTACAATGCCTACGAGTGGAGAAGTGGACGTCATGGTCAGCACAAAACAAGATGCGGAGGGGGAGTTTCGACCCTCCATCCCACAACGTGACTTTTATGTCAATGTGATTTGGGACTCCTCTACCGTTAATGCCATGTGTGCTGGCTCCAGTATTCTGGTTTACAATCTTTTGATTCATTATATGGACTACGATACCACGAAAATGGCCGTCATTTTATCTCATGAAATTGCACACTCGATACAGCGTCATTTTGTTGAACAACATGGCTTTGCATCACTCATGTTTATGCTGGGTGATATCTCAAGAGGTGTGTTTTGGATGGTGACCGAGTCTTTGGGCCCATATATCAATCAAAAAATCAATGAGTATATATCAACTTTTATTACCTTGGAAACACAAACAACCTACAACAGAAGATTAGAAAAAGAGGTGAGATCTGATAGATGGTGTGGGCTTTCCTTTCCCTTTTGATTTACTGACTATAAATAACATACATAGGCTGATCTCGTTGGACTGAAGATACTAGCTAAAGCAGGATACGATCCCAGAGCTGCTGTCGATGTATGGCAAAAGATGGCCGACTTGGAAACAATGATAGAAGAGGAAGTTGAACAAGAGCCTAAAAAAGAAAAGTTACCCGTAGATAGAGCAGTAGCCGCAGCAAAACGATCAGTGCCACAACAAGGAGAAATCAAACAAGAGGAGGAGAAATATGAGGATCTTGAGTATGGCGTTCGCGAATTTTTGGACTCTCTCGTCAATTCATGGTTTGGCTCAAGTCATCCTCCAAATCAGGAAAGAATCGAATATATGCGTGAGCATATGGATGAAGCTATAGCCTTGTACGAGGATGCATTAAGGATCAATGGTCCTCCAACTGAATTTGTATTTAGTGAAGATGTTATTCGAGAACAAGAATTACAACTCAATGAGCTGCATTTGAATGGTATATTCGGACATATTACTTATTGGCTTACTTCCTTATACGCATGGACCGGGGCAAAGAAAATAGATCGTAATAACACTCACTTGCTGATATCAAGATCAACTCAATAATAAACTTGTTTTATCAGTAGATTCCCAGCTACGTACATACTTTTTACAATAAATCACTCTACAATTGAAAACTTTTTATAACTTTTGCGTAAATAGTTTTATGACATTATCTGATGAAAATTGTCCAGTGCTATGAATCGAGTGGATGATAAAATGATTGATACTTATCAATGATACAAGTTTGTAAATCCTGCATTATGAGGCGGCGTCATTATACAGATCGTGGAGTTTAAGAAGTTATCTGTAAAACTCAAATTGCAACTGATGTTAGATTGTTGCTATTTATCAATAATACTAAATTTGGTTCCATACATTATTATAATCTAGTTGAACAGAGTTCCCGCTGGTAAAAAGTGTATCTCGGGTATGTAGTCTCATTGTGATGGACAACATTTTATAATTTCTATATCAGGACACCATAAAAACTGCTAACTAAATCTTGTCACCTGGATTTGTTGTCACACACAGAACATCGAAGTTTTTTTCTCTTTTAGACATAAATATATAAGCATTCTTTTTTATTTATTTCTCTTTTACTTTTATAAATTTGTATGCACCTCGATAATGAATTCGATAAATATCCAAGAACTCGATAACGAAAAAACCAACGAATTATTGGGAAGACTAGATGAGTGGCGACTTGCTATCTGCCCCGACGGCACACTGGCAACCCAACCCTGTTTCGTATTGAATCAAAGACCCTCTATCATCATACATCCTGATCAACCGTTTATTTCTCCCCAACAACAGCCTATCACAACCGAATTGATCACGGAGAGAGAGTGGTCTGATAATTTAGTGGAGTGTGGAGCCATGACGCACTTGAATGATGATATCTTGATGAAAACTTTGTCTGAATTTTACATGATCTTTCACTCTTCAGATAGGGTTATCAACCGTAATACGTTACATTCTCTAAAGTTGCTGAAACATGCTTCCTTCAAAGTTGACAACATTTTGCGACCTACCAGAATTTTTCAAAATAAATTAGAACAACTAGCGTCGATACCGGATTTAAACACTAAATGGGAACACTTGCTGGATATCTGGAATACATTTGGCTATTTGTGGCCACGAAAAATTGTCCTGGGATACAAAACTCATATGAAACAGAGTTACAAATTTGTCGACGATGTAGACAGCATGAACGGGTATTATTATACTCTCAACAAATTAAGCGAGAAATTTCACCAGCAGGGAGAAAAAGACGAGCCTTTTGATTTGAACACATTTTTAGAGAAAAGCACGATTATCGCGCGAGTTGATATTGCACCCATTCACGATTTCCTCCATGCTGATTTGAGAAGTTCCATTAGCGAGATCATCCACGCCAAGTTCACACAGATCCCGGTCTATTACCCTATCAAGATTTATAACGTATCGACAAGCAGCTATCTCTGTTGGGACCCGTATGGAAACTCGCAGCAGGACCCTTCATTTGATGGCGAAAACCACGATTATTTAGTTCGCGCAGTCAGTGCGGATCCCACAGCATTAAAAAGATCGCCGGAAAGTCAGTATATTTGGAGATTTACTTGGACACCCACCGTTACTACTCAGCCCAACGACATGCCTTATACATTGGAACACCGATCGCAGACAGTCAGAGGATGCAACAAGGTCTACATCTATCCTGCATGCAAGTCAGCTTCTCCAAAGAGCAAAAAGTCTGCATCACCAAAGTTATCTCAGCCTTGGCATATCAACGATCGTATAACAGACACAGAGAATCTAATCGACACACATAAAATGGTGCTATCTTGTCGCCCATACCAATACGAAGCGAAGTCGACACATCCAGAATTCTCCAAATTACGAGTGCTTCGGTTATTATCCACCAATTCCCCGCAATATATAAATGAAAAAATTGATTGGACAATAGAATACCCAAATAACGGACTAAAATATATGACGGATGCACAGGCCAACATAAAGCTTAATTTCCACGAACATGTACGACGTATGAAACCATTGCTGAGCGGTGATATCATTCAACTCCAACAAATCGGCCTTCTTACTGCTTTCACTCCAGTTGAAAAGTTGGCAAATAGTCCACAACAAAAGAACACAGAAGCTAATTCTCAGCAAAGACCCAACCATTTACAACAGCAACAGCCATCCTCCACTCAAAGTCTTCGTACTACAAAAAAGATCATGACTCGCAAACCCACCACAAATTCGAAAAACAAGAAAAATGTACTGTGTGTGGATGAAGACATTACTGTGGAAAGGTGGAGAGAAAACACACTGTGGAGGATAGAGTTGGCAACAAAAGAAGATATAGATAGACACTCTAGTAATTTTATCCGATGGCAGCAACAAGAGGGTAGTGAGAACACGTACGATTATCCTAAGGAGTATTACGAGCTATTTTCTCAACAAGGTAAGCTATACATATTGTCAAAGCACTTATAATGAACTAAATAATAGGCTAGATGTCAAGAAATTTTTATCACCACAACTAGAGACAGGATCCTTTATCAGCACTGCCTCGTCATTAAGAAGAACAAAGTCACTGGGTTCTTTACACGAGTCTGTAAATGTGTCTATACATACCCGCGATGACTCAGACAAAGCGCCTTTTTTTGAAAATCTGGTTGTGACGAAATCAAGATCTAAAATTTTGGCGCAAATTGCCAAAGTATCAATACAACCTTTAGCTCAACTCGTTAAACCTTCCAAGCTAAAACAACAAAAGCACCTCAGTCCTCCTCCATTCACATCACATCCAGCATCTTGAAGATAAATGATACATTTTTATTAACAGTTTCTCTTCCCTTTGACAACAATTTAATCATCATCTTCGTCATCATCTTCTCTGAAGCGAGGGTTCTATAATGAAGATACAATTAATAAAAGCTTTGTAAGAAATTGTTCAAGAGGCTCTTACATGTTCCTTTTGACGTTTACGAGATTCATCCTCATTTAAATCATATTTACGCTTGTTGTCTATAAACAGAGAAGCATTTAGCTGTTGTACTTTTCATCCATTAAATTTTTAACGCATACTTTGTCCAGATCCAGCTCTACTTTGATACTCTTCAGCACCCTTAGGAATATCTTTAATGGCTTCATAGTTTTGTTTCAATTCTCTAGCACGATCTTGTTCAAGTTGTTCACGCATTCTATGACCCCAACCACCTCTTCCGATATCATATTCTGTACGATATTCGTCTCTTACTTGTCCACCACTCTTACCACGTCCAAATTGTCTTCCTTCTTTGAATCCTGGATCAAGATCACAACGAATAACACGTTCGTCTAATTTTGTTCCATTGGTATATTTCATGCAATCGAGTGCATCGCTGCGGTGATAATACCTAAAAGAGCGTTTGAGTGTGTACGTCATGTTCCTTTTGACGTTTACGAGATTCATCCTCATTTAAATCATATTTACGCTTGTTGTCTATAAACAGAGAAGCATTTAGCTGTTGTACTTTTCATCCATTAAATTTTTAACGCATACTTTGTCCAGATCCAGCTCTACTTTGATACTCTTCAGCACCCTTAGGAATATCTTTAATGGCTTCATAGTTTTGTTTCAATTCTCTAGCACGATCTTGTTCAAGTTGTTCACGCATTCTATGACCCCAACCACCTCTTCCGATATCATATTCTGTACGATATTCGTCTCTTACTTGTCCACCACTCTTACCACGTCCAAATTGTCTTCCTTCTTTGAATCCTGGATCAAGATCACAACGAATAACACGTTCGTCTAATTTTGTTCCATTGGTATATTTCATGCAATCGAGTGCATCGCTGCGGTGATAATACCTAAAAGAGCGTTTGAATTTAGCTATTATTGTTCAACCATGTTCTCTTGCATTCCATAATATTTACTCTACAAAGCAGAACCCACAAGGTGTTTTTTGATTACGATCGAGTCCCATAATGATACGTTTGATCTCTCCACATTTTCCAAAAAGCTCGTATATTTGTTCTTCAGTTGTAAAAAATGATAAGTTACCAACATAAAGTGTGGCAGTTGTTGAAAGATCATCGGTAAGTTGATTCGATGAACCCTTTGAACAAAAGTCGCGTTAATAACGCAATTATACTTTTTTATTTGGACAATGCCTTTCTCACCTGATAAAGCTGATCTCTGTAACTTGAAGGAACAGCAAGTGAGTTGATGAGTGAAGCCATTATGATGTGTAGAAGGTAAAGAAGTAGGAAAACTCAATATCAAAAAAAAAAAAAATGAGCATTATCAAGCCAAAAAAGAGTCACAACACATACACTTGTTTACAACACTGAAAGAAGAAGTGGTAAATACAGTTTTATTTATAAGAACGTTGCATATAGTGGAATGTAAAATGCAAAGTGATCTATGTAGTTTGTAAAAGGGGATGGGTCGTGTAAAAAGTGACGATTTCGCAGTGGGGTGAGTCGAGATTTCTATGTTGACTTGAGAGCTGGCTCTTCCTTGTCAGTTGAGGGAAATGGTGATTCCTTGCGAGAATCGTCTAATAACTTGTCGATACCTTTTTCTTTTAATGTACCCTAATTATAAATTCTCGGTTAATTCATACTTGGCACATAACTTTACCGTAACAACTGTGCTTATTACCATGACACAAGCTCTATAGTCCTTAAAGAGGTCCTCACACTCTGAAGTGGTGTCTCCTTTCAAAAATTTCTCAGAGTACCATTTGTTGAAACAGTTGTCATATTGTTTCTTGAGTTCAGTACATTCGGGTCCAACGCTGGAAGACATTTTGAGGTCAGGTTTATGAAAAGTGAGGAAAAAATGGTTTGTTGACTTCAACTTGATTTTTTCAAGCATTTGTGACTGGGGGGCGAATCAATGCCGAGTGTGCTGCGTGCTTGATTTTGTCAAAAATAAAGCTGCTTCCACTGTAACCAATCAGAAATGTAATGCCTATTGCTTGCTAACAGCTACTATTCCATCACAGTATCAATTGCTACTGTTTACATGGGAGATATTTTCACATCAATATTTCCCTGGTGGGGATGAGGAGGGAGAAGACAACTAAGCGATTATAGAGACTTTAAAGAGAAAAGATATTTCTATACTTACTCACTTACTAGTTAGTTTGTAATCTTTCATGTAATGTATAGCAAATAGTGCAATTTTACATATCAATCTTCACTTCGAAAAAAAACAACAATAACAAGCAAAATCATGTGATTATCACGTGAGTTTTTCGGTAATTGTATCTCAATACGTGTAATAAATGTTGATTTTACAAATATCAAATGGGGCTATGGCCCAATGGATAAGGCGTCTGACTACGAATCAGGAGATTCCAGGTTCGACCCCTGGTAGCCTCAATTTTACTTTTTTAGCCCTTGGGGGTGCGCTTAGGGTACTTTTCTCCATGCTGTGGTTGTCTGTCGAAGGCGATGTAGTCTTCCAGGGCAAAGAACTTGAACAATGGAGAGATAAATGAGAAAACAGACTGCTGTTGTTACACATGACCCCAATTTTTAAGTTTTTGAAAAAGTTCCAAAACCTTATTTTTCTGGATTGCTAATAATTGATCCCTAGTTTTATCTATAATCATTCTCCTCTTGGTTCAATGCTATACGTAACTTTAAATCTTTACTTATTGATCTCGTTTATCTATTCCAAGTACATTTGCCTTTTATTCTAAACTCTTACATTTACTTTGACTATGAAGGACTCTTACGCTGAAACTTCCTAGAAGTCTCTATCCATTGTACCTTGTTTATAACTCTTTTTATTTATACTTTCTATTCAAAGTCGTTCTACTTTTAAAACAGGAGCGAGTGCTCATTACTTTAATTGATAAAAAGCTGAACGTAATGTCTAATCAAGATCTTATTGATATCCTGTCACCACAAACATCCTTTCCACTTAATATTTTCAAATATTAGAAGCATCGCCTTTTTTGTGAATAGGTATGGACATTCTCGTCCAGCAATGTTGCTCAAAAGGTTGTTGAGGATAAATTTCCGGAATTTGCGAAATCCTTCAATGGCATCTCCGTTTCGCCGCACCCAATCGCTTATCACCGTTTTTATTTAATGCTAGAAAATGTGACAAATGCATAGTAATAAGCTGGAAATGAATTCTATTACATGATAATTCACAAAAGACGAAAGACAGAGGAACCCTCCATTTGAGACTGGAAGGATACAAACTGTTCGACAGGAATTACCAAAATATAATACACTGGACTTAGCACCATTGATTAGAAGCAAGAATATCTTTGTTCAATTCGTAGGTAGGTTTTCTACAGTAGGTAGTTTTAATGGCGGCAAGTCCCTCCTTTCCATGAAGTATATTTAAGAAAAAAAGGACTATGAGATATGTACTGAAACATTCATAATTTTGAAAATATCTTGTCATAATGTATTCGAGGGTGGGGACCATCGACGTCTACCATAATCAAGAATACATGGTAATTGATATAAGACTATTTAGTTATATATAGAGCATGGAAAGACCAAAACGAACATAGCGGTGAGCTTTTGCCACTGCAGATCGAATGACATAGTTGATATTGTTTATTTTCAATGACCAAGCAGCACCATTAAATATGAATTGCAATGTAGTGGTTTATAAAGCTGCAAATAGTCAACACTCTTAGCACTATAAAAAATCGATCAAGTATTTTTAATATCGACAGGTAATATGCAAAGACTTGGCGTGTGAAGCCTTTATAGAAGATTACAACGAAAAGGTCAAGTGGAGACGTAAGAGAAACCATAAATGGATATACACATAATAGTTGATCGCATATTCCAGAAGGTGAGAATAAACTTGCCCAATCGTAGACCAGGCTCCCCTTGAAATTAATATATTCCTAATATGATTTTTTCAGTTGTACATTGAGACACAAAGTAAGGTTATTATTTGGGATGATATAAATTATGTTGAATTACACCCCAAACATTAAACGATTATAATCATGCGAACAACTTGTTTGAATATTGTAGACACAAGGAAGGTGGACCTGGGACATACTATAAAAAAAAAAAAGTGAACCAATAAAAGTCGAACCAGTTTTTGAAATTTCAATTCACGTCACCCTAATCTTTTAACCTTTCCCGAACTTTTGAGTCAAATATTATCATTGCTATCTGCTCCGAAAAGGACACTTTTGTTCAAAACTTTTTTTCTTTTTTATTTTCCCCTCTTTTTTTATATTTAGCAATATAGAAAAACCTTTTTCTCATTTTTTCCTTTTACTGTATATCGAATAATCATGTACGGTGTTAAAGGAACATCAACTATCCTCAACACTGTTGCTCGACAAGGTGTACTCACCAAACAGTTAGTTGCACCGAAGTCTACAGCTTTTCTGTCTAATTTACCCACACGTCAAGTATCAGCTGGTAAATTATCTTATACGACTAGTCGCTCAACACAGTTCAGTCAAAAACCTGTTAATCAACAACAAGATCAAGCTGAATTCAACACCTCCTCTACTTCAACACTTTCTCATTTTCTTCCCCCAGTCGATCAACACACCTGGACAACTGTTGGATCAAATGGTTTGAAGAAAAGCAACAAATTCAGAACTATTGAAGCAAAGGTTGAACATGAGCAAATTGATATTCGTATTCTTCAAGCTGCCAAGAAAAGAAATCCTAAGGCTGTTGTAGACGCCTTTGTTCAAGGGAAGTCAGCTGCTGGAAATGTCCCTCCTCATTTGTCCACTCAAACATATGAGGCTGTTATCACTGCTTATGACAAGTTGCGTAAAACAAATCAATCTTTGAAGCCGTTACTAGATGCTTACCATGATATGGTTGCTTCTGGTGTTCGTCCTTCCTCTCAAATTTATGCTCTTCTTATTCGCTCTCTTTGCAACAGAGATTCCGAAGTTCAAAAGACTGTCAGTATGTTGAGACGTCAAATTGCTCGCACTGGCAATGCTGTTGATAACTTGGGTGATTTGGAGAATGAAAAGAACATGGAAAAGGCCTTAGCATTATTTAACAAGGCTGTCAAGGAGAAGTCTACTCAAGATTTCGATATTGATCTGTACAATAGATTACTTCGTGGATTGTCCTTCAAGGGTAACACTGAGGATGGTCTTTATATTTATGAGCACTTGGAGAGTGCCCATAATGCTAATCCCAACGGTGTTACTTTTGCTACATTGATGTCTCTTTTTGGTACTGCTGGTGATCTTACTGCTGTTCGTGAGTGTTTCAATGAATACAAGTCTTTGAAGAAGTTCCTCCCTCGTCATGATCCTGCTTATGTATACAATGCTCTTGTGTATGCTCATGTGAACGCTGGTGATATTACTGGAGCTTTGGATATCGTGGAGAATGTTATGGTGAAAGACAATATTGATGTATCTATTTTACCCTACAACAAGATTTTCCGTAGAGCTTGTGTTGAGGGTAAGATGGAAACTGTCGAGTCTGTTCTTGCTAAGCTTGAGTCAGATGTCACTCTGCCTAATCCTGACGCTAGCACATATGGTATCATTTTGTCTGCTCATTGCCGTCTCTCTAATTTTGAAAAGGCTACTAAGGTTTATCAAAGCATGTTGCAACATGATCTCTCCAAGCAATACGGTCACTTGGCTGATTATGCTTATGCTTGTACTGGAAATAACATGCCCGACGAAGCTTTCAATGTTGTCAAGGATATGACCTCTCGTGGATTGGAGTTGGATGCTAATTTATGTCAAAAGGTTGTGATGGCCTATGTTAACAACGATAGAATGAGTGATGCTGTTGCTGTTCTCAAATCTGTTGTTGAACTTCACGCAAAGAATAACTTCTTAAGTGGTCAATCTCCTGTTTCTAGTTTGGCTCTAGACATGACACTCAAATGCAAGAATATTGGTGATGCTCTTTCCATTCTTCAGTTGATGAACAACTACTCTATCCATCCTACTCCTGTTGTTTGCGAGGCATTATTGAAGATGTATGAAGAAACCAAGACAAATCCTGACGAATGGAAGAAATTGTCAAGTCAAATAACCGATCGTACGTTTTTCACTTTGTATGATGCCGCTTTCCGTAGAGAGAACTCTCCTGAAACTTTCTGCAAACTTGCGTTTGACCTTCTCCAGGATATGCATAGTTTGAACCTGACTCCATCTGCTAGTCTTTATGTTCGTGTCTTGGCCCGTATGAAGAAGTACAATGCTACAGAATATGAAGCACGCTGGAAAGAAGAGTTAGCACCTTATATGAATGCCATTCAAGATCAAATCAAGGTAGAGAACAAGGTGGAAAAGAAGACAGAAGAAGCTACTGCGCCCAAAGTCGAGTCTGAAGTCGCTGCCTCTCCCTCTATCACAGTGGAATCCGATTTGCTCTCTGGTAATGCTTTGGAGTGCTGTTTCAACGGTAATTTTGAAGAGGCTGTAGATATTCTGAATAACAAAATTATCAAGAATGGTCAAGTTCCCACTCCAGAGGCTGTTCGTGATATGATTCAACTTTCTAACAAGGTCGGTCGCTTGGATGCTGCTCAAAACATTTACAAGACTGTCGGCGATTCTTTGGCTCTTTTGGAAGGTGTTCGTAAACAACGTGCTTACTCTATTGTCTACAATTCCATGCTTGTAGCTCATGCTCGTAATGGTGATCTTGAATCGGCAAAGGTCTTTTATGATAAGCTTCGTGCTCTTGATCTCTATCCTGATGGTGATGCTTATGGTTCTCTTTTGGCTTGCACTGCTAACTCTACTACTGACGAATCTACAGAAGCACTCGCTATCTATGAAGAAGCCAAGAAGCACAATGTTCGTCCTACTGTTTACTTTTATAATGTCATTATCTCCAAGTTGGCCAAGTGTCGTAAGATCGAACCTGTCATGCACCTCTTTGATGAAATGAAGCAACTTGGTGTGGCTCCCAATTCTATTACTTACGCCTCTGTTATTTCTGCTTGTATCCGTTGTAGTTCTGAAAATCGTGCCGCTCGTTATTTCCAAGAGATGATCTCCTCTCCTAAATACCAACCTCGTATCGGCGCCTACAATAGTATGATTCAATTTTACGTTCAACAAAGACCTAATCGTGAGAAGGCCCTTGAGTACTACAACTTATCCAAGCAGTTTAATTTGAAGCCTTCTCAACACACCTACAAGTTGCTTATGGAAGCTTATGCCAACATCCCAGCCTATGACATGTTGACAGCTCACAAATTGTTATCTGAAATGAGCAAGCGTCACAATCTTCGTCCTACTGCTAGTCACTATGCTACTTTGATCCGCTCTTATGGTTGTCTTCACCGTGATGTTCAATCCGCTTTGGCTGTCTATAAGGAAATGAAGAAGGCTGGTATCAAGGCCGATGAAACTGTTTATCAAGCTATGTTGAATACTTATATCGACAACAACGATATGAGTAGCGCCGAAGAACTTTACAAGGATATGTTGAAGCAAGGTACCAAGTCATCTTCTTACATTGAAAATTTATTTATTGCTGGTTATGGTTCCCAAGGTGATTTGAAGAAGGCCGAAGGCGTCTTTGAGAAGATGGCTACCGAAAACTTGGTTAGAGAACCTAGTACTTATGAAGCAATGGCTAAGGCTTACATTGAAAACGGTCAAAAGGACAAGGCCAACATTGTAGTGGACCAAATGCGTGCTCGCGACTTTCCACCCAAGGTAGTTGATTCTGTTGTACAAATTATCAACTCTTAAAACTAGACTTTTTTTATCCATCTTTCATTATTACTTTTTAATTCATTATCACTACCATTTGCTTTATTATTGTATATTCCTGTTGTAAAATCATTAAAAATATATCTCATTTTAAAATTATTTTTTTTCTTGATCTGACTTGATTTTTCTCTAAGCCTTTATTTTTTTTTTTCAAAAAAAATAAAAAAAACCTGTACAATGGTGGACAAAAAATGGGAAAAACTAATTGAGACTTTTACTATAGAATCTTGCGCTTTTGTTAGGGGCTTTCATGTCATGCGATATTGTCTTGGTAAGCGCTAAAAAGTGTAGCCATTTGCGCAAATAAGAAAAATATGCAGTACGATTCACTGGAGTATATGATTTACGAGTTTCATCTAAGAAGTAACATAGGTTTTTACAAACAAATTAGGTTGATGGAGTATAAGTAGCTAATGATATTGCTAGGATTACTCTTCTAGATTTTACTGAAGGCATTCGCTGTTGTATCTAGCTCAGAAATGTGATATTCAAATAACTGCCAAGCTTGTGAGTCGTATTATATGTATCACTTCGCTATCCCCGCCAAAAACCGCCCGACTCTTCTTTTGTTGGGCTTTTGTAACAATCGATTCGAAATAACAAAATAAATACCGAATATTGATGTATGAGCATACTTGTTTGTTAACCAACGTCTACTTAACTTTATTTTTCTCTTTAAAATGTATAAAAAAATGCAGATAAACTGATCTTATCAAAAATTACATGATTGTGACACAAATGTTAAATGAAATCCTGAGTCTTCGGCATTAAGCGCGTAAAGACATTTTATTTTTACTTCCGCTTTTGATAGCTGCTGTCCTTCAACATGCTCCACCTATTAAATCGTGAGAAAAACTTTGAATTTTTTCCTCGTATTTTTTCCCCATCTTTTTTGTTCCTTTTCCCTTTTTTCTTCTTTTCTGCAGTTTAATCATTGATTTTATTGATGTCTAATTCTGTAGTTTCCACTAATGATAATGAGAAAACAACAGAGTCAAATCGCTCAAAGCGTCCCCGCTCAAGTCTAGCAGTAAGAAAAAGAATTAATCGATTATCTGCAGTCAAATATTGATAAAAATTTAATTAACAACAGTGTATTCGATGCAGAAAAAAGAAAGTAAAATGCGATTTTCTTCAACCTACCTGCAGTCGTTGTAGCGCATCTGGATTACAATGTAGTTACGCAACACCTCCTCGAAGAGTGGATGGCCAAGCATTTGATCAGCTAGGAAATAACGTTGAGCAAATGAAGAGAAGAATGAGGCAGATGCAATCTGAGATTGCCATGCTGAAAAATAACTTACAGCCTACTGTTTATAACCCTTCTCTTGCCAATTCTTACAATCTTTTGAATGATTTTGGACCAAACGCTATCGCAAATGCCAATAGTGGACCTATGGATCAACATGTCACTTGGAAGCTTTCCTTATCGCCATCAGGTGTACGCATCGATACAAATATTGCTAGTGTAGCAGACCTGTATAGAATTTTGTTGAACGGAATCAGTCAATTAAACATAAATAGAGATTCGCACGGTCACTTATCAAACGCAGATTCTGCAAACGATGGCAGTTTTGGACCTAGAAGTATAAGAGCTATTGAAAGCGGACACAAAGATACATCAACTACTCGACAATTATGGGAAGTAGATCATCATGCCATTCCTAAGCCCATAAAAATAGAATCTCCTCCATCATTTCTACACGATACAACTTTACCAGAAGGAACTATCAATCAACTTATACACACGTACTATCACTCCTGCTTTTTGGCATATCAAATTGTCGATAAAGATGAGTTTGCCTTACAATGCAAGTCTACAAGTAAATCAGATTTGTTGTTAGTAAATTCCATCAATGCATGGATGTCTAAACATAGCTATATCTATCACTTCTGTGATAATTCGAAGGACCGAACCACCATAGGAGAAGCATATTTTAACAAAGCCCGTCAACTTTTAAGGGCAAGATTCGATAAAAGCAGCTCTACAACAATTCATGCACTTTTGAATATGTATATGTATCAGCTCAATTGCGAAAGATCAACCTTAGCTTATTTATACATAGGACTGGCAATAAGAATGGCTCAAGATCTGAAGCTCCACAAAAAGCGATACATGGTTGATGACCCAATTCAACGAGAAAAAAATAAAAGACTGTGGTGGTCAGCATATTGGCTAGATCTGTGTGCAGCATTGGAATCTAATAGACCTACAATGGTGGATGATAAGGATTGTAACATAGATTATCCCTCAAAAATGGATCATGAGGACATGGAAACTGGAGTTCGCATAGACTTCACAGTCAGCTCCATTAAACTCATGAAAATCAGAAAAGAAATTACTAGACATCTTCCTTCCGAGCAAGCTGGCCAAAAATTGTTATCTGCCATCGGGCGATTAGAGCTTACATTGATGGATTGGTTGAAAAATCTTCCGGAGGCTATCAGATACGATATCGACGAAGATAGTGGTGACCCCATATTTAGGAAAAAGGGAAACTTTTGCGACGAAGCCTGTTTAATACTCAATATTCAGTATCATACAAGTTGGATAATGCTTCATAAAGGGTTTTTACCTAGACCTGGTCAGACGGCTGCTCCTGTGGCTTTACTCTCTCAGAACATTTGCACTAAAGGCGCGAATTTTATTACACAGTTACTTCAAATATATGTCCAGGAACTTGATCTTTGTCACTTTTTTTACACTTTAGAGGGTATTGTCACCAGTGTAAACATCCACAAAGCTAATGCTTGCTCTCCCGAAAGCGACGTCGCCCAAAACGCTAAACAAAACCTGATTATCACAAGAAATATCCTACAGAATTCTCCACTAGCGTACATGGATAAAGTTAATGACGTTATCGAAAGTATACAGCAAACACTGAATGACAACGATTTTCAACCGTCCATTGTGCCAATAAGTAGCCCTGTCTCCTCAAAAGGAAAATCTAGCGGAAGAAGTAAATTACAAGCTTCCTCTAAAAAAGCAACATCTACAGCCCATCAAAATGTCATTCCTATACATCAACCGATTTATCTTCAGCAGTATAACAATACATTTTATAGCAGCGGATCCGAGTCTCCCAGCGTTAGTGTCTCTTATCTTGAGGGTGATATACCCTCTCCCCCTGATGTACACAAAGACATGATGTTATATGCACAGCAACATCAGCGACATCAGCAACAAAACCAACATCAACATAATCAACAACAACATAATCATCAACAACATACTCAACATCATCATAATCAACACCACCATAACCAACACCACCATAATCCACAGCAACCTAACCACTACTACGATCACCATTCCTCGTCCAACAATAGCGTTACCACAGAACCACAACATCATAACCACAGTTTACCAGAAAGTACTTTAAGAGATAATCAACAGGAGTGCAACTCATTTGGCAATGGTATTATTTTGAACGACCCTACTAGCAGTTTGATGGATTTAAACTTGCGTAACAATAACAGTGTTACAAGTAACGGAAGAGAAAGCATTAGTCAATTTTTATACCGAGACATGAACTTTGAGATAGGAGGGTCTGAACATTTCAACGTCGATACTCAATCTGTATCTACTGCAATAAACGATAACGGAACCAACTTCATCAGCCATTCAAATGCTTTCGTAGATACCTGCGGGGTCAATATACAAAGCCCACAGCAACCTCAGCATCAATCACAGCCAACAAACTTTCTACGCAATAACCATCACATGGATTCTCCAAACGTTTATTTATATAATCCAGATATGACTCCCCAGACATCTTATCATGGCTATATTGGGAAAAAAAGAAACGACAGAGAATGGGAAGAATACCCATAGTTGCTTTATTGTGAAATAAAGAATTCATATTGCTTGTTTAGTTGTGATAATTAGCGATAATAAGAACATGAGAAAAATATAGAAAGCGTTCGCGTTGTATATGTAGCATTTCGTTGTATGGAAGATACAGGGGAATAAATCTTTGCATGCAGGTTATGTACTATCTGTGAAAGTACGAGAATGTTCGGGGTCAAAAGGATATAGTATTATGACAAAAGTAATATGTATATTGGCAGGTGGCTGTAGTTATTATTTGTAGTGGTGATTTGGTTCGGAACTACTAAAAGGAGATGATTTTTAAAGGATCGGGTAGCTGACAGGATCGCCATCATTCAATTTCAATTGTTGCAAAACATCATAGCCTTCGTACACAACCTGGTAATAGTGGCTGCATTGAGTTTCGTGTTGAAATGCCACAACTTTAGATTGTCTACGCAAGAAAGAGTTATATTAGTTGTCAATGTTTCGCATATCCATTCCCAAATCATACCCGTGATTGGAATTGATGGCCAGTGTATTTGTTGGGCACGCTACAATAAAAAATGGGAGCGAGACTCTACTGTCTTTATCGTCATCCAAGTTTTTTTGTTTACTGCATCTTTGGTTTCTCGAAACAAGATTTCGAATTAGCAAGTGCTATTAATAAGTATTTGTAAATATAAATCATGCTATGATATGGCAATTTGGGAATATACTTACTTACTTTTGCTAGCTTTTTGTTGACGCAATCTTTTAAAATATCTAGTGAATGAATCAGCTCCTTTTGCCGTAACTGAAAGACTTGTTAGTGACAAGTACTTGCAGGAGTTGATTAAACTACACTTACTTCTTCTTGCTCGATTTGTGCAAGTAAAATCCGTTTTGATGTTTCAACATGACTCTCTTCAAAGTTTACTACTTTTGTATGTTGATTATCATGTAATCTTTGTTTGTAACATTCTGGCATGCCAAGCCATCTTATAACTTTTTTGTCTTTCGCAATTATATTCATTGCCATAAAAACATTCAAAGCATCATATACACGTCTTCTGATATTCTTTTGATCATAATGTTGCTTCTATGTTAATGAATTAGTTGAAGAATTCAAACAAAATTAACTTTGGACAACATCTTGCTTACCTCATTTCCAACGGAATTTTGAATATCTTGTGCAAGCTCATCGGCTACCTGTAACAAGAATAACGTTAAGGTTTATATTTACTTTTGTATTCATCGTTCTGAGTGTACCTCGTTGTAAGTGGTAACACCTTTTTCAGCAACCTTGTCACACACTTGCTTACTGAAATGGCGTAATCCTCTGGCTGCACGTGGAATTTCGCAGTTATTGATTGAGGATGGATTCGCATTACCGTCTACCAAACCCAGTGAAGATGATTGACAGGCCTGTTGTTGTACACAATCAAGAGCATGGTTTTTGGTAATTTGCACATCGTCAAGCCGCTGTCTTTTAGCGTTATTGAAGGATTGTTGTTGCATTGCTTCGATTTGATCTTGTCGAGGTCTTCCTCTCTTCAAGGACGTTTGACAAAAAGGTGGGTGGTTATCGATAAAATGGGATTGATAATTACATTTACTTTCCTCTTCATCTAATTGTCGTAGTTCTGGATCAGAGTTTAAAATGGATGCAATGGAACCTTTTCTTCTAATATTGATAATTTGCTGATGTTTTGTTGCTTGATTTAATTCCTGATCCACGTCGTCTTCATCAAGAGGTGTAGGTGAAGAAGCGATGGATGAATTGGGAGAGGAGGAAGAAGCGCTGTAATAATTATCAAAAGGTGAAGAAGGGCTTGATAGTGGGGTTGCGACCATAAAATTCTGAATAGGTGGCAGTTGATACCTGTTGATGTTGTTATTATCGGAGACGGGATTAAAAAAGAATGGTCTCAACTCTGCAACATCACGGCGTCGATTAGTATTACTTGTGTAACGCGTGTCGGAAAGCATACCGCTGCGGTCACTACCATTACAAATTAAAGACGGCGACAGGGCTCGGTCCACCGTAAAAGTTAGCATTCTTTTATCATAATAGGTTAAATGACTATGTTGATGCGTTAAAGGTGGTGAAGGTAATGATGATGCTGTTTGACTATTGTTACTAAGTAAAGTAAAGGCTGATGATGAGGTCATAATATATAATGGAACTAATGAGAAGGATTAGTTGTATTGTTGGCGTTGTTTTCCGTTACTTTTATTTTATGACATACACTGTAAAGTTGCGCATTTCTCACAATACGCAGTCCTTTCGCTAATTGAAGTATGATTAATAAGAATTATATAAAGAACAGCTACAAAATGACGAATTAACAGAAAAGAAATACAGACGCACAACTACTACAACGCCAGTGCGGTGACCTCTTTTTGTCTTTGTGAAGATGTCTTCTCGTGTTTAGATTTTTTGGATGGCCAGAGCTTAGGACTGATGGGTAAAATAGGATTGCCCATATCATTCACAATCTCACCGCTAGCACCTAACGACGTGCTGATTCCGTTTGCAGTTCCATTTTTCAGATCTTGTTTGGAGGATTTTTTCTTAATCGCCTGTGCTTTTGTTGGTTTAGGACGATGAGTGGGTAATGATGATGCTGTTTGACTATTGTTACTAAGTAAAGTAAAGGCTGATGATGAGGTCATAATATATAATGGAACTAATGAGAAGGATTAGTTGTATTGTTGGCGTTGTTTTCCGTTACTTTTATTTTATGACATACACTGTAAAGTGATAGCAGTTACTACGAAAAGGAGAACGAAAGAAAGATGGTACTATGAAGGATAGAAAAAAGGAAGGTTTACTGGGGACTCTTTAAGAGTTAAAATGAATGAAATAAAAGAGCGTTTTTGCAGGGAACTGTTGTAGACAAGAAAAAGATGAATTGAAAAAAAGAAAGACAAAAAAAAAAAACGCCAGGAAATCTTGATAAAACATAATAATATTAAGGTTGTAAGCAATAAATAATAAACAATAAATGAGACTCTTTATGTGAGTTGAAGGTATCCTTTATTTAGTTAAACAGTTTCTAGACAACATACTATTTCCGTGATTTCTCAATGCATAATAGAACAGCTGTAGAAACTACAACAATCACACGAAAAAATTAAGAAAAAGAGGTCGTGCTGTCATATTAGGTGAATGAAATATCTTTGTATCATTAGCATTTACCGCTTCATTTTAATAATGAAGGATAGTCACGGCGGCATCATGTAAAATAGCTTATTTAGATACTATTACACAAACAGAATATCGTCAAGTGTACTGTATTGAAATAAAAATCCGTTGCATGCCATCTATATCAGGGCAAAGAGTATCCTTAAATGCATATTCCGCGTAAATGCGTTAAATGGACCAACTTTTACTTACAGTTAAAAAAATGGATGTCCCTCTTTTCCGCAATAGAATGGTTTTGTAGAGGCCTATCAATCTCATCAAGTTCTCAAACACTAAAAAGAATCTGTTTGGAGTGCTTGTGATACAGATGGATGTTATTTTAATAAATGATATATGAGAGCATAAACTGCAAGTATAAACAAAATAAAAATAACACAGCACGGGGCTTCATAGTTAACACTGTAATATTTTTTTCGAATTCTACTATTGACTAAATTTGGTTCATACACGAGACGATTCTGGGTTCAAGTGCCACTTTTGTATAGAAAGTTAACAACTGCTTTGTTGCTTTGGCTTTTAAGGCTGTCAGCAGAGTCGGAGTTATGTCAGTGCACCGCGGTTGTCACAGGTTGCATGCATTCGCATTCAAATCAAACTTTGGACGGAGAAAAGCAAAACTTTTGTGTTCCAAGTCCAAACAGAGTTGCATTATGCGAGTAGGTAAATCAACATAGAATAAGCTTTATACACATTCTAAAGCTACAAATCAAAATAGAATTCTTATAACATCACAGAAAAATAGTATGAGGGCAAAAGAGGGAAAATAAACATCATAAGCGCTTATCTGTCGCTTTTACCTTTAAAGGCATAATCAATAGTTTAGCCAGCTGCAAATAAGTTATTGAGTATATTTATTAAAACTTCAGGGTTTTTACAAAAAGCATAGAAGATGACAAAATGACGAATTAACAGAAAAGAAATACAGACGCACAACTACTACAACGCCAGTGCGGTGACCTCTTTTTGTCTTTGTGAAGATGTCTTCTCGTGTTTAGATTTTTTGGATGGCCAGAGCTTAGGACTGATGGGTAAAATAGGATTGCCCATATCATTCACAATCTCACCGCTAGCACCTAACGACGTGCTGATTCCGTTTGCAGTTCCATTTTTCAGATCTTGTTTGGAGGATTTTTTCTTAATCGCCTGTGCTTTTGTTGGTTTAGGACGATGAGTGTCAACAGCTTCAATATCAACCTTGTATCTCTTTTCATCACATCCATAGGCTTTTGGTGTTAATTCTATGACTGTATGCAAGGGAATCTTGATATAGGGCAAATCCTCTTGATTATAATTCAAAAAGTAAGCATATATGCATCTCAAGATGGCCTGATGACCAATGATCAAAATATTTCCCTGACGCTCCAGATCCATAATAATGGGCTCGAGTCTCAATACAACATCTCTATATGACTATTGATAAAGTTGGATGAATGCCATGATGTAGTAAATCAATGTTAAAGCATACCTCTCCACCTTTATAACGGTAATTGAATTTGTCTTCGTCGCGATTGGCGTAGTCTTCTGGGTATTTTGCCTATTTCACAATTCTATTAGTGATGAAAGCACAAGGGCAAGCCACAGAAGTTCATACCTCAATCTCTTCGTATGTCATACCGTCACACATACCAGCGTCCAATTCATCCAAAGCTTTTCTATTCATCTTAGGGTAATTTAGTTTACCACTGGTCTGGATAGTTCTTTTCATAGTTGACGTCCAAACAATCAGCTCTTTGTCGCCCAAATTATCTTTAATCAAGCCAGGTAATTTGTCAGCGTATAGTAAACCTCTAGGAGAGAGTTCAGAGTCACCACCAATTTTTCCTTGCACATTGAACATTGATTCGCCATGTCTACTCATATAAATTTTTCTTGGGGCGGTATGCAAATTCATCAAGTAATATACAATACGGGATTCTAAGTAACCGCGGACCATATTGATGATAACTTGAGTACCGACATTAATTAATTTAATGTAACTATAATCTTGTTCCGTCACAGTCTCGTAAATGTCATTGTAATGATTGATTCTTGCTTTAAAGTCACAGACCGCTTCTTCGGGATCAATATTGACATAATCGGGCGATGAAAGTTTCACTTCCTTAATATTGTCCATAATAATAGATTCATCCTCGCAGAGGGATTCAATGAAAAAAACTTGAACATCCTCCTTTGTCAATTTCTCATGAATCCATCTTCTTTTTTGCTTTGTGCTATTGGTAGCGTCATAAATAGCTACAATGCCTTGATCTTCATTGAACCAACGAATCATATCTTCCAACGCTGCCTTTGCAGACTCTCTTCTTTGCTCAATACCAATAGGATTACTTGGATCAAAAAATGAATGGACTTGTTGGGCACCGTATAGCTGACGACGATAATTACCAACATTGAAGACTTTGGTGGTAATGCCTAACCAGGTGAGGTATCTGCAAACTGTACGATGGTATAAGCAAACACACCTTTGTTCTCGTCTATTATAACATACCTTTTTGCGAAATGTATGTCTTGCCCCTGGCAGGCAATCCTACCATCTAATTAATCATCTTATCAGTATTTTTCTTTCGTACGTTATTGTATTATTGATAAAAGTTATAGCTTACCACGACGGCGATACGAAGATCTATACAAAAGAGGGAAAGTGTATTAGCAGAGTTATCGTTGTGACATGTTGCCATGTTACTTACTTGCTGTGGTCATTGTCAAAATATTTGAGTTTCTCGAGTTAACAGGAAGAAAAGGGAAGTGTTATATTTGGAAACAAAGAAAAATCATAAAGTGAGCTGACTATTAATTTGAATCGAGAAGTATTTCAGATTTTTCTGGCCTGGACACCTTTTTTCATGACTGATTTTCTTAGTCTACTAATTCACATGGAGTGGCCGGAGTGGTATGATGATTTTACACTGTATTCACGAGTATTTCCGAAATAAGAGGAAGAAAATCCCTTTTTTGATTGTACGACATTACCCCGCACCTTGTAACAAAATTAACAATACAAAATGATGAGTTATTCTTTTACAGCAACAGATGAGCTGTTAAAAATTTATGACATGGGTGTATACGTCGAGATATTTTGTTATAGTTTGTTATTCTAAAAGCTAATAAACGTGAAAATAGCACTGGATTTTGCGCATTTCTCACAATACGCAGTCCTTTCGCTAATTGAAGTATGATTAATAAGAATTATATAAAGAACAGCTATAAAAACGGGCTTTAAATTAAGTGGTAATAGAGGTCTTATACGTCTTTATTATGCAACCATAGAGAAAGATGGCTTTACACTTACTGCTTTGGACTAGGATGTTTCAAATATCCTACTTTTATTTCAGGTTATATCGCAGGTCAAGCCGCTATATATGAAGTCATGAGCATCTCTGTTTTTGAGGATGATAACACCAAAAATTCTTAACTATTGATACAGATCCCGAGTGGCGTACTTTATGGTTTCGGCATACTTGATATAATTTATTTATAATGAGGGTCACCGTTTATGTATTTTATATGCAATCGAATGATGGAGATATTTAAGCTTTTTACAATTTCTGTTTAGCAATATTAGAATCTGAAAGGTATTGCGTATCAGATATTCAGATGGTGAATTCAGTCGATCAGTCGATCAGATATTTTATTCCAATGACCATGTTTTCTTTCTTAATGGTCGTATTCAAGTTTGAGATTCGAGAAACACAATTATTCAAATGATTTGGAGGACGTGAGAATTGATTTTCTGACATTTTTAATTCATTTTCTTTCTTCGAACTTTCATTGGGTCGTCTCGATTCGAATCAACTGAATGTAACTTTCGCCGACGCATAGGATGATGCAGAAGGTTCCCAACCCGTGCCAAGTCAATCTGGATTCTCAGAATAATCCATAGATCATGTATCATCCGAGACTGAGGCTATCTGATCAGAGTATACCTAATTGCAAGTGATATCTCTCGAATTTGCGAACCGTGACAATAACGGACGCACCTTGAAAGATTACGGTGTGCTATATTATTGAACAACCATCAATTTGACAAAGTGTTGATGTTATGAAAAAAATTTAACGTAGGTCTGTTTTGGGCAAACTGACGCCAGCATATTTGTGTACATATGCATATTGGACTTATCTCTGAGCAATATCGACCCAAAATAAACTACAGTGGCTTAGTGCCATTTCCAAGGGGTAAGCCCAAAGGTGTTCAAATTGGTCACAACAAATATAGCTGCTTAAACATGGACAGTTATTGTATCATATGCAAAGCTTAATTGGAGGTGAAGATTAAAAACCGCATTTTTATTTAAAAACCCACCCTTTAGTGCTGCGCTAACTGTACGCTTGATTAACAAAAAGTATGGAATGAGTAGTGCCTCGTGAGTCACTGTTGATCAACTTTGATCTTATAAATTTGAATTGCCTATCTCTTAACAATGAAGGTTCGAATCGACGCTTGAAAACGAGGGTGAATGAGAGAACACTTGCTGGATCGAAAGTATCTGTAACATGATGAAAGTACTTTTCTGTGGGCAGTTTTGTCTATCCGGAAAGGACAATGTATATTTGTGCATAAAGTAGCCGCACTACATAATGCAGTCAATTATCACTTAAGATCATCACTAAGTGCTTCAAGAAGCTTTTGCTGCCCATGTACTCTTAAATGTCAACGGTGTAACAGTCAACCAAGCCTCCTCACTACGTAGCATTCTCATCTCTGTAGTAATGCATTTTCACGACTGAGTATCAGTGAATTTTCGTATGGCTTTACTTACTAAAAGTGGTTTATTATTAATTCAGACCACTATAGTTTTTGTGTTGTACACAAAGTTCCTGTCACATCACACAAAGTGCATGCTGTGCCCCTTTTATTTTCATATACCGAGCAAATGCTTTTTCCCCTTTCTTATCTTCATCCTTAATACTTTTCTCATGGATTTCACTAACAAACCAAAAGTTAATATACTCCTTGCTGGTTTATCTGGGGTGGGAAAGACGAGTTTGTGCCAAGCTTTCGGAACGAATTTTGTCGATGGATTCTCTTACGGAGTGGGATTATCAAAAAAAGCAAAAATTGTGGAATTAAAAACTGAGCAAAACGTCTTTCATATTGTCGATGCCCCTGGTATATATGACCCTCGAGACATATCAAACACGCAACGGCATGGTAACGAAATAAGTAAAAAGTTGAACTTATTTTCTACTCCGTACGTTATCTGCTTCGTTATTTGTATCCAACAACATGATATGCGAGTAAAGTACGACGACATCATGATGATGAGAACCATAAAACAGTACTATGGTCAAGGGCAGGTAAAATTCTCTGTCATTATTAACCGTTTGACCGAAAACGAATTTCAAGTATTTGCGGACAACTCGCACTTCAGAAAGGAGTTTCTAGGATCTTTTGAACGGGATGCTGGGATACCTATCACCGATGATGATATATTATTAATTCACGACAAATTCTTGACTTACAGTATACAAGATCGAAAGGAGTTGCTCTCTAGTTATTTAAAGAAATTCGAAGCCGGACATATGTCAGATTTTGCGGGTGTGATGAATAATGATAGCTCTTCACCTGTTGATTTCATGGCAGCCTATACTGCACATAGCAATGCGTATAGAGACGAAATAATGAAAATTATAAACCAGAACGCCTATTCAAGTCACAATAACTCCATGCAGATGCTACAGCAGTCAATTCAGGAACAGCAAATGAAGCAATCGCAATTGATACAGCAGATGCTAAGTAATAGTCTCAACCAAACTTCATATCCAGGTTTTCAACAAAGTAATCAGTACATGTCTGGAAGCAACAACAACCCCTCACCCTCCCAACCGTTCAATTCTCCGTTTGCATCCAGCAATGGCTTTCTCGATCAATATCTTCAACAATCTGCAGCAAATAGCACTAATATGGCCAATAATTATATTAATTCATACTTGAACAGCGGTATAAATCAAAGTGCAAATCCATTTCAAAACTATTCTAATAATCTTGCAAACGCCTATACTAATAACCCATCTCCCGCAAACAATTTTCAGCAAGCTGCTTTTCCACCCACGGAGTCCAGCAATAACTCTTCCTCTAACAATATGTTCAATGCTGCTGGTGCTTTTGTGGGGGGTGCAATGGGCATTCCCACAGCAGATTTCAGCCAAGGCAGTACTTCTATGTATGGAGCAGCTGGTCAATTTGTAGGCGGTGCAGTTACAGCAGGTTGTTCCATTATGTAAAAAGTTGCCAAAGTTAAGATTTGAGAGATAGAGGGTTCGAGTTAATTTATTTACAAAACATTAAAAGATGGATTTATCTTTTGAGAAATTAATGATTTAAAAGACTTGGAATTGTTACAACAGATACAACAACAGCTAATGTTGTTAATGATGCGAATACAAAAAAGGCAAAGAAAATCAATCGGCCATCGTAAATAGTATTGCTCCAAGAACTGAGGTAATAAATCATTCTTTGTCGTAAGGGCAGGTTTGCTATTTCAGACCATGTGTCACTTTGATTATCAGCTCTTTGTCTTTCTTGTTCTTGACGATATGTCAGCTCTTCGAAATCAGAAATAAATGGCTGATTTTTGTAGTGAAGTCTCGTACTTTGCAGGTAGGATGGTGGAGGTGGTGTTTGAGCAATATGCTCGTAGCTTGGAAGTATAGGGCTGCTTGACGGTTGACAATGATGTTGATCCTCTTCAACTTGTATTTTTTCGTCCATTGTGCGGTTCATTAATGACAGGAATATAAACAGAAAGAAAAGCTTAAAAAATTGTATTTAAAGTGAGTGAGCAGTCGAAGGGAAAAAACAAAGTAAATGCTATTGTTTGGAAACAGGGAAGAAAGCTATAACAAATAAAAAAAAAGAAAATACAGCAATTTAGATAAATTCTTCACTTGCTAGTGCCTAACTTCCACATCATACTACAGGTACTTTAATATTTTGATTTAGTATTACTGATTTATCGGTATTGGAAACGGAGGATGTCATGTTAGACTTTCCAACCGAATCGAATACAAGTTAAAATAAAAATTGCATTTTTTCCAATTTGTAACTCCTCTAATAATGTTGGAAGAGAGGGAAAATAAGAGACAGTGTAGTCTCCTCGGATACATTATATGTACCATGAGGCAGAAATTTCTGGAGCAGTTCTGTCAGGGTGTATGCTAGTATTTGCTGCTGTTAATGAGGTAGCTCTACTGATAAATCTTATTGAACTCACTGGTGTGACAAGAGCTTCACATAAATCACATAAATCCTCAACAACTTAGGATAACCATGTCACGGCAAGACGCACAAATGTATAATTATGATTTCGTTTCCTTCTAGACATTTCTTGAAGTCTGGCTATGATAGTTTGTGCAGGAAGTTTCATCCTCGATACTTATTTCCCATTGTGTGTACCATCCGAACAACTTGTTTCATCAAGCATTGAAGAGAATTGATAGTCACGTATAGTCGATTTTGGGTGAACTTTGGATTGGCAAGCCACCTTAATTTGGATTTTTACCAGAGAAAAAAAAAACGGCAAATTTTTATTCTTGAATAAAGTAAACCTACTTGACATTCAAACAATGGGAAAGAGAAAGAACACCGAAGAGCACTCTGGATCTCGCCATGTTAAAGTCGACATTGTCGAAAGAGAGTCTGAGATAGAGACTCCTTACTTGGGTAAGTTGTGGACGAACAGAAACTAATGTACTAGAAGCTGATCAACTTGTCATTGTAAATAGCTACTTTCCCTGGAACCAAGCCAACTTCAGAATTAAGCATTACAGCATATAAGAGCAAAGACGGAAAGTCTTCTTCAAAGAAAGCCGAGCAACGTGTTGTATCTGCTGAAACTGATAAAGTTAGCTTCAACGCTACCAACTTTGGTCCTAACGCAGTTCGCAACAACCAGTGCAAGTATGTTCAATATGATACAACCATCCATAGAAGAATATACGACTAAAGTGGTTTTCTTCCGTAGATATATTGTTGGTGTTTACTCCAAGAAAGATAATACTTTGAGCATAGCCAACGCACCTGTTATGAAAATGACTCGCACAGTAAAGGCCTTAGAGAACGACGCTCAAAGCAATAGCACCATTGCTAGAGGCCAAATTGCTCGTACTGCACTTGGTTTAGCTTTCGGTACTGCCAAGGCTAAACAACAACTCAAGAGTGATGAACGTAATTTAGTGAAGGGTGATGATTTGTTGGAGGAAATGGATACTCTTCACTCTGAAATTAGCAGAGCTACAGTCAACATACCTAAGAAGGAGGAAATGAAGAAGTCCATGGAATCTGCATTACCCGTCCCTAAATATAATATTGATGCTGAATCACCTGACGATGTTTATGATATTTCATCTATTGTTACAGACGAGGAACTTCAAACTATGCTTTGCAAGGATATATTAAAAGAAACATCTTTGGAGGGTGTCAAGAGCTTTTTGGCTTATCACGATTCTAAATTTGTCAACGATCGAATTATGTCTATTTTGGGTACATCAGGAAAGAAAGATCGTAACAGAGTCCGTAAACTTATGTATATCAACTTACTTATGGGATATTTCCTGCGTGTTCGTCCCGGTGATTTGAAGAACCGTAGAAAGGTTGAGGCCGCATTAAAGACACCTGCAAGCATAGTTCTCGATGGACTTGCCGAAAGATATACTGAAGCAAACCAGTAAGTATTTCTTGGTTTATATTCTATTATTCTATTATTATTAACTCTTTCTTCTTCATTTTAGCCGTACACCTATTATGTCTGATAAGATCTTGCTCTATATGTTTACTCTTATTTTATCAATTTCCGGTTACAGTGTGCTCATCGATGAACTTGGTAAAGATCTTTTGCTCAAACCCACAAAGCTCGCATCATTATTCAAGAGTTTAGGCTGTAAGATCGATAAAGCCAGTGCGGAAGAATGTCGTGAAGTAGGAAATAAATCTGCAAAGAAAGCTACCTTGGTTGTTCCTTTGAAGTTCCCTGAAGTTAGAACAGGTGTCAGTCGTCGTTAAATAGTCCAATTAGAATAATTATAAATAAACAAAAAAAAAGCAGAATACATACATCTCTCATGAACATATAATATACACAAGTAGAACAAATTTTCACGATATAAAAATTAGCGATCTTTTACTTTCGATATGATGTACAAACATTAAGCGCACAGCTGTAAGAGAGGCAGGTGTGTTCACTGGTAGTGCAATCCCTTTTCCTATGCATGATTGAAGTATAGTCGAGCTTAATTTGGAATCATTTGCGTCAACATAATTATTTTATAATAACCAGTGTCAACAACAGTGGCAAAGATAGCTGTCAAGACGCGCTTTTTCGTTGGCAGGAATATATTTGAGAGCAGTCACCAATTGCCTTTTTCAATACGGGACTGTTTGGGCTTTTTTTTTTTTATATATCTGACATAAAAGTTTTCATCCTGATATTCTCCCTTCTTTCCTTAGATCTTACAACTTAGTTTGAATGTCTGCACCTACCGCTCCTGCTGCCGATGCTAGCTTGACTAGTAAGGACTACTACTTTGACTCTTATGCCCACTTTGGTAAGTTGTTATATTGATTCCGCGTTATGCAATAACTTGATCTAACATATTTATAAACTAGGCATTCACGAAGTAAGCTTCTATAGTTGATCTTTAAGGACAAGTTTACTTTTTTTTACTAACCTTTTAAACCTCTCTCTCTTTTCAGGAAATGTTGAAGGATGAAGTCCGTACCTTGTCTTATCGTGCTTCTATCTACAACAACAAGCATCTTTTCAAGGATAAGGTTGTTCTCGATGTCGGTTGTGGTACTGGTATTCTCTCTATGTTTGCTGCCAAGGCTGGAGCTAAGCATGTCTATGGTGTAAGTGAATTACGGCAGGAGAAAACATTTTACTAAATAGAATTTTCTTTAGATTGACATGTCTAATATTATTCACCAAGCTCGTATTATTGTCAAGGACAATAATTTGGCTGATAAGGTCACTCTTATCCAAGGTAAGATGGAAGAAGTCGTCTTACCCGTCGATAAGGTTGATATCATCATTTCTGAATGGATGGGTTATTTCTTATTATACGAATCCATGCTTGATACCGTTCTTGTCGCTAGAGACAAGTATTTGGCACCTGGTGGTATGATCTTCCCTGACAAGGCTACTATGTGTATTGCTGCTATTGAAGATGGTGATTATAAGGAGGAAAAGATTGGTTACTGGGATAATGTATACGGTTTCGATTATTCTTCTATCAAGAAGATTGCTATTAAGGAACCTTTGGTTGATATTGTTGAACCCCGTTGTATTATGAGTGATACTTGTGCTTTCAAGGAAATCGATATCGCCACTGTTACCAAGGAAGATTTGAACTTCAAGGCTCCTTTCAAGATTACTGCTGAACGTGATGACTATGTTCATGCTTTCATTGCTTGGTTCGATATTGCTTTTACTCACTGTCACAAGCCCGTTGAATTCTCCACTGGTCCTTTTGATAAGTATACTCACTGGAAGCAAACCGTTTTCTACACTCCCGATGCTTTGACTTTGAAGAAGGGTGAAACCATCGAAGGTGAATTAACCTGTTCTCCCAACAAGTCCAACCCTAGAGATCTTGACATTATCATCGATTATAAATTCGAAGGTGCTCATGGTAGTGTTCATGAAGTTTGTGATTACAAGATGTCATAGAGGTGATCACTCTACTTAATTTTCATTATTTTCCCTCGAATCAATTATATATTTCTAATTTTTCTTTCACTCTTCTTATTCCTTTGTAAAAATGCATTCTTTTTAAACCTTTTCTCCACACATTTTTCATAATTAAATTTTTTTTTGTTCTCAATTGCTATGTTGTTTAAAAGTTTCCTTGTTGTGTGTTTATTTCTTGAGCATGAATCCATTTAACTTTTTTGCACCACAAAAATCGCGTTCCAAGATCGGATGCGCGACCAAAAAGCGCGAAGTAGTTTTATTAAAAAAGGCAATTTTCATTGTCCCCCCTTCTCTCTCTTTTACCCAAAATCAATATGCTGCAAATAGGCTATAATACACCTTACAGAATAGTTCTGCTATTACTGACTAAACGATTGTGCCATTACGATTATCCAGATCACTATATCTCAAAGTTCGTAGTTTTCCTTACTAAGCGCATTCTGGTAAATTTGACTTGACAACAATGTCGCATAAAAGCACTTTCAAAATCTCACTCAACAGGATCTCATAATAGAATGAAGATTCAGTTCGGGAGACTTGTTCAGAGCCCACTCTGAAAGACATTTTCAATGAGATCAAGACGTTTTCTGAAGAGGAGATCTACATTAGACCAACGATCGATTCTATTGAGCGTGAGGTAAAATAAAAAATAAAATAGAGCCTCGTAAAGATTTATTGAACCTCACTTGCTTTAGCTGCATTCTATCAATTCTCCCTATGGCTTAGACAAGTTCATGTCCGGTAATAAGCAATATCTATTTAATCAATAAACCATGGATTTAACAATTATCTGATTAGATATCAAAGCACTTATCGATGAAGAAAACCCGGTTAGTAGACATAGCTTTTTATAACAAAAGAAAGCAGCTAACTTACTCATGCTTTATACAGAATCAAGACGATCTTGTTATTCTTGTAAGGTCTCTTATATTGCTTATAGATATGCAAATAACAACCATGATATGATAGGACAAATGCAGTGTAATGGGTCTATTTATTCGAAAATGCATAGTCGAATATGCCTCGTTACCATTCAGTCAGCTAGTAGACATTCAAGGTGCTTACAGCTTGTATATCCATCACACATCTGGAGACACAGAGTTTTTAAAAAACAAGCATGAGGAATCAGATCTTTGGATTTCTGATTACAACGTGCAAGAGTTTTTAGACCACCAAGCCGAAAAGATTGAACGTAGGGCATGTAATAAATATGAAAAAAAAACCTCGAATTAAATATCATCTCATTTAGGAACCGGGACATGCAATATTGAGCCTACTGTTCTCCATCGGTATCTAGCTAAAATAGAATCACAAGTTCCTAATGTCTATAATACAAGAAAAGTTCGCTACCTTAATTACACACGCACAAAAGAGTATATACAATCACTATCTCAATTGCATCTCTTTTTCGATATGAACTTAACAAAGGGAATGTAAGTAGTTGTTCGTTCACATCCTTCTTTGGTACAGGCGCTAACATGAATGACTTTGTAAACAGTGCGATACAATATTCCTTGCTCAATCTTGGTATTCTGGAATACAAGTTTGGACATTCATTTAATGCTCTATCGGTATACAGACCTTTATTCTTTCGTGTATTTATCAAATTTTTAATTTACACAATCATTCACTAGGCCTTAAACGACGCACTGTCGGCTGCAAGATCAAATCAGGACAAGAATTGCTTACAAGAAGTTCAATAGTAAGTAAAATATTATTGATGCATTAAAGTCGGAAGTTCTCATAAAAACAATAAAAAATAGTTGGATTGAAACATGTAGAAACAATCACCCCTTCAACAGCAATAGTTCATACACAGATCAGTATCTTGCAAATATGAAAATGTTGACAGATGCTCGCAACATGGTTCGCAATGTAAAGTGATTATTGTCTATTCTGTTAACATTGATTATGATACTAATATGAATTTATTTAGGGTGGACAAACCCGCTATGTCTTTGAGGCATTGTACAAAAGTGCTATCCGAATCATCATGAGCAATATCAAGGGTATGCATCGAGCGCAATTTTTAACAACGAGCTTGGCTTGGCAAAGATATGGTAAGGTATCATAATAATTTATACAGGCCTCGTCAAATCACTTACAAATTTTGCTCCATCATCAGGTAATAGCGTGTTGGCCAAATCCTACTTATTCCTAGCGGAAAATATTGGGTATAACGCAATAGATGATATTGAAAAGACCTACATGACACACGCTACTTACGTAAGTGCTCAATGTTTGTGTCAAGTGACATCTTAATTTAAAATGTTTATTAGCTTCAAGAACTAGGAGATTCAAAAAATGCCCTCAGATTAGTCAACAAATTTGCTGCCAATTATCCAAACGAGTCTGACTTGCTATTGGGATGGCGGCAGGTGAGAGCACGTATATTACGGCAATCAAACAGAAAGAGGTACCACTTTTGGAGATTTATACACAGTACCATAGGAAAAATCTTGACATATTTTGATTATAGAAAACTGAGTTTGGTGGACCAACAAGAAGAGACGCTCGATCTGGCAATCCCACCTTACTCTGAAGAGTACTTTGAGGTGATTCACAACAATGCGTTAAGGCTACTACAGAACAAGGAGTTTGAAAAAGCGTTGCTTATACTGGATGAAACAAACGACTTTATTCGAAAGACAGATTACACAGCACAGTTAGGCTACAACCTTATTCTACAAGCAGATACCCATTTAGTAAGTATTTCGCCTGTTTTAACTGCTGCTATAAATTGGTCTAATTTGCGTGTCTTAGCAAATGCACTCTCTGGCAACCGCAATCCCCCTCTTGGAAGAAGCTATGCAATTAAGCAGGAGGGCATACGATACCAAAAACTACTACACTGCCATCATTAAGCTATCTGAAGCCTATAACCGTATGAATGACCCCGATTTACTAGAAAAGTCTTTATATATGCTTGAGGCCATCTTTCCAAAAGTCTTACTTTTGAAATCAAAGCTGCTTCAATCAGACTTGTACTTGGCCTACGCAGAAGCTCTTGATACGGCTGCTAAGTCCGGTAAGTACATTTGCCTTGAGGGAATCACACTTGACTTATTATTATATGTATATAGAAAAGGAATTATGTGAATATTTGAAGCAAGCGGAGCAAGGTAAGAGACAATCAAGTATATCACAAGTTATCTGGATATTAATTGTTTCTGTATAGGCTACCGAGAATTGGGATTGAAGCATCAGCTACTTCGAACGTTGCACTTTCAAACATTGGTGTATGAAAGAATGAAGTCACCCCACCTTAGAGATGAGGCACTTCGACAAATCCGTAATCTCCAAAACAAAGTCTTATGATACCCCGAATAAAGCAAATGAATGGAATTTAAGTGAATATTTTATTATGTATATACATCTAGGTAACGGGTTAAGTTTTTTGTATGGGAGTGAGTAGTTGTTGTTGTTAGAGTGAGCAGAATGATTAAAAAAGTAAATTGGAATGAGATATAAATTATTATTTCTTGACACGGCCAGTGTAGGTGACCTTCTGTTCGCGTCTACCCTTCTTCTTGATGACCTTGTTCAAAGGAACATAACTGAAAGGATCCATTTGACCCTTACGCTTAACATCACCACCAGCTCTCTATAAAATTCAACATATACATGATGAGTAAAGTTTCTTCAATGGAATATATAAAGAGAAATTTATACTGTACCTTGGATCTAAATTCTTTACCAATCTTTTCAAACTTCTTGACGGGTCTCTTTTCCTTTTTACCCTCTTCGCCATCGTCTACCTCCATAGCATCATCAACGGCATCCTTGCCCTTCTTGAACTTGATTCTGTTTCTCTTATCACGAACGAAACCGTCAGGATTTGTGATGTGTTGCATGTAATAATCTTCAGTAGCCTCTTCTTGCTCTTCGTCGTCATCATTAGCGTTGTGTTCCTTGGGTTCATTGATGACAAGACGACCATCATCACCTTCAGCAAAGGCACCCTTGTTGCTCTTCAACTTGCGTTGAGTAGGCTTATTGGAGGAAATACGGCCCAAAGCAGAGCGATCCAAGAAATCAAGAGGTCCATCTTCGTCGTCTTCACGAATGAAGGCGTTAGAGACAGCTTGCTTCTTCTTTTGTTTTTGTTTTTGAGCAGTGATAGCAGCCTTGACGGTCTTGAGAGTTTCATCTTCAGAATCATCGTCATCAATCTCACTTTCGGAACCGTAAAGGACTTCTTCGTAGGCGTCTTGGAAGGCACCCTTCTTGGCGGCAGCACGAGCAGAGACATCTTCGTTGTCTTCGTCGTCGCTTTGATCCGCATTGTTAGCACCCTTCTTTCTCTTGGCTCTTAAACGACGCTTTTGAATATTGACAATCATCTTGCGGTCATCCTCGGGCATCAAGTTGGCCACAGCTTCGTAACCAAAACGTCTGATCAAACGTTCAAACATGTGACGAATCTTGACCTTGAAGTGACTCTTGTGTTGTTGTTGACATTTGAGCAAAGAGCGGACAATGCTTTCGAGTTGAGGCTGGAGGATACCGATATCAAGCACGACAATACAGACCTTGACATAGCCGACGGCGGCCTTGACAATTTCACGGTTGTTGGAGGCGGCAAGGACATTGACGGTTTGAAGTAACTCAGAAGCTAATTCGTAAGGTAAGTCGTCCTTGAATTCGAAAAAGATACGAGAGAGAGCACCGACAGTAGCACCAATCATGTGGGCAGTAGTACCAGCTAAACCAGCAGTAACCATAGTGAAGAATTCGGCAATAGTTGCTTGAGCATCAGGTGTGTCTTGATCGAAACCTTCTAAACGGTTGTTCTTGACAACACCACCTTCCTTCATCTTGTTACCCATGTTGACGAGGAGATCAAAAGCAAAGTTACGGGTCTTTTCGTTGTTGTCCTTGGAGGCCAACACCACTTCAGAAAGAATAGCAGGGATGAAGTGTAAATCAGAGCTAGGTAATAAGGAAACAACCTTGTTCAAAGTCTTGATACGATCCTTCTTGGCAGAGTTGGTGCAAGTTGCAGTGGCGTCCAAGAGTTGGTTTTGCAATTCTTCAATATGTTGAGAGATGACTTGAGTACCGTTGGGAGCGCTCATCAAATGGTTCAACACCTTGTAACCCTTCTTTTGTAAAGTGGGGTCGTTTTCCTTGGATAAAAGAGATTGGATGGTACCGTTGTATAAAAGTTCAGAAGACTCTAAATCCAAGAAGGGAATCATGATGATAGCAAGATCCAGCATGGTGTGAGACATGGGAGGGGGGAGAGAGGGATCGTTGGTAGCAACCTCGTTGGATTCTAAAGCTTGAGAAAGCATAGTGAGGACTTTCTTGAAGGTGGTATTGATATCGTCGGCGGTGGTGACTTGGAGGTAAGCCTTGATTACATCAGCCATAAATCCACGGAATTGAGGAGAAATTTGACTAAATACGTTGAAGAAGACAGCCAAGTAGTTGACAGCAAACTTGCTCATAAAGGCCAAGTTAGCAGCGGCTTCGGCCTTGGTTAAACCATAGGCTCTCATCAAATGAGCGTCATCGGCAGAGGACTTGACCAAAGCTTGGTTCTTTTCAATCAAGAGTTGAAGAGCTTGAGCGATGGTGGGACGTAAATCGGGTTGAGTATAGAGCAAAGAACTGAAACGTTCAGCGACATTATCGTTGAAGGCACGAGTAAGATCAACAGGAAGATCGCAGAATCCGGGAGCTAAACTCCAGATTTGGTTGACGAGGGTCTCGTAGACCTTGGCTTGCATCTCTAATTCACGAGCAGCGGCAGCTTCACCCTTTTGAGCGAGTCTATCACCAAGAGGAATCAAAACATTGACAAAGTAATTGAGAGAGGTGTTGGTGGTGTAAGTCTTCAAGAGAGGGAGCAAGAAAGCACGACCGACATGGGAAGAAGAAGTGGGAGTTTCGAGGTTAAGGGGAAGAATACGTAAAAAGAATTCAGGTCCCATGGTAGAAATAGCAACACCAAGAGTCTTGTCGAGTTGTTCCTTGTAGGCTTCAGTGGGAGAAAGACGGAGTTCACCGAGAAGAGCCAAACAACCGTTCATCAAGGGAGCAGCAAAATGATTCAACTTGTTGAACATAGCTTGATGCACAGTCATGACATGAACCCAGGCTTGTTGATAGTGAACACCCAAACCACTCTCAAGAGACTTGATGATCTCAGTAAGACTGTTTTCATGACCAGCGCTGGCTTGTTCAATAAGATCGTCGGTAATACAATATTCGATCAAAGTGCTCAAGCAGTTGGCGATTTGACGATAACATCTAGAATCTTGTTGAAAATCGTTGAAGATCAAGTTGAAGACAGTAGCAAGATCAGTTGCACATTGGGCTGGGTTTAATTTTGCGTAAGAGGGGAAAGCCTTGCCAATAATCAAAAGCCAAGTGGGCAAAAGACGTTCATCGACAGCAGCAGGCTTCAATTCGCAAATAGCCTACACACATATATATAACATACACATTAGCCATCTGTTTCCTTCCTTTTTTTAATCCAAGTCTTATACTAACACGAAGCAAACCAGCAAACTTGTCGGTATCCATATCAATCTCTTGAGCATCGAAAAGAGCTTCAAATACATCAAAAGCAGCCTTTGTAAGGAAAATGTTGTTGAATTTGGGGAGTTGCAATAAGGTTTGACATAAAGTGGCGAATTTCTATTGTAAAAGTATGATCAGTCTAACAATCCCATCGCTTGGCTCAAAAGTAAGTTACTTACATGAGGAGGCCAGTAAGGAACAATGGTTTGAAGTAAAGCAAGCATTTGTTGAGCAGCGTGTTGATCAGACTTTGAGGTTTCGTGTAAAACTCTAAGAACGAATTCAGCAGTCATATCAGCAGCAGGATGAATTAAAGTAGGTGGGGGAGGTCTAGATAATACATTGCGAACAGCATCTTGAGCTCTCTTACGTGCCTATGTTGTACCCAAAGTGTTAAAATTCACATCCCTCTCTCTCTCTTTCATCATTTTGTATCCTTTATCCACTTTACCTTGGGGGAAGCATTAGCACTCAAAATAAGTAATTGTTGGAAAGCCTTCTTGGTGACGGGCATAGACCAGTTGGGTCCATCTTGAGCAGCTAAAAGCTCTTGAAGACAACCAACAATGGAACGAACAATAGGTTGTTCATCCTTGTGTGATTCAAAAACGTTTTCGATGATGGCAATGATATCAGCGAACTTTGATCTGAGGATAGAGTGAGGAAGGCTATATAAACAAGTGATATATTGCACGTTAGAACTTATGATCCAGATAAATCAAACAAATAACCTACAAAGGGAAAACCTCATCCAAAAGATAAAGCAAAGCACCGACTAAATCAGCAGAACCTTGAGAGGATTGCAAAGTAGTCATCTAATCAAACAAAACAGTCAGTACAAAGGACAGGCACATATTTTTATGCCAGCTTAATTTTTTTTTCTTTACCATAGCACCGAAATAAGCGGTGGGAGACAGTTGCTCGCCTTGCTCACGAATAGTCTATAGAATCTCGAGTTAGTACGTCACTCTATTTTATTCCAGTTGATTCTTTGTGCATTTACCTCTTCAATGGCAACCAAAGTTTGACCATACTATCATATTACATAAAAACTCGATCTATTAGTTTTATAAGGCACTAGTATTTGCATTCAAGTGAATCATACCAATTTCTGGTTAGCCAACTTGGAGTTGGCCTGCTTTCTAATTCTATCTAATTTAGCCTCCATTGCAACACACACAATAAGATAGGAAAAGGTTGTCAGTTGAGGGAAACCAAAAAATCACTGCCAAAAAAATTACTTATTCAAAAAGAAAGAAAAAAAAAAAAAAGAAGGGACTGTTTGTGACGGTTCCAATTCATCTCGCAGTAATACACTTTAAAGAGCTGTACACGCCCTTCTCTAACCATTTATCAACACTATAAAATATGACTGAGCAGTCCATGGAACATCATGAACAACAACATAATAATAATAGTCAAGAAACAACGAATTTAGTTTGTCGTTGGAATGACTGTTTAAAAGTATTTCCAAACCATGCCGCTTTAGCTTCTCATCTTTCAGAAGACCACGTCGGTTGGAAAAAGGGAGATTACTTTTGCGACTGGAGTAACTGTGCAAGACAAGGTGCTAAATGTCATAACCGTTTTGCGTTAATGATGCATTTAAGAATTCATACGGGCGAGAAACCTTTCGAGTGCAACGTACCCAACTGTGGACAAACGTAAGTCTTTTTATTAGTATATATTATACTTGGTTCTATTTCAGTATGAACTAAAACACAAGATATTCTCAGGTTCGGTCGTATGGACGCACTTGTTCGACATAAAAAAGCTGAACATGGAGAAGGCAACGTAGATGGTAAAAGTAATGCAACAGTCAAACCAATATCCGCACCATTAGCAGCAACAGCAACAACCATGATACCTCAACGTAGTAGTAGTAGTAATAATAATAACTCACCACATTACTTTAATTCGACAAAAGGAGTAAAAAGAGGACATAAAATGGACACTTTATCTAAAATGGCTGGTAAAAAGTCGCGTCATGGCAGTTACTACCATTCCTCTGGGGATGAGTCGGATGATTCAATAGCAGGAAGCAGTAGCATACAAGTGGCGGCGTCACAAAAGTCATCATCATCATCCTCTTTGTCATCAGGCTCAGCTGACTATAATCGATATAGACTCGCTAAAGCACAACTTCACTACATTTTACGAGAAAATGAAATGCTTCAAGATGAATATGGTTTAGCTCAAAAGAAGCTGAAAAGAATGAAGACAGAGAGAAGAGTTTTATTACAAGCACTCATGGCAAAAGAGAAATCTCGACCCGAAGAAGAAAAGGAAGAAGATACAGAGGAAGAAGAGGAACAAGATACTACTACAAGCATTTCATTTGAACAACAACCTACTATTACAACTACTACTATTATACCTACTAATCATCATCATTTGAAATAAATAAAATGTATTGTTTTTTTTATTATAATTATTCCTAAGTCGAAGGTTGAATTCGAATATCTTTTCTAAAGTCTTGGTATGATGGTGGTGGAGCTTCTTCCGGGTCAAAAGCAGGTGGAGGAGGTTGAATTATATTTGAAGAAGTGGTGGTATGATGATGATGTATAGTGGTGGATGTTGTTGGCATATGAATACGTACTTCTTGTCCTGTATGCCGTATATAGCTAGTCGTAGCAACATGGGTATGTCTATCATTCTCTATTATCATGGATTAACTATCAACAAGATGACCGTCACTACTCTATAAATACTTTATTACCCTTGGCTGCTAAGCGCCTCCTTCTTATAGCAAGAATAAATGCTATTAGTAATAACAAGACACACAGCAGCCACAAAGCATTGAACCCTGCTGTGCTCATTTCTTTATTTCTTTATAATAATTATACTTTCCGAAAAAGAAAACAAATGAAAGGGGAGAAGAAAAAAAAGAAGAGAGAAGAGGGCAATGACTTGTGGAAAATAAGGAACAGTTTTAGGCTGTTTTTTTTCACTTCTAGAGTGTAGCGAATTGGGCAACTACAGGAATTACCATAAAAGGAAATTACCAAAACAGTCACGTTGGCATTGCCAAATTTACTATTTTTTTTTTTTTTTTTTTTTAACATAATCTCTTCTGTTTCATTACAACCATGTCAGGAGAAGAAGCACAACCACAAGAGCAACCTATGTCTCAACCCAAGGGAAACATTAGAACTTACTTGGGCAAAGAGTATGACATTACAGAACCACGCTTTGCAGGCTTGAGTAAGAATGCGATTAAAAAGATCTTGAAGGACGAAATATGGGAGGAGACCAGAGGAGACCGTACAAAGGAAAAGAGAGAAAAGCAAAAGAAAAGAAGAGCCGATCGTCAACAACTTGTCAAAGAAGGTGTCTTGGAACCTTTGGCCAAAAAGCCAAGGTCTAAATACATGACAGTGGGCAAAGTAGGTACTATTTTGGACTGTTCCTTCTCGGACTTGATGAACGAAAAGGAAATCAGTTCGATGCGTCAACAAATCTGTCGTTGCTACAGTGCCAATGTCCGTGCGGAAAAAGAATCCATGAATTTAACCTTGACTTCATTGGATGATACCTTGACAAAAATGATGGACGCAAAGGCTCCTTCATGGAGAAACTGGAGAAATTTTGAAGCTACTACTGAATCCTTCATTGACAAATTTCCCAACAAAGACGACTTGATTTATCTCAGTGCTGATTCAGATAATGTGGCTCATGAATTAGAAGAAGGAAAGACATATATCATTGGTGGCATTGTGGATAAAAATAGACACAAGAACTTATGTAACGACAAGGCCAAAAAATATGGCATCAAAACAGCTCAATTACCCATTGGAAACTATATCAAATTAGCCTCTAGAAAGGTATTGACCGTAAATCAAGGTAGGATTACGATATGATATATGCGCACACGTATTGTAGTATATGTATATTGACAGGGAATGATGATTATCATAGTGTTTGAAATCATGGTGAAATGGCTTGATTGTCGTGACTGGGAAAAGGCCTTTTTGGAGGTGATTCCTGAACGTAAATTAAAGGAAAGCACTATCATCAAAGATGGTGAAATTGTTGAAGGTGAAGAACAAGAAGAGGAAGAGGAAGAAGTGGACGAAAAGGAGGAGGAAGTGGAGGAGGAAGTGGAGGCGCCATCAAGCTAAAAAAATATATTGTACAAAGTGTTTATTCTCGTGAAATAAAAAATCATCTAGACTTCTTCAAATTCTACATCATCATCATCGTCTTCATCATCGTCTTCATCGTCGTTATTATTAATAGTATTATTATTATCATTAATGGCGTTATTGGCATCCATAGTGTTGTCTGTGGTGACCACTGGTACTTCTTCCACTGCTACTTCGTCAGCAATAATTTCGTCGTCTTCTACTATAGGTGCTGCAGGAACAACCACGTCAGAGTCAAAGTCTGTTCCGTCTGTTCGAAGCGCTGAAGCTTTTCTACTATTATCTATCAGTGCTGGTAATTCGTCTTCCCATTTATTAAGTTGTGTAAGGTATTTATCAATAGTCTTCTTTTTGATATCAATGTCTCGCTTTAACTGACTGTTGGTCTAATGTGGAGAAACATCAGTCTTTGTAAGTTTGACATACAAGTACAACACATACCTCTTTCACGGACTCTTCTTTGTCTGATAAGGCTTTTAAACGAACGCTTTTTAATTGACTTTCAATTTCGAAAAACGATGCTTTTAATGTTGCCAGTTGAGCCTCTAGACCTTTTTTTTGGTTAAATTAGCCCAAGTTGATAACGCGTGTGTCTTGTTGAATAAGTTATACCTTCATTATTCTCTTCCTTTTGCTGTTGCTGTTGTGCATCGGACAAGATAAACTCGAGGCATCCATCAAATGTACTCGACAATTGCTCCGTTAATGCTACTAAATCCATATTATATTTTTATTATTATGACTGGTACGGCTTACACTCTCACAGGAGTGGAAGCATCTGCATTAGGCTTTCACTTGGAGAGTGGCTTTGAAAGTCCGTGATTGTGACTTGTATTCATTTTTTACACTTTGAGGTTTGCAAATAAAGCCTAGTTTTTTTTTGAAAGGTGTGGGATTGCTTTATATATTTTTTTTACTGAAAAAAACATGTCTCGTAAAACTGATAGACTTGCCAAGAAGGCAGCAAAGAAAGGCAAGACTCCCACCGTCGAAAAGGTTGAAGCCTTGAACGAGAGTAGCGACGAGGAGATTCCTGAAGCTGTTGCTATTGAACAAGTTGAAGAGGAGGAGGAGGAAGAAGAAGACAGCGACATGGAAGAAGTCGAAGAGGAAGAGGAACAAGAAGAAAACGACTTGGACGAAGAAAACGATGAGGAAGTTGATTCCGAAAAGAAGGCTCCCAGAGCCCTTATTAACGACGAGGTATACTCGACTTTATTTACAAGATCTATTCAAGATCTAATATTTTTTTTTATAATGGTTCAATAGGCTGCCATGACTCGTATTACAGAAGCTTTCAAGTTAAAGGGCTTACCTTGGATTGAGACCATGACTATTACATCAAGTGAACCCGTTGTTGTTGAAGATTCCAAGAACGATATGGCACGTGAATTAGCGTTCTATCAACAAGCACTTGAAGCTGCTAAACTCGGTAGAGAACTTGTCAAGAAATCTGGCACCGAGTTCACTAGACCCGATGATTATTTCGCAGAAATGTTGAAGAGCGACGAACATATGGCCAAGATTCGTCAAAAGTTGTTGGATGAAAGTGCCTCTTTGAAGGCTTCTGAAGATGCTAAGCGTCAACGTCAACTCAAGAAGTTCGGTAAGAAGGTTCAAGTAGAGAAGCAATTAGAGAGACAAAAGCAAAAGACCGAGATGCTTGACAAGATCAAGTTACTCAAGAGAAGTAAGTTATAGCTTATAATGTGATACTTGCGTGTAGATAATTAACCAACAATTGCGCATACCTATAACAGAGAGAAAGGATGGTGAAGACTTGACCTTGAACGATGATTTCGATGTTGCATTAGAGAAGGCTGATACCAATAAGCGTGCCAAGACAGATTCCAAGAAGAAGGCACTCCCCACAAAGAGTCAAAAGAGATTGAATAAGGACATGAAATACGGTTCCGGTGGAAAGAAGGGACGTTTCACCAAATCAAATACATTAGAATCAACATCTAGTTTAGGTGGTTATAATAAGATGAAGGGTAAGCCTATTTATAAGGGTAAAGGCAAAGGAAAGAAATAATCGTATCGCTCTATAATATATATACACACACACTCACTCACACACCATCACACACTCACACACAAATCACATCATTTTACACACACACACACACAAACACACTTGTAACTACTAAAATAAATAAAAATTATTGAATTATAATTGATTGGTGATCTCAATGGGGGTGAGTTTCTTTTTTTTTTACAGGAGAGTAAAAAAAAACTAGGGAGTAAAAAAAAACTAAGATTCTTTTTTTTACATTGAAAAGAAAAAGACATTAAAATATTAAGAAAATAGAAAGGAAGCAAAGATAATTTAAACACGATTCAGTTCGGTCAAAATGACAACTTCTTGATGTTGTTTGATTTCAAGTCTCACTGGTTTATCGCCATTCACTCTTTGTAAAGCGCGTTCATTTAATTGAATTTCGGCAGGATGCGTGGTCACTAAAAGGATATTGCCAATATTAGTTTAGGCGCTCTATAAAGTTGATTTGTACACAAAAACTTACCCCAGTGAATAAAGAGACAAATAATAGTGACAGACTATGTAGTGTGAAAAAGAATGAAGTGATTAGTGGCAGAAAATTCATATTATCCTGAATTAAAATCATACCAGTGCTGAACAACTAGAGGCAACAAGACCTCTCATCGAGTTATTTAAACTGATCAAAACAACATAATTTGCACAGGTAGTAATAAGTGCTGCAACAGCTGCAATACAATTGCGCTTGGCCATCATATGAAGTGACGAAGATTGGTGTGCGGTTTGTTGGGCAGTTGTTGGGAAGTAGTAGTATTTGAAGAAAATACCAATATATACAAAGGATAAGAGGATATCATAACCCAGAGAGACAACAGATGCAGGCAATCCCATACCCACGGTGCAATGGTAGGGATAGGTTTCGGATACGACATTTACTCTAAAGATGATTTGAATGATCATGACTGCAAGGTTGGGTATTAATAAAGCAAGATTAGTCAGATACATGGGAGATCTGAAGCGAGACGTTTTAGGCACAGATATAATATGAATCTAATTCATGTATCATTTTGTCAGTCAGCATATAATGATATTGATTGACATGGTATTTCCAAGATTTACCTTTTCAATAAAGTAAAGGTACAGCACTACTTTACTCGCGGTGTAAAGAATAGCCACATTATAATACGTCAATGCACAAGAGATAAAGTTTCCGTTGTTGGTACTTGTCAACATACAAGCGATCAAGTTAAATGCCCACGATACACCATACAATACAAGGAGCAAGCCTCGTACGTAATGGACTGGTCCATCGATACTCGCCAGTTTCCTGCCAAATATAAGAGACACAATCGTGATACACGTAACACTATTCACTTCAGCTAGGATTTCCCATTGATCTGGAGAATACATTATATTTTATATATAAAGAAAAAGAAAGAGAAGAAGAAAAGAAGAAGATCAAAAAAACATAAAGAAACTCAATGTTTATCGATTTTGACTTTTGGTGAAAATGAGGAGTAAGCAAGTTGCATACTTGCTCTGTGTAACCAAATAATCCGTTGTTGTGTGTGAATCGATAAGGAGATTGTTGTTCAGAGAACTCAAAAAATCCTGTTCTATTTATGAGGAGGAGGGGTACTATAGTGACTACTACGCCCATTCCCCAGAATACAGAAGTACCATAAATATTAGAAAGGGAGAGCTCCGCTATGTTGTTGACTTTTGGGCGCGGGCGCGTTTTAACTTTCCGACAATTTACGCGTTTCTTCAAAGAGAAATTTTCGCGCGCGCACACACACATCACTTTCTCCCCCCCCCCGTTTTTTTTTTATTATTCTGCACTATAAAAAGAATGGAAGCAACCCAAGAAGAAGTAGAAAGTACCAAATCTTACATTCTTGGTTTATGTTCAGCCATTGGTGGTTTAGAGGAAATCAAACTACCCGATGGGTCAGTGGGACAAGTCTACTGTCCTGGTGATGAAGCCTTGGGTATGTTCCTCATTGCTTTTAATAAGTTTCTATTATTGATCGTCTCCTTATATTATTAGCTTGTTTAAAGGATTTAAAGAAAGCTGTTCGTATCGATAGTCAAAACAACGAAAAAACTGTACTCAACGCTTTAGTCGAGTATAACCTTGTCGAAACCGATTTAGTGCCACTGATCCTGTCATTTCAAAAAGAAAGAAATGAAGTTGCTTTCCGTTTTATACTTGCTTGCGGTAAAAGAGTTAAATTCAGAGACTTGACAATTACCTCATGATACTTATATAAGGGTTTATGTATAGTGGAGTTGTTGGTGCCTGTGACCTGGCCCACGGATAAGAGTCTTGACGACGAGGACGAGGAGCAAGCAAAGGAAGACCCTAACCTTATGAACATTTACAGAAAGTACAAACTGGATTTATTAAGACCTGGTGTCTTTGAGACCATTTTAGCATTGATTATGAAATCTGTGCGTATTCCAGAAAGGTATATTAACGAAAGCACACTGTTTCTTAAGTGTATTTTACTGAAAGTATTGAATGGGATAGGGACCGATCCATCATTGATCAATCTACGATTCGTTTAGCCCTTTACCTTTTCCGTAATTTAACTGCTATTCCAGATTTGAACACATCACAATCAGCCTCTATGGAGCAACTCAAACTCTCCCGTCTTCAAGAAACCTTATTAATTCGATATTACGAAGCAGATGTCATTGAATTCTTACTGACCATCGCTTCCAACAGTGATAAAAACCAAGCAAACGGATCTGAGTGGAACATGTTGGTTTTAGAATCCATTTATAACATCGTCAACCGTGTCAATCCAAAAGATATCTTTTTATATCGAATTTCAGATGGTTTGGTAAGTGTGCCTTATTGTATGCACCTTTGATAAGGATAAGAAACAGGTATTTAAACTTAACTTTCTCCATTAGGAAAGGGCAGATTTAAGTCATCTTTCATCAAAGTTATCCAGTTTACTAACGGAAGAATCCAGAAAAAAGAAACAAAAGACCCAATATACTCCTTCAAGACATAATCGATTTGGTGGAACATACACACTGGATTGGGTAAGACCTTATTGTTCATTTACTAGATTTTATTCATACAATTAACCTTGTTTGTTTGTTTTTTCACACGGTGCTAGGATGGTAAAAAAAGAGTGTCACACAAACAGGTGGCAGGTTTTGCAGATCCGTCCTTGATCATTGAAGGGGATAAAGGAGTCAATAGGGTCGGTCTCAAGCGTAAATTAGAAGACACCTCCAGTACGAGAGATATCTACCAAAATGGAAAATCCGTCATGTACCTCAAATTAACTGCTCAATCTTTCATTCAGTCCTGTTTCAATGGTACGTCTCTTTTCATTCGTAGAATGAGCATGTGTTATTAACAATGCTATATAGTATTTTACACCAGTATCATGAAAGATATGCAACGTGAAGACTTCAAGATTGTCAAGCAAGATTACTCTAGATACTTTTACACAATGAAGTGGTTCTTGGAGTATCATGGCTATGAAGAGGAAGCTACAGCGAAAAGAAAAAGTTCGACCCTGTATATACCAACAATGACAGATGACGTGGATCACGATAACAAGGATTTTACCTTTGGTTATGTTGCAGCAGCTTTAGACTTGAAAGCAATCTTGTTCTGTCTTCGTCATGTTCGCGCAAAATTGGATAGTAAGGAGTGGTTCGATGTACAGATGGCCACTGACTGTTTTGGGCAGATGCTTGTCTCAGTTGGGATTATGGCAAAGTCGAATGAAGAGGAGTACAAAAATGTCGCAGAACATATTCAAAGTAACTTGTTTTACGAACAATCGCATCTTGATTTACTGGTGGAAGTTTTGAAGTCTTACAGCAGACAATCCTTTGGTTATCTCAGGTCTGCCATTAGAGTGACACATGTCTTGCTCAAAAGTTTAGATGCGTATTTACTGGGTAAAAAAATGGTCTTTGTAAGAAGGGTACCGAAACCAAAAGCAAAAAAGAAGGCCTCTGCTACAGAAGAGGAAGAACCACTTATTGCTGATAATGTTGGGGAGAGCGAAGACGAAGAGACCGTACGTGATCGCCAGGCTGAATATAAAGAACATGCTTTCCACATTGACAATTTTGAGAAGGTAAGTGGTCCCATACTTGATTTGTTTTGCACGCCACTTACGCTATTGACTGTCACTAGAAATACGCTTCCGTGGATGTTATCCGAGTATATTGTACCTTGTTAGAAGAATACATGGATTTAAAACCTATAGACATGGACTGTATAACCTTTATGTTTCATAGACTGTTGGTGAAAAAGAAACAATACTTCTTGTTCTGGAAGGTGAGTTTATACATCAAGTGGGAAACTATCATTTTACTTAATTGATTTTGTTGTGATAGATTCATGTGCTGGAACTATTTAATCGTATTTTGCAAGACTCACATCGTCTACCAAAGACAGCTGCCTCTAAAGGCCTAGTTAAATTCATCACATATAGCACTTATCAATTCTTCAAGGCGGCAAAGCAATACCCACTTTTGTTTGTTGAAGCCTTGATACCTAACATGAAGTCAGACCGATCCATGTGGGAGATTCCTAACGAAGCGGATATTCGTGAAAAAGAAAGATATCTCGCTGACGTCAATTATATCCCCCCTTCTTCCACTACTCGTGCCGACAATACGGATGGTACACCTGCATCAAGGGAGCAAACACCAGAAGCAGATGATAACAACATTATGGATGACGACACAATGGACTATTTGTTCTCTGCGTTCGATCGTAGAAACGGGCAAGAAGACGACGAGGCGAACAAGGAGAATATAAATCGCGAAGAGGAGGTAGAAGCGAGTCCTACACTACCACCGCTGAAGCCAACTACCACCACTAGTCGCTCACTTGATACAGAAGACTACGATGACATTGGAGAATACCAATCTTACTTTGGGGAAAATAAAGAGAACGAGAACAATACTACTACATCATCGGTATCCAAAGAAAACGACTGCCCAAGCGGTTCCTATGGTGACGAAGATTCATCATTAACATTAGAGACTGCTGAAGTAGACAAACTCTTGTTTGATATGGGTGTCGGTTCAAAAGTGTAAAAAAAAAAGAACGTTATATTTCAAGATTAAAACCTAATTTGTACATAATAATCATCATCATAATAAAAAAAAAGAAGCTTCCATTTATTTACTACTACTACTTTGTTGTTGCACTCTTGAGTAAACAAATACGCCTGCAATCACTACGCCCAAAAATCCAACAGCGGCAGCTAAAACAAGGTTATTATTATTTGTTTGTGGTGATGCAACAGACTTCTTCTTTTGGCTGCTCTTTTTTGTGGACTTTGTGGAGACGGCAGCATTTGATGCCCGTGTTGGGGCTGTTGCTGCTGTTGTTGCTTCTACTTCGTTGTCACTCGCAGAAATAGTGGCAAGACTGTGTGGACCAGATGAAGAAGTATCTAATTTTGAGTCCTGTACTATTAATTTGACACGAGTTTGTCCCACCTTTCTTGCCAAATGAATAGCGTCTGCCACATCCGCATCACAAGAAATAAGCACGTTGTCATCCTCATCGTCCAAATAGGATATACTGAGCCACTCTTCCTCACCTACATCATCCCCGTGCTCGGGCACCATCTTGACACGGACCGCCTCCAAGAGTTCATTGAAAATGGGTCTGCAAACCACACGATGCGTCTTTTGTCCGGGAGTTGTGAATTTAAAACTAAAGGTATGTGGGTCTTCCATAGCGGAGGAGCCCAAGGCGGTTGATGAGACGTCCACATTGACCATACTAGCTGATTCATCGGGAGAGATGTCAGAATATGTCTTTAATTGAGATAGAGAGGTTGAGGGTTGAGGAGAGATGGTGTTTGAGATATGAGATCGGATCTGAGATGAGTTGTCAGAAAGTTGTGAGCTGTTATCTTCGACAGCGCCAAAACTGTCCCAGAATCGTCGCCACATTGGTCCACCTAAGAAATGTTAAAAAAATGTAAATATTTGTGGGTACATGTGTGCATGAATGCATGCACTGATATCTCATACCATCACCGCTTTGTTTTCCATCTATGCCGTTCATCTGTTGAGGTGGTGGGTTAGTATCTATTGGTTATTAGTACAAAAAGTCTGATCCTTTACCTGCTCTAGTGTGACATAAGTCAATTTTAACACATCAACCATACCAATAATGATCCCATTATCCAGAACGGGAAGGTTCAAGTAGTGGCCCTCTGTACAAAAATAGCTTAGAACAAGGAAATCGGAATTATGCTTCATTGTTTACTTTACCGTTCATTAATTTCAGGGCATCCAGGACGGTGGTATCTGGAGTTGCTGTATCAGGATTAGGTGTCATTACTCTGACAACAGTACAGTTTTCAGGGTTTAAACCTGCTGCAATTACACGAAGAACAATATCTTTTCTGTATCAAGTAAATATAGAAATATTAGAACGTTTGCAAGTTTTCCTTTCCTTGCAGAACTTACGAGGTAAAGATACCAGCTAGGTTATGGTGTTTTTGTACCAGAACGGCGGTTGTATGCAATTCTTTCATCATGATAGCAATATCTCTCACATTTGTTCTATATTTGACTTCAGCAGGTGGAGTTCCATCCAACACAGATTCTAAATTAGGACAAGACATTTGCTGGCGCAGTGTTTCTAGATAGGCAGTCAACTGAGCAGGTGTGCCAGCCCATTCTCTTTCCACGCCCTCGATGGCATTATATAGTGTTTGTGATGATCCAAAAGCACGTTCCATTTTTTCAAGTGCTCCATATAAGCATTTTGTAATATCCAATAAACCGAAAATATCGCCATCTTCATTACATACAGGCTATATGTAAAAATAATTAAAATTAATTGCTCCCTGATTATGATATATAGTAGCCGTTACCAAATGACGAAATCCTCTAGACACCATTAAATTCAGAGCCTCGGTTGCTGAAGTGTCTGAGGTCACACACATAGGCCCTTTCGTCATAATGTCTACAACGGGAGTGGTCTTTGCATCTAAATTTTCCGCGACCAGTCTATATGCAATATCTTTGGCCTATATATATTTTAATTAAAATGCCTCCTGGTTTTCATAGTTTTTTTAAAGTGTTAGACCTACAGTAAATATGCCAGATAAATGGTCATTGTCATCCACCACCAACACACAATCGCATCGCTTGGCGGCCATGAGTTGAGCTGATTCCATGACCAACATAGATTCCTTGACAGTCAACGCTTGACCTGGTCGAAGTGCAGAAACAGTGCCATTAATACGTCTATTCTTTCCAAGGGTTCTTGAAGAGTTGCTAGGCTTTTTTCTTGAAAATTCTTGCTCTAATTTCTTACGAATCGCCTAATAAATATAAAGTGTGATCAGTTTGCAGGAACACTCTTTATTTTATGCTATTTTATATAGTACCTCGTCTCTTTTCAGTTGTCTTTGTCTTCCTGTGGAGTCCAAAGCGTCAGCAGCTTCAGTGGCACGTACTTTGGAAGCTTTTTTTGAAGACATATCAATATGAATATTAATAAAGAAAAGAGGAAAAGAAAAAGAAAATAGATAAATAAAATGTGCCTCACTTTATTACACACGTTCTGCAGAGAGAAATGCCCTTAACGGAATTTGAATTTGGAAATCATCTGAAGTGTGTGCCGTCGGGGTGGCTTACACTTGTTGACAATGAAAACCTTATTGACGGGTTCCGTGTTGAAATATTGTCTTACGATTACAATTGATTGTAGGACAAAGACCCTTCTCCACAAATAGTATTATATAATGTTAGGAAATGATTATAACAACGAGATACCGTTACCATGGAGACGAGACTTATAAAATGATTCGCAACCCATTCTTCTCGGTTGCATTAAAAAAAATCAAAAGTCGCTGCCAGAGTGAAGACAGTCACGATCCTTTACCGGGAAAGCCAATCATTTCTCGGCATTTGATTTCGCGGCAACCTGGTACCCCCTGGGCTTGACATATCAGTGAATTTTTTTTCTTGCTTTCCTTCAGTTGTGATTCCTTCATTTTCATTACAACCATGTTGGCTCTTAAACACACTGTCCCCAAGGTTTGTACACAGGTTTCCCGTCCTTGTGTCTTCAGATTAACACAATCACGATTCAACACCACCACCACCACCACTACTACTCCACCAACACAACAACCCGAAGAAGAAAAGAACACAACCACAGCTCAATTCGATGGCATTTTAAACGTATTAGGGCTTTCAAAGACAGAGAACGAGAAAGACAGTATTTCCAATGTACTTAACGAGTCTTCCAAGAAACAAAATTCCAAGAAGGGAGAGTCTGGTTTGCAATTCGATTTGAGTTCTTTTTCTTCCACATTATCCACTATGGGTCAAGCACCTCATCAACTTCATATTAACGCCACTTTCAACAACACCATCATTACTTTAACTCGTCCTAATGGAGCACCTCTTGTCACAACTTCTGGTGGATCAGCAGGATTTAAGAAGGCTGCTCGTAGTGGATATGAAGCAGCACATCAAGCTGCTGTTCAACTTTTGGATAAAATGAACGCAAAGAACTTACAAGTGCCTAATATTCATATCGTTTTAAAGGGTTTTGGTCCTGGCCGTGATGCCGCCTTTAAAGCTTTAACTGCTGGCCCACAATGGAATGTGAAGCGTATTACTGATGCTACTCCTATTCCTTTTGGTGGTTGTAGACCCAAGAAGGCTAGACGTCTTTAAATAAACACACACAACTTGTAGATTATTATATGAAATAAAAATGAAATAAAAATAGAAGATATACATAATAATACTTTTATTAAATAGTAGCTACAGGTGGTGGTGCCATAGTAGGAACATTATTATTACCAGTCATGCCTTCAAACATGCCATTCTTTTCATTCTTGAAAAAGAACTGCAGTGAAAACTGCTTAGAGTCTTGATCCCAATGTGTCCAAAACTTGCCTGGTGTTTCGTCCACTTTAAAACTTTGAATTTTAAAGGCAATAGATTCATAAGGTTCGGCTGCAACCACCAAATATTGATAAGCGTTATTAGGTTGTTCAATCTTTTGTTCATAAGCACCCATAAATCTGTGACGAGGAATAACATCGTCTGCAATTTGAGGGTATTGAATTTGGAAAAGAAAACCAAGTTGACGTGTAACTGGATCGCGTACTTTTGTAACTCGATAACCTGGTCTACCAATCTTGATAATATTTCGACGAGGTGCAACTAAAGGCTTGGCTGGTCCAACTGCTGATTGTATAATGTTGTTCTCTTTAGCTTCTTTGGCTGCACGACGTGCTAAATTCGTTTGATGCTTCTTTCCTTGCGTGTGTGCAAGATAAGACCCTTCACTTGTATGTAAAGTTAAACACAATTTACACTCATAAGAACCAAGATGATTCTTCATGAAATAAGGATCTTTGGCAATATCAATAGTCTCCATAGCCAATTTACGAAGTCGCTCACGACGATCCACATTAGACTCTGAGAAACTGGCTACTCCACCACTTCTATGCTTGCTGCCTACTCGATTTTGGAAATCCATGTTTTATTTAGTTTGTGTGTTGTAATTAGAGTAACAGAAGAATAGCCCTACAGAGGCAGCTTTAAAAAATAAGTGAAATTGAACTGTGACTGCTTTCTGAGGGAAGACAATTGCTAGAGGGAACGCAAATAACTACGATAAGAGTACTTTATTTATAATAGTTTCTGTCGCTGCATAGACTCCTTGTATTTTCAACATGTCAAGAAACTTTTCATTTATTCTTCCCAGGAGAAACTCGGTATCTCTCTCGTTCACTACGTAATTAAGAGATATTAGTGCCCTGAGGAAAAAAGTATATCTCTTCTCATGGTGGATTTACCTGATCTCGACCGCACTGCCTCTAACGAAATATCAGGTTGAACATGATCTGTCACATTTGCATCTAGCCTGTATCTTCCTGTATTCACTGTCTTTGTTTTCCATTCCAATATAAAATACGCCTCACACTCCCTATGAAATCACCCGTACCTCAGTACCCTTTTAACATTCAGATGCCACTTTTAACACTTACGGCCTTCCTTCAAACTTGAGTCTAGTCTCGGAAAGAACTTCCACAGTAACCTCAGTATTATTGAACCTCTTTTTCAGTTTATCAAATATTATCTTTCTCTCATTTTCTAATTGTGCATAATGAGTGAGGATTCTAAAGAACCCTAAAAGATCACAATCTTCTTTTACTCTGCATAGATCATATTAGCCCACATAAACCACATTATCGCTGCTTGGTGGCATATTTACCGATCAAGCACATCACCGATAGCCACATTCATTTCAATATCCACGTCGTACATCAAATTGCTCATTATCATGGACGGTTCCAGGACGTCGAACGTAATTGTGAAATTCTCATTAAAACTTATTCCTTTCAGCTCACAGTGACGGATATCACCTAAAACTTGAGATTTAAGCAAGCAAGCTAGCATAGTATCAAAAAAAGATGTTCAATATACCTTCATCGTCTGGGTTGCTTTCTAGCACATTATTGGCTTCAATAAAATGTATCTTGGATCTAAACTCTTGACTTTTCACCTGTTTGCAATAGAGTCTTTAGCCTCCTCAAAACACTTTATCCTGTTATCCACTCCTACCCTTGGATCATCCATAGCTTTCCTTCGAATTCCGGCATGGGGTTTTAAGAAATCAGTGGATGATAGATCGTTTGTGTCGTCTGCAGGCGTACTTCCTAGAAGCAGTAGATACTCACTACGCAAAGAAGGATATGCATGAATTTATCACACTTTACCAGGTAAACGAGCTTCCACTTACAAAATAACGTCCAACCCTGCAGATTCGCCTTCTTTCATTTCTTTCTCCTGTTGAGCAACAAACTCTGCTCTTGCTTCGGGCGACAAGTTAGTTAACGACGCTTCCATAGCGCGCTTCTCTCTTCGTTTGGTTAGTTTTCAATAAAATGTATCTTGGATCTAAACTCTTGACTTTTCACCTGTTTGCAATAGAGTCTTTAGCCTCCTCAAAACACTTTATCCTGTTATACGTACACACTCTTGGATCATCCATAGCTTTCCTTCGAATTCCGGCATGGGGTTTTAAGAAATCAGTGGATGATAGATCGTTTGTGTCGTCTGCAGGCGTACTTCCTAGAAGCAGTAGATACTCACTACGCAAAGAAGGATATGCATGAATTTATCACACTTTACCAGGTAAACGAGCTTCCACTTACAAAATAACGTCCAACCCTGCAGATTCGCCTTCTTTCATTTCTTTCTCCTGTTGAGCAACAAACTCTGCTCTTGCTTCGGGCGACAAGTTAGTTAACGACGCTTCCATAGCGCGCTTCTCTCTTCGTTTGGTTAGTTTTTCTTCTAAATGGTCTGCCTGTTTCTCCATGTGCAGCACTTGCTTCTCTAACAGCTTGATTTGTTCGTTCAGTGCATCAGTATCGTCACAATTAGAAAGGTCGTTGAATTCCTGCGTGCCATAGGGTAAAACAATAAGTAGGCGTCGAGTCAGGTGAATCGCTTAGTCTTACAAGGTGAGGCTCTAGCTCATGCTCACTGTCCTCTCTTGCTCTTAATAGTCTTTCATTAAAACTGTCTTTGGTTGTACGTTCATCAAATTCAAGACCGTCTAATTCGTCACTGAAAGGATCTGACATGACGGTTTAAGACAAAGAAGTAGAAAGAAAAAAATACTAAGTTTGAGAATAGCATGCGCGCGCGCTTGATTTATTTTACGGGATCGGTGCGCTCGCAGCGGAAAATGAAAACTTAAAGTGGTGCAGTCTTCTTCGTTCGCGCCCTTTTCTGCTTAGGTGACATCCATTACCTTTCTCAACTCGATTCGATTCAATAGAAAAATACATCAATGATTAATTATTCAGTCGCTTTCTGAGCTTTTTTCAGCTATATGTTATATAAGTAAAGACTTTGCCCATATCTTGTACATTTCTTATTTTTTTTTTCGTATCTCTTTTATCAGAAACATTTACGCAGTGGATTGCTCCTTATATCAACTGTATTCTGGATAAACTCAGTAGCATAAAACACTCGAGATAATCTTATATCCACAGCCGTTTAGTAACTCTTTATTCCTGTACTGATTGAAGGCTTTGGGTAATCTATATAATCCGAGGGAAGGCTGTGTAGCCGTGGTTGGAATTTCTATATGGATAAAGTGTCGATATTTATTTTGTCTTGAAGAGATGTGCACTTCACAGCAAGATCAAAAACTTCGAAAAACTGTAGGGAAGTGTATTCTTTTCGTAGAATTATGATATTTTTGGATAGTTGGAGTAAATTTTCGGGAACAGGTTGCTCTTGTTGAAGAATCGGCAATGGAAGTGAGCTGCTCGGTGTCGTCTCGTTGCTACGCGGGTTTGCTTCGAGAGGGAACATTTTTGCTTGGGGTTTGCAACTGATATATGGAGCTCCCTTAGACGATATTTATATGGTTAGCCTAGCCTATCATAGAAAAAAGAAGTTTATCACTTGCAATCTATCATCCAGTTTGTCTGAGCCAACTTACCATGTTGGATTGTTGTTCAGGTGCGAATGAATTAATTGGAAAATTATCAATAGTATCATGTTGAGCATTTGCAACGCTATCAGATGGCTAGTCACCCAACTCTGTTGATAAATCATCATTTTGTTCGGCCTCAAGGACATTGGTATCTCCGTTTTGATTAACTATCGCGTTGTTTGCTTCAACAGCTAGTTGATGGGCTCCTAACTGCGATAAAATGTTTCTTGTGACTTTCCCTTGGGCAAGAGTCCTTTTTCTTGATGCTTCGATGTTATGGTTGAGAAGTGCTTCACTGAAAGTCTCTTTAAAGCGGTAGACAACATCCTCAGAACAAAGATATGACTCGACCATTGAAGCCTATCTACTTAAGAGTACTTCGAATCTTCGATTTGCACTACATCCTTTCAGCTTAGCCAAATTACTTATCAGACTATCGTACAAGTCTCTCCAATTTTTAGTAGGCGTATGCACGTATTCGAGCAACCAACCTTCTAGAAAAGTCTTGCCATCCTTCAGGAGCAGTGCCATTAGCCTCTTCTTGTGTATACCATAAGTTAGCACGACCATCAATATAAGTAATAGCGAAAGCCAAAGTACGAGTATCATCCCAACCATGATAAGCCTGATGACGTTGAATAGAGCTGCTGACTAACTTCTCCACGTATCTCCAATCACCAACTTGACTTTGTAAAATTCCTTGTGGTATGTTGAACGAGCGTCTTGTGGTTTCATTAAGCACATGCGTACTTTTTAGACCATTTAAAACAGGGGAATTCGATTTGACTTGACCGTGCCGCGAATTTAATTAGTATCGAAAGAAAAGGTGCTTTCTTTAAATTTCGACACACATCAACAATATATGCATATACGGAAATTTATCACAGTCACGTTCCACTCATTTTTTTTTCTTTTCTTTGGTGGGGGAAAATTTGGGGCCCGGGTGAATTCCTAACCAGTGTTCGCAAATCGTTTAGGGATCATCAGTCTAGGCGTTTTATTGCGCCTGTCGAACCCACTATTTCGTACCAACAGTTTATTTCTCATTCTCGTAGCTTTCCACCAAATTTGCTTCTTTACAATTTTTTTAGATTGAAAAAGTTCATTAATTGGTAAATGTATATAAATATTTTCCGTGATGACTGTATTAAAATAAGCCTTTGTTATTTAGACAAATACAACAAAATGGTACTAGGTTCATTAAAAGCAATATTTGCAGCTTGTGTCAACCTTATTATCGCTTGGTAGTTGCCCCTCTAGCCCTGGAATTGGTTGCTACCAACTGAGATCAAGTGTCAAGTACGTTCTGTTCTATGCTTATGAATTTAAGTTAGCGAGATGGCAATCTGAACGAACGTAGCATTTATTGTATTCTGGAGAACTAAAAGAAAGGAATAAGGTAATATGTGATGGGATCAAACTTGAGATAGTAAGAGCAATACTTACACTTACCTTTTTCATGAGATTTATTCAACGTGGTATATCCGAGCACAGCTTGTATAAGCCTTGCTATCGCTTAATGGACAACCCCTCTAGCCCTGGAATTGGTTGCTGTTAACTGAGAACAAGTATCAAGCATATATCTGGTTCTATGCTCATGAATTTGAGTTAGCGAGATGGCAATCTGAACGGATATTGTGCTGGGCAATTATAGATGAGTAGAATGCAAATTTTCCCTCGACCACTCTTCACTCCATCATAATTTTGAAAATAAAGATTCTGATTTTTACCGCTATTCGAAAGTGTATACAGGAATTAGTCAAGCCTTTGTACTTTTCTTTGTTACATCGAATGTCTCAACTATTGAAAATCAATAATGTATGTTTTCTAATTGTTATTTACGCAACATGTAGTACTGAGCTTCCTTCTCAAGTGTGAATAAAAAGCAAAAACTTTTATATTATAATGATGAAGAATAATATCTAAAGCAAAAGGGGTTAATGGATATAGGGTTTGAAGGAATATTTATAAAGGTGATAAGTTTTGCAAATACTCTTCGAGCATATCATAATTTCTGTCAATGATATCATAGAGATTGTCAAATCTCCCGTCAGTTCTTAACATCATTGCCATATTTTGAATATCTTCTGCCGCCAAATATTCTTGTTGACGAAGTACCACTTGTTGACGATATGGCTGGAATCACTCGGGTAAAACTGGCACCAACAGCCCACGCATTTGCACCAGATTGGTAAAAACGGCAGCGGTTGAAACAGCGTAGGTTGTTCAAGTTTGGAGGAATTATTTCCTTTACTTACTTCTGAACAATTCTTGATAAGAAACGTCTCTACGCAATCGTCTGCCTTGTGAATCCGCCAACGATCTTAATACTATATGAAGGTTATAATAACCATAAATGCCCCTTTCCAGACCATGCGTATCATAACGGGTCGCAGCATTCATTTTACTTTCATTTGGAATACGAAGTTAGTGAAAGAGACGTTGAAATTCACCACTCACCTTGCAACAGAAAAGTATGGTCCACTATGTTGACGTCTTCCTTCACTTCTTCTACTCTTGCTATTATTTGTGCTTCAGCGAGCAATTTAACATCTCGATCACCAACCCGGACTCTAGCAGGTGCCTTGTTCCGTGGAAACTCGACAGAGGGAGAATCCTCCATGTCTACGTCCGGATTATCGACACTTGATACTATGTCAGAGGTTTTGAAACAGAGACTGTTGTATTATCATTGTTCTGCTCTTGCTTTGTGTTTAGATACAGTTGTTCATCTATTGCACTAGTCTGAGCGGGTAATGGGTAACCGACCAGTGAAATTTATAGACTTTATCATCAATCAGTATTTCTGATTCAGCCCGTTGTCACTTTGATTTTAACGAATTGCGCAAAGATTGAGGGGGAAACTACATTGATTGTGTTACGTTTTGCTCTTTATTCAAGATCTCCCAGATCTTTCCCAACCTTTAACAATTGATCAGTAAGCGAAGTTGAATCGGAAATACTCGATATTCTGGAGATACTGCGGGAAGTTGAGGCGCTAGTGTTTCTTTGATGAATCTCTTGTACATTTTTTTGAGAATCATTTTGTCTTTGCAGCTTGTTATAGTAAAGCTTTTTATCTTCAGATAAAATTCAGAATTTACCCGGATTATCGACACTTGATACTATGTCAGAGGTTTTGAAACAGAGACTGTTGTATTATCATTGTTCTGCTCTTGCTTTGTGTTTAGATACAGTTGTTCATCTATTGCACTAGTCTGAGCGGGTAATGGGTAACCGACCAGTGAAATTTATAGACTTTATCATCAATCAGTATTTCTGATTCAGCCCGTTGTCACTTTGATTTTAACGAATTGCGCAAAGATTGAGGGGGAAACTACATTGATTGTGTTACGTTTTGCTCTTTATTCAAGATCTCCCAGATCTTTCCCAACCTTTAACAAGCATTGTTTTGTGCATCAAGTCATATTAACTTTCGAGCAACCAAGAGATCAGAGAAAATTATTTTTCTTGAAATGATATATGTGACATGTGTCGAATGCTGGCTCCAGAGGCCACGTTCGACGTTATCAGTTACTGGTTCCTGGTTCGAATATCCTAGTTCGACGTCTTGACTTTTAGAGTAAAGGCCGATTAAATCGCGATAAGTAGAGTAGCTGATTCTACAGAGATTATCGATTGATTGATTTATTTGACTATTTGGTGTTATAGTTTACCTTATATCTTGGGTGCATAAACTTCAAGTACGACAACGAGGGGTATTCAAATGATAGAAAGGTTTAAATGGTCAACAAGATCTTTTATTTCAGCGTCAACTATCAAACTGTAGGCTTTTTGAACACCAAAATAATACCTATGAGCAACATAAACAGAAATCTTATTTATTTATTGTATAATGGGAATTAAAATAATACACACTTTATAATATGTGAAGCAATTACTATTTACTGCTCTCTGCCTATAACATCATCCCTGTCTTGATTTTTTTTTTGAGATACTTGGAATTTACTTTTGTTTTATCATCAAGGTAGTGCTCGGCAAGTTTTCTTTTTTTTTTTCGACCTGTTGTCAGACATCAACATGGGGCTGGTAAGAAACTATACTGTTAAATACGATTGCTTTTTGTTCCTTAATATCACCAGACACAACAAGATCACCAATGGCACATTTCAGTTCTGCAGCAAGCTTGAATTTATCATCTTGAACTTTTTCTTGAGTAGCAGAGACCCGCGCAGCTTCAACAAGGCAGGCGTCAATGACTTTTGAAACTTTGCAAACAATACGTCCATCCACCTTACGTCCAATAGTGTGTGCTTGATTATTGTTGTTGATTTTTTTGACAGCGGTCATCGCGCTATTTGTAGTTTCACCCCAATTGATGTAAAGATCGGGACAATCACCAACCAAGAGTTACAGAATTTCACCCCCCAAAGCTTAAGTAAAAATTCAAGCTCACTGACTTCATTTGGTGGGTTTGTAAAGATATAGGAACGTTCTCTAAAGGCGTTGATACTAGAGAGAAATATAAATGCAAATTAAAGGCTGCTTATATGCATTATGTAAAAAGAAGCTTCACTTACACGTGTCCAAGGATCTTGAAAATCCACTTCTCGCTGGTCTGGGCATTACGAATACTTTCTAAAGCAACATAATATGCCTCTTCCCCTCCGCTTTTGATTTCTTCTTTAATATCAGAGGTTTTTTCTTGTGCAAATTGGGAGAGTTTTGGTAGATGCTTTATACTTTTGGATCCAAGGTGCTTGTTCAAGTACTTCTTCTGTCCAGACTCCCCGTTGTTGCCAAGATCCGGAATTCCGTTGATACAAAAACCGCAGAGAGATTGTTCTTCTGACGACAAAGTGTTATATCTTGAAAAAAGCATTTTTCCATGTCGTTGAAAAATATAAGGCTATCGCCCTCTACAACATTATATGGGTAATAACCAGAGCGCAGCGGAGGGCCGACTCTTTTTCCCCGGAATTCGGGGGCGTCTCAAAACTCGTGGGTAATAAAGATTTGTGTCGAAAGTGGTCAAGATTATATTGATTCCGCTTCGAGCAATCAATCTTTGACTGCTCCTTAGATGTATCATAACCTACTTGATCAGTAAGCGAAGTTGAATCGGAAATACTCGATATTCTGGAGATACTGCGGGAAGTTGAGGCGCTAGTGTTTCTTTGATGAATCTCTTGTACATTTTTTTGAGAATCATTTTGTCTTTGCAGCTTGTTATAGTAAAGCTTTTTATCTTCAGATAAAATTCAGAATTTACCAACCTCGGTGGAATTTATCAACTGTTTTTATAAAAGAACACTTAGTAAATGTATTTCAGTATGCAAGTTACAACGAAGTTAATATTACAGGTAAATTGTAGTCAATTTGCTCATTAATCCATCTTGTTACTTCTGGGTCAGTCGCAGCCGGGTCGAAGAATGCATTTTGTAAGTCATCCTTAAACTTTCTCTCCACCTGTTCTCTTGACATTCCTCCACAGAAGTTATTGTAGTGGTAGCCGTAATCAAACTGGTTGTTTGCGTGGATAAGGTATCCTATTGAGCTTGAAAAAGATACCACTCTGTTGGACATTGTTATTTGTGGAAGTGAAAAACGCGGATATGGCCTCGAAGTTTTGCGAAAAATACTGTGTGCTGCCTCAGAGGGCCAGGCCGCTCACGCCTTTGACATCGAAACAGAACTTCTTTAACGGAATAGCCATATGAAGAGCATGTAAAACTTGAGGAGGAGGAGCAGCGAGCTTGATGATGTTGGATTTATGTAAAATCCATACAAATATTAAAAGTGGTAGAAAGCACATAATGATTGAGAAAAGTTGACGAAACTTGTCCTTTTTATAAGCAACAGAATTGGAATTTCTCGAAAGAGTTTAATCCCGGATTCTTATGTTTGTGAGTCTAAGTTTGATAAATTGGGGCCCCATCGTTATTTAAGAATATAAAAGTGGTCAAAACATATGTCTGCATTTTCTGGAAATTCTGTGCTCTCTGGAAGTATTAGATCATAATGAATCGAGTCAAGTAATAGTATATTAATAGGGGGTTCATGGTGATTGTTTCATGGTTATTTTTTTTTAAGAACTTTGGTTAGAACATTTAAAACGAATAAATAATCATCGCATGGCTCCATTTAATTGCACAAATATTACATAGCTGCGTTCATAATACAATGAACGAGCACCTTTAACAAAAAAGTCGCTAATAGTATGCCTTTAAATTTATAACAAGCTTCAAAGGCATCTTGTATTGAAGATCTATATTTTTGCATAATAAAAGGGTGCTGTTGAGAGTAGGAGTTTAAAGTAGTAATCGGATTGTAGTGAGCTCCTTTAAAGGCTCTCTACAGTGCAAACAATAAACACCAATATTTTTCCCTTTATTCCTTTTTGTGATTTGTGAGCTTTATTTTCATACGATAGAATAGTATTGGACTTCTCTTGAGAGTAGACCTCAATTATGGCAAATACATAAGACATTTAAGATGCACAGGTAATACTCAGCCAATCAAATAGCCCTCTTGAAATCGCTCAAAGAACAGCCAATAAAGTTCAGTTTGAAAAAGTTGGCCCAACCATGGTTACACGGCCCAAGGGAAGAAAGGGAAGAAAAACCTCGGTGCAGAATCTCTTTTCACAAGGATTTGTTTCATCATCTCTTTAACAAGACTTTGTTCCACACCTCTGACACATCGTGAAAGTACCCAAGAACAACCCATCAGTTTTTAAAACTCAATTAATCTACCACCGTTGAAGTATCGTCCAGCAAAAGGAAGGAATCGTCCATCATCGAAGCCGTCATTCTCGAACGACAAGCAAAGAACCTGTGAACATATACATGCATCTTATTCGCGCTAAGTTTACTTCACAGCTACTAGCTTAAAGACGTCTTGGCAATGGATTGGATTGAGAATGTTGGGTACTTGTATTCAAGCTGAAGTGGTTTCTGAAGACACGAGCGCTCTACTCAAGCAAAAATTGTGCAAGATCGAGACAGAGAAGAAGCTTAAGAGTATTGTCAAGAATACCATATATGTCAATAATAATGATATATTTCCTCATGTGTTTATACCATCTGGAAAAAGGAATAGCAAACGAGAAGATCAGAGCAAATAAGATGATGCTGACTTATGGGAGTGAATTAAGTTTAACGGGAAAAAATGTTGACTTTGTTGGTAAAAAAGACTTTGCATGGTTTACAAAAACAGCTATAAATATCCGTCTTTTTAATGTTACGTGTCTGATAAATGCTGTGGTTTTAATTAGATAAAGCACTACAAATGGGGTACTTAAAGCTAGGTTGGATAATAACAGTGAACCACTCTCCATTACTTGATGCATATTGATGTGTGCAGAAGCTGCTGCTGTCATTAGGGAATTATCTGCATGATGATCGGCTTGCAGCTGAATATAGCACGCAAATCAAGGTCAAAGGTCTAAAAAAAAAGATGCCAAGCCATAAGGTACAGCAAAGTGCATGCTCCTACGTGTCGTCAATCGATTCCAACTCAAATCATCTTGTCTTTTCAGACAAAAATTAAGTCGTAAGCACAAGATATGACTGCAACGCATTTCAATAATACACAATGTCGTTCTATTGATAATATTCTAATAAAGCACACATCGGAATTAATCAATCACACTTACATATTACATTTTTCTCCTAGATATCGATCCGAGATAAAGGCAGAAATTTAAACATTTCGCTAACGGGTTTAGTTATTGAAAGCGTAACACGAACGTAGATACTTTCAGGGCAAGGCAGCTACGAAAAATAGAATGGGGAGTATATTTCTAGCGTAGTACTGGAGTACTATCAAGAGCACTTAATTTTCTACTTTTAATATAATAAAAGTCACGTTCCACAATCTTGCAGGTACATAAACAGTATCAGATAGATGAAACTTGTCTTGATTCTGTATTCTCCCCTTTTTCTTCCTTTTCGTTGGTTTTTTTTTTTTTTCGTCCTTTATTTCTATCGCCCACTTGTAATCCTTGAGCTTTAATTTTTGAATGAACTACGCTTCTAACTGGTGGAAAGATTTTGCGTAAGAAATCGATCACTTTTTTCAAAAAACAACTTTGCTGACATTACCATAGACGAACTCATGAAAATATAAAACACTCTATAGCAGGTGCCTGTGCAGGCATGATATCTTCAGTGGTGACCTGTCCTCTCGACGTAGTCAAAACTAGGCTACAAAATCAAGGTCGAGGTGTGGTGGAATACAGTGGCACAATTGGTAACCATATTAGGAGAAAATTATGCAATGATGAGCTCATTCGTTAATTGAGTGAATATTAGGAACACTAAAACGAATCAGAATGGAAGAGGGATTGAGAGGATTATACAGAGGGCTGACGCCGACGGTTGTGGGATACTTACCAACGTGGGCGATTTATTTTACCATATATGACTATTGTAAAATATCGTGGGCAAATGACTTTGGTAAATAGGAATTAACAAACGTCACTATCAGAAAATTATTGAATGCTTATGCTATCGGCACACATCACCAGGTCACTACGACAACGAATGGTTAGTACATATTGCTTCCGCGATGACAGCAGGTATGGCGTCTACTTCGCTCACGAACCCGGTTTGGGTGATTAAGACTAGATTTATGGTTTGTAAAGACGTTTTAGATCCAATTGCAATCGAAGTTCTGACATTGCCCTGTTTTCTATCTTTTGTTCTCTTTAGTCTCAAAATAAAAGGTCGCCTCATCGCTATAATAGCGTGTATGAAGCCTTTTATAAAATAGCAAGAAGCGAAGGGATAAAAGGTTTCTATAAAGGACTGGGTCCGTCGCTGATTGGCGTCAGTCATGTCGCTATTCAGTTTCCACTTTATGAAAAACTTAAAAAAGTACTCAACGAAGCAAATATGCAATCGGACATGGCAAATATATTACTGGCTTCTGCGATTTCCAAAATGGTCGCGAGCACTGCGACCTATCCACATGAGGTTTGTATAGGAATACGTTATATATTCGACCTTTTATTCACGCTTTAAAAATGCTACAGGTCATCAGAACAAGACTACAAAACCAATTGGTGAAGCCATACAAGTACAAAGGCATATTTCATGCCGCCAAAGTTATATTATGCGAAGAAGGTTTTCGCGGATTCTATAAAGGCATCCCCACCAATCTTTTACGCACTGTCCCTTCATCAGCAATAACGATTTTGACGTACGAATTAATTGTAAAACAGTTAGATCATATGAAAGGACCTTAATGACAGTAACTACCGAAACCTAACATGTTTAAAAGCACATTATACCCTTATTATATTAAAACGCATTGCATACTTTGATTGGTCTTGTGATCATTAGAAAAAAAGACTACCTTTCTTTTCAAACAATAAAAATTTTCCATCACATTCCCGCGGTTTATTGAGCATCCAAAAGAATAGAGAACACAAACCAGATTTTCGGTAAGTTGACGGAGGCGATGCAATTAAAGCATGTATGAAAGAGTACTACTTGGCTCAATAGTTTCTTCATTTTGTGAGCTCCGTAACCTCATAAAATAAGGGTGGGGAGGGTTCTTCATCAGTATTGTTCAATTTGCACTTTTTATGTCAAAGTTTGGTAATATATCCACGGAACGCCCCCAAGTTGGCACGGGACCGTCCATCGTTACATAGAAACCTTGTCTGAGATTACGTCTGAGAAAATAAATGGATAATGTAACACGACATTTCATAGTCCTAATCTTAAATTCAGAACAAGTAATTCTTGATTTTACATGGGGGATCACGATACACGATCACATAGCGCATCCTGTATTCAATGATAAACAAAGCATTAGTATACGCGTAGATTTGATTGTACGTGGCCTTGAATCTAAGCCGGCCATGGATATTTGTTGAAAGTCAATATACTGTGCGCATCAGATTGAAAAACAAATGTATTTCGATCCATTGAACGTTGAGAGTTTTCTTTCACTTTTCGTAGAAGATATTTTTGGTATTCACAAGGAACTGCACAAGAGAGAAGGGATCATAAGGAAGGGTCCATTGTTTTTTTTTAAGTAAAAGGATATATATTAATATTATAATTTATTAAATGTGTAGTTATTTTTAAGAGGATGACAGCCCTGCTGCTTCGAACTAATAATACATAATAACAGGGTTTTTTTCAGGTACGTAAATGATTAAAGATAAAATTAAAGAATTAAGAGGTATTTTACACGCCAGCCTTTTCAGCTTCGTATTCAACAGTAGTAGTGTTGGCTTGGTATTGACCGTTTTCTCTTTCGGTGCGACCAATAGCATCATCAGCGACATCAGTCTTATCAGCCTTACCGTGAATGACGTAGATCAAGATACTACAGATGAAAGAAGCAACACCAATACCGGTATACATCCAAGTCAACTTGGGATCAACGGCAACGGAGACCAAAGCGAAACCAAGAATGGAAGCGAAACAGTTGGCGAATAAGAAAAGAGCCATAACAATAGACTTCATGGATTGAGGAGCCTTCTTGTAGGCGTATTCAAGACCAGTGATGGAAGCGAAAATTTCAGAGAAAGCGATGAAAATATAAGAAGGAATTTGGTAAGCGGCAGAGATGGGGACATCAGTGTAAGCTTGAGTGGCATAAATCTTGGCTTGGATACCGGCAGAGTAACCCATGGCACAAGCAGCAAGCAAGAAACCAAGAGAGATACGGAAGATGGGACGCATGGGGAAACCACAACGACGGAGAAGAGGATAGATGACACGATCCATGAGAGGAATAGTAATAATCAAGACAAGGGGATCGATGTTTTGCATAATATCGTTGGGAACATTACCAGTCCACATAGTACCAGCTTGAGAGATAAGGTTGTTGGTCATTTGAGAGTAACAAAGCCAGTAAATGGGGAACCAACAGAAGACAACACAAGCCTTGAGAGCACGCTTCAATTCATCAACAAAGACATCATCCCAAGTGGCCTTGGCAGCAAGTTCAGGGTGAGAGATAGCAAGGTTGGAGGGCTTACAGTTCTCGAAAGGACCCTTGACCTTGAACAACTTGTAGTAGAAGAGACGACCAGCTTCAACAAAGACGGAACCACGGGGAGGAGCTTGGATATAACGCTTGCGACCGAAGACGGTGACAGCAATACCGGGAATGAACATCAAAGTAGGCAAAAGATAAGCAGGCCAGAAACCGACGTTCTTTTCTAATTCAGTGGTGGCAATAGCAGAGAGAGAACCGACGTTGATACCCCAGTAGAAGTAACTGAAGATCTTTTGGTAAGTGGCTTGAGGACTGACGATGACACGTTCACCCTTGGCATTGGTGGAGACATAAGGAGACTTGGATTGATATTGCTCAGCGACAAGGGGAGAGACGTTAGACTTGATACCACCAGTACCGAGACCGATAATAATAACAGCAACAATGAAACCGGGGAAAGCAGCACCACTTTCAATACCCATAGGGGAGGCAGTGGCAGTCAAAATGACCAAACCAATGAAATAGATGATAGAGAAAAGCAAAATAGTACGATATTTACCGAGATATTGATCAGCAATAACAGCACCTAAGATGGGAGTGACATAACACCAAAATTGGAAGAAGGTGGTTAAAGCAGTAGCAGTTTGTTGACCTTTACCCATGGCACCAGCTTGTTCAGCAGGATCTATTTAATAGGGAAATTATTAGCAAAGGCAATTTTAGTGAGATGAAAATTGTACGTACAGCTTGGGGGAGCAGGGTTTTGGATATAGTTTTGGAAAGGACCACTGAGACCATAGTAGGTGAACCGTTCACAAAATTCAATGATGATGACAAGGAAAGCGGAAGTAGGAAGTTTGTCAGAGACTTCACGCAAAGTCTTCCAGTCTTCTTCGGTGGGTTCAGGTCTGGAGACCTCGTCGTGGTGGAACTCACTATTATCGTAGTTGGAGACTTTGTCTTGTTCCAATTTCTCAGACATATTTAGGTAGTGATAAAAATCTGAAAAATCAAATTACTTTGGTCGAGTACGTACCTTTTATAAGTATGTAAAAAAAAAAAGATAATCTCCGCTCATTGTTACTCAGAACTTAATCAGGATATTAAACCCTTTTTAACTCAGATGAACGAATACTTTTCCGCACTTGCCAGACCAATCATTTAGTGTTACCTTATCCTTATTCGATATTTCTGGTAGTTTTGCCATATGATATCTCTATTTTATTTCCTTATATTTGCCCTGGGTTCTAAATAGGGTCCCGCTTTCGCCATACAATAGATAGCTGTTTAAATCATACAAAAATTACCAAAAAATCAAAGAGTAAGATATTTTTGTATTTGAGAAGGTTCAACAAAGAAGTATAAGGTTTTGAAACTATTTCTCTTTATTTAGTTTTTTAATTTTATAAATTTATATAAAATAACCATAATGAAAGGTATTCTCTTGATTCCAAATTTTCTTGAGAACCCCTTTTACTTAATTTGGATGTTTTTCACAAGCGTCCACATGGCTCAATAACTTTTCTCACAATTTATATTCCGTTCGTCCAATTGTTTCTCACGCTTAGATCCCTCTTTTTTTGTCCTGGCTTATCTATATCGCTGTTATCCAATTAAATGCTCTAACGTTTTCATACTAGTCTTTATTTCGTAGATCTTTCATTCTTTACCTCTATAGGTTATCGGATGTCACATGGTGCTCCACTCTTACTCTTTTATCACCTCGTATTTTTACCGTTAGTTGAGAAATTGCTCTCCCAAGTGAGACTAGATTGCAAAGAGCCAGTATCGTAGAATAGAGCTTATTTTTTAACCATAGAAAGCTTATCACCGAAAAAAAGGGATTATGTGTATACCGCTGCTACCCTGAAAACCTTTCAAATCGTGTAACAAATTAATAATTGTGCTTCATTTCTTTACGGTTGTGTCACTTTTTTGAAAAGCAGGACTCTATTACCATTGTGAACTGAAATTCATTAATATACCTAAACCAGTATGGCTTCAGTCAAACATATATAATAACATAACAGGGGAAATGTCAAAACTGTAATTTGCTTGGTAACAAAACTGTAAATCTGAGAAGGAATTAAAAACTACGCACCACTCTTGTTCATTTAATTCTTATGACTCAATGCCAATAAATCATATAGTAATTAATTGGGTGTTCTTTCTTATATTGAATCACGCCGTTAAAAATACAATATATTTGATTTCTCTCTCTGTCTTTTTCAGTATGGCCACTTTTGTTTCCGTTTTAAAGAAAGGTTAGGTGTGTTTTTGAATTATTTTGGGCCTGACGAATTTCTGTCCAAATTAAGGACTTTAAAAATAAGGCCACAACTCTGCGCTAAAATTAAATCAGAAAATCCTGACCTTCCATAAACCTGGAAAGCGTTAAATATATTTATCCACTCTCCAAAATGATCCATAAACGACAGAGTGAATAGAAGGACTTAACCGTAAACGCCCATCACCTTTTATGGATGCCATTATCCCTACTGAAGTTAGGAATGCAGTTTATAGCAACAGCTTACGTATGCAAAAATTATATTGTCCGATTTGTATCTATACACCATCAGTAATTTTTTGTATTGCGAATAATGGAGAGATTTTATTTGCGGTCCCTGACTTGTAACCTACCTTTTTATAAATCCAATTCAAAGGGAAGCGGGTATGACCGATCCAATATACATAAATGGAAATAAATCGACTCCAAATCTTCTCACAATAGGATTGTGAAACTGTTGTACGGGCGCTGATTAAAAAAATGCAAATGTGCTGGAACCTTAATTGTCGCACAATCAAAAGATTAAGTTGTAACACAAAAGTGATATTGCCTATTTATATTATTTATAATATCCCTTCCTGAGATTATGAAAGTACTGACGTAAAAGGTGCAATTCCTTAATGAGAATAGAATTGATTATTTCCGTCAGATGACATTTTATATGCCAAACAATGTAACTCAAAAAGAAAACTGATGATACCATTTGTCTTTATGTGGAAACATTTCTCTTTTATGGTAATTTCAATGCATTCCCTCCCTTAACAAACAGCATTTGAAAGTGCTCACTCATCAAAATCGAGTCGCATTTACGCCAAAAGTACTCCTTTGTCGTATAATCCAAACCAATGTATAAAATATCCATAAAATTGTCCTACGATGCACATAATTTCATCAGAATATTTTTGTATTAATATTTTTACTTGTACACCGTCCGAATGTAACGTATCACTCAAGTAAGTATGATTTGTCTTATAAATTCTTAAAATAAAAAAAGAAGAAGTAAAAACAACAGGAAACTTTTGAAGCTCAAGTCGATGTTGGAAAATAATCTAGTAGGAATTACGATATTATAGAACACGATTTTTTAATAGCAATGAAACGTACGATCAAAATCAATTCAGAGGAGGTACAGTGCAGACCCCTCAAAGAAAGTTTACATGGTTACTGTTTCTGGTGTGAGAAAAAGTTTGACGCCTCAACAAACTGTTTATAATAAGCAACGAAACAGCTCTTGGCTATTTTTTGACAAACTTTCCAAAATAAGGAAGTTTTAATTCTAGGATGCGCCAAGCTAGGGTGTTATCTCATATTTGCCAAAAGTGTGCTGATGATAGGGAAATATCACGCACGTATGCATCTCTCCTTGATTGTGGTTGCTAGAAACTATCCCTTTCTTTGTGGATGATCGTAAAAATATTTTTCATATGACAAAAGCAGTGATTATTGTTGACTCGCACAGATAATATCGAAACATCTTTTTGGTAACAACGTTATAAGTTGCCACCATGGATATTACTTTGAGTCCGTACTTGATTGACAGCATGTAGAAGATTTGCTTAGTCAAACATATATATTCAAGGGCTGCTCTAATTCCTATACAGTTTTGGTTTCGTTTTTGCTTCCAGAGGATCCTCAAGCAAAAAAACTCAAAAAGTGTAATTTTGATAGCAGTGAGGCTGCCTGAGATGTATTGAAACAATCTCGGCTTTAGTAGCCTAAAAAAAAACAGCGGAAGCACTACTCTTTCTCGAATTAATTGACAACCGTTCCCGAAGCTTGTAGCCGTCGCGTCCGATCAGCCGCGGTAGGTATTTCGTACACTAAGCTTATTTTATAATGAAAAGCTAATTGATACTAATTGTCGTCTTTCTGCTGAGACACCTTAACTTTTACACTAGAAGTTGTCCAGCTACATATAATGAAGATCAGGTTAGTCGACATGCATTATTTGCATTGAGAGATGGATTAAAAGAGTAGTAGCCCGTGTTAATTTATCACGGTTATCTAGAACACAAGGAGGTTCAATTTGTGATACTAATTTTTCTAGTCACCAGCGAGGTAATACAATGGAAATCATAAGTACTTGAGTCATTTTCCACATTTTAGAATGAGGACATGTCGCGCCTATATTGGCAATAGCTGGTCAATTGCCAATAACTTGCTGATATTATTGTGGCCTGTGCCGTATATAGAAATATCAAAGTTCGCACGATAGGGAGCTACCCTGGGAATTTACTGGACGAATTCTTCCATAACGTATAATAAGCCAGCTAGAGTTTCTCCTTACTGTAAAACGGCTGACGGTTGACAAGTGTCATTATATTCAAGTTATTTTATTGAGCGTGATAAAGTATAAAATATGCATTTAGCCCTCCTTTCTGCTCAATCGAATGTAGATATTGCAAACAAGGGAAAACCCTTCTATATGCTTGTTTTTTTTTTTCTACATCTTTAAAAAATCCTTGATTTATCATATCCACCACGTCCAAAGAATCGAAAAGATCTCCACACTTTGTGTGTTGTATTACTGACTGGACTTGGTGTCCAGCGATTGCAGCCACTTTTTTATCATCGGCTACTTTTTGTGCAGACTGAATAAAATTTGTTCCAAGCGCGCGTGCTAAAACTAGCTCTGGTAAAGGTGTCATATATTCCACAGTATGTTTATAAGGAAAGGGCTATACTTTGTTTTAAAAATGCAACCATAGAAGAGATCAACACCAAAGTCTGGACAAGGTTGTAGGTGTGAGATGTTGGCTTATGGTTAAGAAATGTGATAATAAAGAACTGCAAATAAAATGAGTCTTCTTGTAATCCTTTATTAAAAATACTGGAAAATCCATGAGAAGTCAAAGATGTAAATCGTGTTTGAGTGAAACACTACCAATGAATTAAGCGATAGCTTATATGACAGCAAGAGTATACCAAGTCAGATAGAAGCGTGAATCTATAGGTTAAAGGCAATAATAATATTTATAATATTATATCTCGAAATTGAAATGTATTCTTATTCGATTAATGATAAAGTGGGCCTATATACCACGAATAAGTCGAGTCCCTCCTCATTCCAGTAGATTTGAAAATGGTTTTTGAGAAATGCGGAAACAAATTTTTTGCTATTCTCGAAGTCTAGATCTTCTATACCTGCATCTACCATATGTTTCTTTTTTAGGTGCACCAGAGAGCTTCGCTTGTGATCCTTGTTTTTAAATTCCTTTTTACACAAGGAGCAAATAGAATTGTTGAGATCGTTGGTCTGTTTATTTTCCTCCATGTACTTGTTAGTAGCGGTGTGTTGCCCACCTGTGGTGCCCTTCTTTACGCCTGGCCATGTTTTTGATGTGAGACTTTTGAATAGATGGGTGATGTGCATACTATGTCCCTCAAAGGACGTGGTCTTTCCCATCTCCAAACATAAAAAGCAGTTTGTCCTCCCAGTTATCTGTATTTTGTTGGGTTTTCCAAATGAAAAAAATGCACGCAATCTATCATCTCCAGGAGATTGCTCTGTAATAGAAGCTTGCTCATTATCGGTATTGATAATAACAATTTCAACTTCTTCGTCTTCGTCTTCACACAAAATCGAGGGTTACATACATGTATGAATAGAGCACTACTTGGGTAATACTGACCTTCCTCTTCAGCTATTGTCATTTCTTTGAGCGCTTCCACTCTTCGACTTTCGGACACTGCTTTCATCGCTTTCCTCCTCAACATATCTTGTTTATTTTTAAACTTCTTATAAACCTCACTTAGGCCTTCTAGCTCCTTCGGGTTCTCCACGGCATTATCTATTGAGCCGTATTCCCCCTTAAGCCTCTTTCGGTGCTCAGTCAGGAGCTTTTGCTCTTCGGTCAAATGTTTCCCTATATATTCGTCGTATTCTGCTGCACTCAGACGTCTATGGATTTTGGACACAGATAGAATTCCTTCGATATACTTGTTTTATTGTCTTTAGGTCTTGAAAGGAACCTTGGTTGATCATGTCTACGACATCCAATGAATCAAAACGATTCCCATACTTTGTGTGCTGTACTACTGACTGGACTTGGTGTCCAGCGATTGCAGCCACTTTCTTGTCGTCAGCCACTTTTTGTGCAGACTGGATAAAATTTCTTCGCAGTGCGTAGGCAGAGATTGGCTCTAAAAAAAGAGTTATTTACTATACAGATAGTGCAAAAAAGGGTTGAATATGAAACTTACTTGCGATATTACAATCTTTGAACGCTTTTGCCTCAGCCTTGCTTGCATTGTCGGAGGACCAAACTTCTTCGGAGAGCTGAGACTTGTGTTTGATGTGACATGGCAATCAAGTATTTTTCTTTGTGTATTTGAATTGCAATGTCGGGGTGGTAGTTATTTCACTTTTCACTTTCCCAACCACCATCAGAGCCTTCAGTACTGGTCAAGGCAGGCTTACCCATGTATAACTTGTGAGCAAAGACTTGGAGAGCAATTTCAGTGGGGATTTGCGTGTGATATATTGAAATGGGGTATCTTAGAGTGTGAGATCATGACACTTATCCCACAACAGAAAATTAGTGTAGCCGATGAAAATGTGGCAGTGTTGTTGTGAGCAATAGTCTCGTAGAAATTTCAATCAAATTCCAGTCACCCTTCTTCATAATTACAGTAGAGAATTGAAAGTTTTTGAGTTCCAGTTTCTAGCTTCGAAAGTAATTATGGCCAATATACTATCGAAGAAAAACATCCCTAAAAAAATTCGACAACAACAAAAATCATCAACTTATGACGACATAGTATAACTATATCATCCTGATGAGTCCTCTTGTCTATCACTGGTCGTAAAGATTTGGCTTCAAATAGGCACATTTTTTTTTCGTAGCAAACAACATTCGGTTGATGCTTCAGTTCCTTCGACTCCAATAATTGTTTTGGGTTTAACATTGATCGCGAGAATCTTTTGTCTAGGTCTATAATTTATGATGTGTTCTTTATGCTGACTACGTGTAGATTATGTGGGTATATTATTCCAAGTAGCGTTAAAATCTTCATCGGATAATTGACTCTGTTTGAGAGTGAATAATAGCACCCTCCACTTAAGTGTCTGTCGACACTTATTTCTAAAGAAATACGCTCTACAGAGTTCGTTGAAAAGATAACGAACTTTTTTGATAGATTTTGGAGTATGCTTGTTGAGAAAAAAATATAAATACGAGAGTAAAATCTATTAAAAATCAACCATTTATAACAATTCTTAGACAAGATAATCTATCTGGATGATATATTATATTATGTTGTCACCAGTCATTGGTTTTTGTTATTGATATGTTCGCTTCGATAGAATATTATCAATAAGCAAAGGTGATGTTCAGTGGAGACAGACCAAGATGACATAGTGCTGCGTTGGAAAAATGGTACAGGCTGAGGATGTCGTTGATTACATTTTGCTGTTGTCTTATCACACACTTTTTGTATACAGGCAATATCAAAATATCCAGAAACACCTCTAGAATGTTGAGTGACTTCAAATAAATCCAGTTGACGAGGAAAGCGATAAACAGGTTAAATGCATAGACACTTTAACCTATGTGAACAGCTTGAAGGGCGTACCAAATAATTTTTCTTTAGTAAAAGGTACAAGCTAAAAAAAAAAAAAAAAAACGGCAATTTATTGAAGAGACCTGAATATCGCAAGGTAAAAATGTTGAACAGAAATTACCACACAAGACGTGTTGCTTGAGCCATTTCCTGCTCGTTTTCATGCGCCAACCTCGCAAACAGGGGAAAGATTATGATTTTAAAACCAGACCCTAGACGCACCTAAAGCGTGAAAAAGGCAAAAAAGAATCGCTCCCGGGTGGGCTTGAACCACCAACCTCCTGATTAACAGTCAGACGCGCTAGCCAATTGCGCCACGGAAGCTCAGATGCAAATTTTTTATGTAGCTTAGTCAAGTGTAAAATAATTTTGGCATATATCACGTGATTAACACGTGCCCTTGAGCAAGTCACGTGTTTTTATAGCTGGCAGGCAGGCAAGGGGATGTTTTTTTTTCTTTCTCACCTATAATCTTTTCAAGTTACAAACGCGTTTTTTTTTTTTCTATTTTTTTTTCTTATTCTATTATTATTATAAATATAGTATTCTTAACTGGACAAGTTCAATGACGGAGGAACCACCACAGATTGATTTTAATTTTTACGAACAACCCAGTACAATATCCTACTTTGATGCGATACTTGAAGATTTAAGACAAGATGTGAGCTCTGTTGGAGCTGATGCGACCTTTACAGCACCCGAGTTGGCTTACTTTACAGCACGCTTTCTTCAGTTCCAACAAGATGCGCTTACTTTACAGCGTGATGTTCCTCCTCGACTACCCATGCCATTTTTCAAGGTGGAATTACTAGCCAAACCGTCACCTCTTTACACCATTCTCAAAACTGCTTACATTTTTCAATCTGATAAAGATATGAGTGATTGGCAGTTTGACGCGCCTGAAGAAAAGCATATATACCTGGAACTTGTCAATGTTATCCGAGACAGTTTGAAACAAGAGGGTTATTACCAGCCCCCCGTAGTTGCATTTGATGAGAAGGTCGAAGCAGCGAAAGCACAGGAGTGGAGTCAATACGTTCAGACAATAGGTGGTAAGTTATTCTTGTGTGCGTTTTTTTGATGTTAATTGGTGACCTAGACTAATTGACGTTGTGTGTTCATTACAATAGGCCAAGTGGTTGGTGACTTATCAAGAGCAACACACATCATATACGATAACCAAGAACCTGTCTTCAAACCAGAGAGTCGAACATACTACATAGAAGAAAAGAAGAACGGCAAGTCATTAATACACTATGTTGGTTTACCCGAGTCATATAATGTATTAGTTGATGAGTTACCACAAGGAGAAGAAGTGCCTAGACCAAACTTAACCAGCCCATGGCATGTTAGAGCCACTTGGATTATAGATAGTTACAAATACAACGAATGGATGTCTCCAGTAGACTATGATTACCCCGAAAAACAAATCAATCGTTTCAATACTAATTTAAAAAGATCAGTAGAAGAGGTCTCATCATCTCATATGGACATGAATAGCCCATCGAAAAAAGCCAAGACACCGTCATCAGCAGAAATGGCGGATGAAAGTTTAGTGGCCACAAAGGTAGAAGGGGAAGAAGATAGTAGATTAGGAACAACAGAGGGAGAAGACGTAAATACTGCAATCGCTACAACTGTTGAAGATCCTGCTGCACTTTTACCCGTCGATCTGTCAGCAGTACCCTTACCTGAGGATGATCCTCAACGTTACCTTTCAATTCAAACCATTGATATCGTGATTCCCTCTTATGCTGCATGGTTTGACATAACAACCGTGAATATCATCGAGTCAAGAGCATTGCCAGAATTCTTTAACAATCGAAACAAGTCAAAGACACCTACAACATACAAAGAATACCGTGATTTTATGATCAACACGTATCGTATGAATCCTGTCGAGTATCTCACGATTACTGCTTGTAGACGTAATTTGACAGGTGATGTGTGTGCTATCCTTCGTGTTCATTCATTTTTAGAGCAATGGGGTTTGATCAATTATCAAGTAAGTTTTCATTGATTAAAGTGCCTTTGAATAATGAGTTAAATGTTTCTTCTACCTTTAGGTTGATCATGAAGCAAAACCTTCATCAGTGAGTCCACCTTTTGACAGCCAATTCAAAGTTATTATTGATAAACCCTCAGAACAAACAGTAAAGTCACCATTAGAAGAGGATATTGTTAAAATGGAGATACCTGCTAGTCCATACGACTTTTCCAACAAGAAAAAAGAACCTCACACATGTTCTTCTTGTAAAAATGTCTGTCAAGATCAGCAATATTGCAGCACCTCTCAGCACAACTTTTATCTCTGTCGTCCTTGTTATATCGCAGGAAATTATCCTGCTAGTCAAAAGAGTGGTGATTTTGTTGTTGAACGATTAGAAAGAGAGAAAAAGGCAGACGTTGATAATAAAGACAAAAATGAGGAGAGAGAGACAAAAAAGGATGAAGAAGACAAAGAGGAGGAAAAGTCAGAGAAAATGAGCGATGTTAAAGAAGAAGAAGAAGACGATGATGATGATAGTTGGGATGAAAAGGAAGAAGAACTTTTAAAAGAAGGACTTGGAATGTATGAAGACAATTGGGAGAAAATTGCGGACCATGTGGGTACACGTACACATGATGAGTGTATTTTACATTACCTCCAATTACCTACAAATGATCCTTTTGACGATGCAGAAATCTCCAAATTGGGCCTACTTCAATATGATACAGCAGAACATAAAGAAAACCCAATCATGACAGCTGTAGCCTTCTTGGCATCAGCAGTCAAACCTCAAGTAGCAGCTTCTGCAGGACACATTGATGCTATTGAAATTATACCTGTCGAGAAGAAAGTAACTGAAGAGGACGAGAGCAAAAAGAAGGGAGAAACAGAAGATAAAGAAGAAGTGAAAGAGGAGGAAAAGAAGGATGAAAAAGAAGAACAAGAAACAAAGATGGAAGTTGATACCAATGAAGAACAAACGAAACCTGCAAGAACCGATCTTGAAGAATCAGATCTGTTAGACTTGACTAGTGAATTAATTCATTTCAAATTGAAGCAATACGAGGAACAATTTTCGAATTACGAAATATTAGAAGGTGTGATTGACGAACAAAAGCGAGAATTGGAGAAAGAAAAACGTCAACTTGAAAGAGACCAGGGATTGTTGAAGAAGAAAATATTAGTCATTCGACAGGAAATGATTAAAAAGATTAGTAGTGCTCAGGCAAATGCTCAAGCAAATGCCGTTGTTGCAAGTAGTATGACTCCTGCTCAACTTCAACAAAAATTGGCTGGCACAAGTCCTTCTATGTTCTTGAATGGTATGCAACAACAGCAACAACAACATCAATCACCACAACAACTACAACAATTGCAAATGCAAATGCAGTTGAAGCAACAGCAACAATATCAATTACAAATGCAAATGCAAATGCAACAACAACAACAGCAACAACAACAACAACAACAACATCGTTCTGGTTTTAACAATATGAACATTTGAAAAATAAAAATATTAAATTGGGTGTAAAATTATTCAAAGTCCGTATTTCGATTTCATTTCAGCCCTTGGCGTTTTTTTTTTTCCTTTTCTTTCTTCCTGCTTTCATCACTTTAAAACCTATAATGACTACGATTGAGTCTTCAAAGAAAGAAGATAAAAGTCACCTTCTAGTTGAAAAAGATCAAAATAAGCAAACTGTAACTTTACCTCCCAAGAAAGTTATGGCGAGCAAGTTGGCGGCGGCCGCAGCGGCAGCGGCAGCAGCAGCAGCAGCTCAAACTACGCAAGCTTCACCTAAAGCAACTACTACTAGTACTACTACTACTACTACTAATACTAGTAGTATCACCAAAAATAGTAGTTCTATTTACTCTACCGAGTCAGTTTCGACAAATACGTCAAAGAGAAGACTTTCGAGTTCAGTTGAAAACACTCGAGAAAAGAAGATTGCTAAAGAAAGGCCAGCTGCTGCTGCTGCTCCTGTTGCCGTCGCTAAACCTGGTAAATCAATTACTCATGCCGATCGTATAGTTCAAGCTGAAATCAGCCAATACAGACCTTGTAAAGTAGCTCTTACTACTAGTATTTGACTGTATAATACATACTAATTACCCTGAAACACACATTTAGACTTTACCGAGCCTGACACGGATAGTCCGAATCCTTCTGCATTAACAGACAAGGAAAAGAATTTGAGAGTCGTTCTCGAGTACCCAGGCTCTGTAGAGCCAGAAAAGTAAGTGGTGCCCTCGTTTAACATAAAGTGTATGAAGCTAACATTATTTTGCTGTTTCAGCTTTTTATTGTTGAAACCAGTATTGAAAAATACTTCTGGAAGAAGTAATGACGAGGAAGAGGAAGACAAGGATGAATACAATCCCATCACCGACTTGATGCGCACTTGCGAATTCATTTACGACTGTTACTTAACACCTGAAGAACAACAATCACTTGGCAATCAGTCACACGGGATCATGCGAAATCTGACCAAATTCCGTAATCGTCGCAGTGGTGCTGGATTTGCTCAAGCTGTAAAGGATTTCAACAAGGTCATAAGACGATTTAAAGCAGAGGGTGTCATTAGCAAAAATGCAAAGGAGATGTGTCATCCTAATTATGACTTGGCTTGTCATATCTTGTTACAAGTCTATAGTCGTACCGTTGCTCGTCAGTCAGACGCACTCAACAATTATCAAGGTAAATAATTTATTTGCAGTGTGGTGGTATAAATTGGCTGGACTTACTAATATTCACTCTAAAATAGCTTTTTCCAACAACGTTTACGGTGAAATTAACCCCATTTTAGTAAAGGACTTTATTACAAAGACTGGAGTCAATGCAAAGAGTGTGTTTATGGATTTGGGTTGTGGTATTGGTAATGTCGTGCTTCAAGTTGCAGCACAAACTGGCTGTGAAGCGTACGGTATTGAAATTATGGAAACCCCATGTAAATTTGCTAAAAGACAGTTGAAGGAATATGCTGCCCGTATGAAGTAAGTATTAAAAAACAGAGCATGATGAAAATGAAAAGCTGACACGTTATGTCAAACGTATAGAGCCTGGCGTCTTCCTACAGGTAAAATCCACTTTAGACACGGTGATTTCCTCGACGTAGCAGCCAATGATCTCTACTCTACTTTAAAGCGATCAGATGTACTTCTCGTAAACAACTATGCATTTGATGCAGCTACCAATCAAGCTTTGGCCCAACTGTTTCTAGATTTGAAAGAAGGCACTAAAATCATCTCCTTGAAATCGTTCGTACCTAAACACCACAAAATCAACCAACGTACCTTGAATATGCCTGAATCCATTTTACGAGTCGAATCATTTGAATATTATTCAGAAGCTGTGAGTTGGACAAATAATGGCGGACAATATTACATTGCCACTGTAGATCGTAGTCGTCTAGCTCCATATTTCGAAGAAATGTATGGCCGTTAAATAACCTTTTGTTTTCTACATTTTCTCTTCTTTCATCTCTTCTTTCATTCACTCAATCTGTACAGTATCAGCTTCCCTTCCCCCTTTTTATTGTTTATATTATTATAATACTATTCTTCTTCTCTTCTTCTTCTTTCTCTCTTTATCTTTTCTTACTATTTTATATTCTTTATATATTATAGATTTGTATCATTTCAATATTAATAAAATAAAAAAATCAAACCATTTATTGTATGCGTCATTAAGTAATAAAAGTAGTAATAATAATGTAATAGCAGTAGTAGTAGTGATAATAGTAGTCGCATTTAGTCATTGTAGTAACATGTACATGAGGAAACGATTATTTATCGTCTGAGGCAAGTCATTGCACCAAATATGTTCCATAATGCATGAATAACATATGTGAAAAACAAGGACATCAAGAAGAACAAACCAGTATTATAGAAATCACACCTAGTAGAAGGATTGTTAGCACTTGGTTTAACTCTATTTCTATTTCAACCTTGCTTACCATCCATTGTGCATCCCTGGCTTGCAACGGTATGTAGCAATTTCATAGAATACACAGACACCAAATAATGCAGTCATGACAAGATCAAATAAGATGGATATGAATTTCTTGATCTTGTTTCCAGAGCCAAATCGTCTTGACATATAGACGAAAATATTGAATGAGCTCCATATCACTGACAACCAACAAATAACATAACCGTAGTATAACAAATCTGGCTTGCTAAACGGCATTGGTTCTCCAGAGTACTAGGTATAGTGTTGGCATGAGTATACGTTAAACCATTTTGATTATATCTTTTTACTTACAGGCGAGGCACCCACTTGGAACCCAAACGCACCAATGGCGGCAAATAGCTGCCATACGCGTAAGAGTAAACGTGGTATACTGGGTCTATGTCTTTCTTCAGCAGCTACCTCTCCAGCAGCTGGTGGAAGATCTATACTTGTTGCAGCAGCATGAAGAGGCTTATCTTGGGGAACTTCTTGTTTATTGCTTTCCCAGTTGGGGTCTCTCGGAGATGGGCTTGGTGTAATTTCCACTTTTTCTTCTGTTTCGTTGTTGTCCCAAGCATTCACTACCATTTTATTTGAAATCGATAAAGAGCAAATAAAGAAAAAAAGAAAGAGAAATAGATATATAAATAGTAGATCCTTGATAAATACATTTATTAAAATAGACCCCTCTTTTAAGGAGGCCCTTTTACTTATATCGAACAGGACTTTAAGCTCTCTGTAGATGACATACATTTAGTTAGTAGAAGCTAAAATGCTCCCATTATTAATTTAATGAGAATGACATAAGCAGTTGATGTCACTTTGACAGTTGATTTGATAAAATAAAAATAAAAAATCAGTGGATTCACATTTCATACATCACGTACATCACCACTTTTTTATATTATTTATACTACGAATAAAGTAATTTCCACTTTTTCTTCTGTTACGTACACACTCCAAGCATTCACTACCATTTTATTTGAAATCGATAAAGAGCAAATAAAGAAAAAAAGAAAGAGAAATAGATATATAAATAGTAGATCCTTGATAAATACATTTATTAAAATAGACCCCTCTTTTAAGGAGGCCCTTTTACTTATATCGAACAGGACTTTAAGCTCTCTGTAGATGACATACATTTAGTTAGTAGAAGCTAAAATGCTCCCATTATTAATTTAATGAGAATGACATAAGCAGTTGATGTCACTTTGACAGTTGATTTGATAAAAATAAAAATAAAAAATCAGTGGATTCACATTTCATACATCACGTACATCACCACTTTTTTATATTATTTATACTACGAATAAATTTTATCTAATACACGTGGCTCAGGGCCTGTGGTGGTGTACTATCTATCTTTTTAAATCAGTAGTAGGGATATATTTTAAAATCAATTCCGTGCTGCTGTGTCTATTTCAGCGAGAAATTCTTCCGTTACCATTTTTTTCTTATTTTTCTTTTATTTTCTCGATATCGATTTTCGACAAGATGTCTCCAAACTACACATACCTTAAAGGGAGTGAAGATATTGAAACCCTTTTACCCAAGGTAACAACAACAACAAACGATGCATTGTTTATTTATATGTTACACGATTGCTGAAATATGCATCATGTGCTGATAGAAAGAGCGTTATCACCACTTGACTTTATGTTCCATCTTATGCTTAACTGGAATGATCGTATTAACATATTTAGCGGTGAACCATCAAAAAGGTAGGAAAAAATATAAAAGTGAATCTCAAGATGCCTGTTCATGTCGAAATGAGCTAAATTGAATCTTTTTCTCGAAAATATAAATACAGAGCCTGTCAAGCGAAATGTGATTTTTATGGTGAGCGACGGGTTTGGGCCTGCCTCTGAGACTTTTGCTCGTCAATACCACAGCTGGAAATACAGTTTACCTGTCAAATCTGTGTTCCCTCTTGACAGCATTATCGTAGGACAAAGTCGTACACAAAGTAGTTCGAGTTTAATTACCGATAGTGCTGCAGGTGCTACTGCATTCTCATGTGGGATAAAAACTTACAACGGTGCCATTGGTGGTATGTTAAAAAAAATGAAACACCTATTGCTTGTTGCTTAATTTCTGTGATGATAGTGGATCCGGAAAGAGTCCCTTGCGGACATATATTGGAGTCTGCCAAAATACACCGTAAAATGAAAACAGGGTTAGTCGTCAAATCTCGCATTACTCACGCTACACCTGCCTCGTTCTCGGCTCATATCAATTGGAGAGATTGGGAAAATCAAATCGCTGAACATCAAGTGGGCTATACTCCTCTAGGAAGAACCGTGGATTTGATGTTTGGTGGTGGTCTGTGTGAATTTAAAAGTAACACGACAGAAGGTAGTTGTAGACAAGACAACAGAGATTTGATAAAGGAAGGCAAAGAGGATTTTGGTTGGGAGCTCATTACAACTAGACAAGAGTTTGACAGTCTTGAAGAAAATGCCAAAATGCCATTGATGGGCTTATTTGCTCCTCATGTAAGTTAATGTGATTTTAACATGTTACATTCTTGTTGTTGGTAACACTCACCGTAGCACATGGCATACGCCATTGATTACGACCCAAGCATTGAACCATCCCTCCCAGAAATGACAGAAAAGGCACTTTCGATACTCAAAAAATCAACGGAAGGTTCAAAGGAGGGCTTCTTTTTGATGATTGAAGGAAGTCGAATCGATATGGCCGCTCATGTGTAAGTTCACAAATAGATCATCTTCCAAACAAATGAAGTAACTTTCAAACTGTTTAGAAATGATGCGCCTTCCCAATACCACGAGGTATTAGAGTATCAAAGGACGGTAGAATCTGTTATGAAATTTGTAGACGAAAACCCTGGAACCATTCTTATATCTACCAGCGATCATGAAACCGGGGGCTTAACAGTGGGTCGTCAAATTACAGAATCCTATCCCGAATATGAATGGTAATGTGATAAATTACATCGATTTATGACCACATACTCATATTTAATCAAAAGGAACCCGGAAGCAATCGAGGGAGTGAAAAATTCATCAGAAGTGCTCAGTTGGATGTGGGCCAAAGCCATCTTGGATAAAGTAGATACCAAGGAGTATCTCTCCAAAAATATTATTGCGGATGGTTTAGGAATTCAAGATGTCACTGAGGATGAGTTTGATAAATTGTGGAGCTGGAAGAGTTCGGGAAACCCTATCGAATTTTTCGCGACGGCTCTCTCCGACCTTGTTAGCAAAAGGGCACAGATTGGCGTAAGTTGTAAGTACTTTGCATAGGTTTGATATATTTAATCGCTATTCATAGTGGACGACGATGGGTCACACTGCAGTTGATGTCAATATCTACGCCTACGGACATAAATCAGAGCTACTAAGAGGAAACCATGAAAACACGGACATTGGTGATTTTGTTGTAGATTATTTGAGATTAGATTTGGAAGATATTACAAGAAGATTAAACAGGTGAGTGTCACTTTACTTCGGGTACAGCTTTTCGTGTACGTACTTAAAGCTTTGCAATTATAGTGATAAGGATTTTATACAGTCACTTCGTGGTGGAAAGAAACCCAAGTACAGTGCTCATTACACTAATATTCCATTTTAAAGATATCAAAATATTGTTTTTAAAATGAGAGAGTATAATAAAATGATAATTAATATCAGATATCCCCATTTTTAAATATTGCTTACATAACTAACGGCTTGTTACATAAGTTTTGGCGGAGAAAATTGGCAACGCCAAGCTAAATCGCTGTCCCAAACATTCCGCATTCACTTTTATTTATCGCCCCTGTCTACAAAGAGGCAACCCTCTCCAAAAATATCCTATAATTAGAAGAGAAATTCGAGAATGTTTGTTCGAGACCCTTACTTTGAAGATAAAGTGTAAACACAAGAGACGTTATACTAACGTGTACGAAGTTACAATGGCTTTGGGAGGTCGACAGTCATTTGGCAACAAATTAACAGAAAGTATAGGTGTAGAATGTTCTCAAATGTAAGGAGGAAAGAGCATACAGCTCTGGGTAAACTTAACCAAACGTAAGACATGGAGCTTACATAATGACAGGAGAGTCCCTGCACAGAATTTCAGGGAATCTTACGTAAAGAAACTAAGGTCTCGTTTCCTGGGGTTGAAAGAATGGGGGCAGGAGCGTAATTCAAAATTTGTATATATTATCCAATCAAGCCAATTCAGCCCTATTTTTCAAGGTTTTCCAAGTGTTTAAGCGCATCCAAATATGGAAACAAATAAGAATCGAATGTCAGCTAATTTTAGGTCGTATTTGATGATGGAAAATGAAGAAGGAAGAAGCAAAATAGACATAAAAATTTTCCATTTTTGGACAATTATATGAGACAGATGTAGAATACATCAAGTCTTTGAAACAGCAATACTTTGAATTATTGTTACATGATGTTTGTGCTGCCACCATTGCAACCAACTAGTAGGGCCTGGGAAAATTTTCCCCGCTTTTTTTCTATTTACTGGTTACTTCCCGAATCCTGTAAAAAAGAAAAGAGCATGTTTCATGGTTGAATTTCCGCTATAATACAGCATGAACGAACAGACCACAACGACCTCATAGGTTACATTGTATTTTCCAAAGGCAGATGATAACGAAATGTGATCAGTAGTGCGACCATTCGCAAGTTAGTATTCAATACGTCATGTAATCCATCGTTATCCAGTACCAGAAATGAGTACAAGGTGAAAGGTAAAAAGTGGAATGAAATTAATTCTGAAGACTCCGAGTAAAAATATTTCATAATCAAGCATTTCCCGCCTTCTTTCTATTTGTCCCAGATTTTCAATAATTTTTGTATAAATAGGCCCGTAGAATGTGAATTTTTCTTGCTAGTAAAAGCTGATAATTTATAATAATGAACCATTTAACACCAGAAGAAGAATCCAGGCCATATAAATGCGAATTTTGCTCAAAATCTTTCTTTCGCTTAGAACATAAAGTACGCCATGTTAGAACACATACTGGTGAAAAACCTCATGGTTGTATATTCGAAAACTGCAGCAAACGATTTTCTCGATCAGACGAGCTTCAAAGACATATTCGTGTCCACAATAATTCATCCACCATGATTATTAGACGTAAAAGAAAATCGTCCAAAGAGCAGTTACCGCAAGATCAAGAAGCCTATATACGTCAACAACAAAGGTGCTCCGTCCTTCGTTTAGATTCAACCTCATCCATTGCCGCCGAGGATGTTACGGAAGCCCAAAGAAATCAAGAGCAACTGAACAACGTTCGCCAAAACCGTGTAAAATCTTCGTCGGTTCTCCACCATTGTCTTGCTACAGGTTGTTTCAAATCTTTCTGGCGAAAGGGCCAACTTGTTCGTCATTTAGATAAACATCATGGCATACAAGTTACTCACGCAGATGTTGCTGACAAAGAAAAGATGTCTAGTCTTCTTGATAGAGCTGTCCCCAGCTTGGTTTCTAGTCGTCGTCCATCAGATGCTTCTACATGCTCTTCCTCTTGCAATTCTACGCGATCCTCTCTTGAACTTTATCCTCCTCAACCAGTAGCGATAGAGCCCAACGTTTTTACTGGTGTACCTTCGCTACATCATGAATACTACCCTATTGAACAAAAGAATGCTTTGGTGTCTTTACCGTCAATCAAAAACCTATTTAATCCTACCTACACTACCAATTTTAATTCCACTGTCTGTACACTACCACCTTTAAAAGCTCTGTTTTCTAATTAGTTTTATCTCTTTCCACCTTGATGGTTGGATTGATTCTTTACTTTAATATATGTATATCTATACCCTCTCTATTGTAAACTATTGTATCATTTTTATCAATAAAATCTCTCTGTATTATTATCTTAATATCTGAAAATATGCCCCAAGTACAAAACTATGTATTTTTGATAAAAACTTTTCATATTTATTATTTCGTAATAATTGCAGTTGTTTGTTGTACACTTTCTAATGTATTTTATTTACATGAATATATTTTATTTTTCTTTTCTTTTTTTTTGGCAAAGAAAAGACTCTTTATTTCTTGTGCTCAGCTTCCATTCTTGCTTGTATTTCGTCGTTGACCTTCTTTAACTTGGATCTTTCCTCTTCGGTTCCTCTGAAACGCCAGCCCTTCAATTTGCGACCTGCAGCCTTTGATCCAAGTTTACCTTGCTCTTGATCTAATTTACACCACTCAGGATCTTCAGGCCAGTGAAAAGTTTCGTCAAGGGTGACGATAGCCTTTTTGTATGCAGAAGAGGCAACTTCCATTTTGCCGTTTCGTGCCTTCTTGTGAACAGTTGCATAATTCATAGTACGTACTTCTTGTACATTAACTCCATAAATGTTGGTTAAATAAGAGTGAATATCGAACTTGTTGCAGCTAGGTGGGACACGGAAAGCAACTTGATTAGGTTGAAGGTTGGGTGCTCGCACCATCTTGAAAACAATGTTGGGCAAATAGACCTTCTCTATAGGATTCAGGGAAAAAAACGGAAAAAAAATATTTAGTTTGACGTATTCCAACTTTTCAATCGTGATTCATCAACATACTGAGGCCTTGACGAAATGAAGTTGCCATTATTAATTATAATATTGAAAGGGAATTCAACTTGTCAAAAAAATTATGAAAGGGTAGGGGTAAAAAATAAAATGTATGGAACAAGGCTGGGCCAGCACTGATAATTAGCAGTCACGTTAAGCTCAATCAGCCACCACACTGGATGCTTATCAATAAAAAAACTTATCTATGCTTCTAAATACCATATAATTGTACAAAAAGATAAGCATTCTTATACAAGTAATTCTATCTTTATTAGTGTGGTTAAAAAAAAGGCATTCAAAGTACTTGTATCGAATATCTATTGCACTCAAAACAGTGCGATTGACGTACTTTCAAATCAAGATTTGAGGGCGAGGAATGAGCGTGGAAAAATAGCTTTGGGAATCCTTTCCCATTGGTTCCCCTTGAGGTTTAGTACCTTTAAAAAGTATTTTATTATTATTTTTTTACCCCATTTTTCCCCGTTCTATTCTTTACTCTATTTATTACATATAGTTCTTCTTCAATAGTATGCAATCCCATATAACAACCTCAAAGCTCAACGCAAACGAGACTGCTTTATGTGGGGGTTTTGCAGGCTTGACTACTAGGTAGAATTTATATCATACAAGTTAACTTTATAATACCACTAAACGGGGTCAATACTTTTTCACTAGAATGGCCATTTCACCTTTAGACGTTGTCAAGATTAGACTGCAAGTACAACCAGAACCTTACACAATAAAAGGAATGCTCAACTCAAAATTCAGAGGAAACATGAAGTATTCAGGCGTATTACAGGCGTTTCAAGCAATCGTTAAAGAGGAAGGAGTGAGGGTAAGAATTAATTGCACCTCTGGAGAGCCCCCTTATATTAATATAATTAAAACAATAGGGATTGTTTAAAGGAAATGTTGCAGCGGAGTACCTTTATGTTACCTACGGTGCGTCTCAGTTTTATGCATATTATTATTTGGATTCATATATGAAAAAAGTAAATTACTGTGCACAAAACTTCTTGACAAGTAGCATTTTATTAATTTTTCATCATTTTAGCAAAATCAAATCACACCAGCATTAAAGCCTTTCATCTCGGGTATGCTCGCGGGAAGCTTTGCAACTGCCACAACTTATCCGCTCGATCTGCTTCGTACACGTTTTGCAATGCAAGGCAACACTAGGGTAAATATAAAATCCGCTGTTCTATTTGTTCTTTTCGTTTTTTGTGACATTGCAAATAGGTGTATAATAGTATTGCACATGCTGTGTCGGATATTTATGAAAAGGAAGGTATTAGAGGATTTTACCGTGGTTTGGGGCCATCTATCACACAAATTATGCCTTACATGGGCCTGATGTTTTTCAGTTATGAAGGGTTGTGCTCAACTGTGCAGACATTAAAGGTAAAGAAGCCATAAATAAGGGAGGTGATGTAAGAATTGTTTATCTAATGCAGTGTTCTTTTTTTAGGATAAAAACGTTATTTCTGATAATCACAAAAAAATAGAGGATATGGTATGTGGTGCTTTAGCAGGAATTATTAGTAAAACGGGCGTGTTCCCCTTGGATGTAGTCAGAAAGCGTTTACAAGTTCAGGGGCCACATTTAATGGAGTACGTAGTCTCGTCAATTCCAAGTTACACTCACCACAACACAGTCATTGGGTGTATGAGAAAGATTGTGCACACTGAGGGATTCTGGGCCCTTTACAAAGGTATTGTTCCTGGCCTTCTCAAGGCGGGTCCATCGGGTGCTGTATACTTTTTGACATTTGAATTTGCCAAGGAAGGAATCACTGCTTTGAAAGAATCAGGGTTTCGGATAATCCCAGAAAATTCAATGTTTGGCAAGCTATAAACTCCCCTATATATCTTTAATTTCTGCAAAAATATACCCTATTACACACTACTAATAAATTTGAGCTATTATTATTTTTTTAAAATTATTTATTAAATACTATATGTACATTTTGACTGTTTATAAAAAGAAGTTGTTTAGAATGAGAAGTATTGATTTAACGACGGAAGAATGAGGCGACTTTTCTGTATGCAGCTCCCCAATCCAACATAATTGGGCTACAAATTATCAAAGCAGAACCAAAGATCAACATCAGCGTCTCAAAGTTGGCAGCGGACATAATCAAACCGGCTAAAACGGGACCAATGAACATTCCAATGGAGTACGCCATGTTGTACAAAGCATAAACTGATAGTAAACATTTAATTAATGTGAATCCTAATTTTCATGGATTAAATTGGCTTACCTTGAGCATATGCAGAGCCACCCTATTTTTACGTAAAAATAAATTTGGTTAGCTATATTGTTTTCGTAAAGTAAGTGAAAGGTTTTACCATTTCATGAACAGTTTCTCCCATTTCAGGCAAGACGGGAGTGAGTGTGACGGGACTTGAAAGTCCAAAGAGCATAAGGGGAGGGATGATCCAATAAATCGAAGAAAATTCGAGAGCAACCAAAGGAGATGCAATAGCCATCAAGATCATACCTGTTGCACTAATGGCTTGTCTACCCACCTATTTTTAAAAACATGATCATTTGTGAGAAAAACAATGTGTCTCGTCTGTGTCATTTTCTCATACCTTATCAGAAAGATGACCAATGACAGGTGCAAGGAAGGCAGGTACAACCATTGCTACAAAGATTACTGTGGACATTTCCGTTAAAAATCTAGATCTTTTCCTCTTCTTCGTTTCTCACATGATACTTACAACCAATGGTAGATGCAGTAGCATTGTATGTCTTTTGCAAGTGAATGGGTAATGCAGGTTCAATGCCTGCGAAAACCGAAGCACTCACAGTGACACATAAGACGCATGACATGATACGCCAGTTTTTCAAGAGATCAAACATGGTAAGAGGTGCTTTCTTTGAGTCTTTTTTGCTATTGTTGATCAAAGGTGTAGTCTCGTCAGTGTCTGGAATATCCTCTTGAGCGCGCGAGACATGGTCGGATGTTTCTTCAATATGATCATGTTTGGGCTCCGCCAACCAAACAATGGCAAGAAAATTAATCACTGCAAACGCGGCACAAAAGTAGAAGGGTGCTCCGTATCCTCCATACTCATACAAAAATCCTCCAACAGCAGGGCCAATTGCAAAGCCTACAGTATGGGCTGTAAGAACTGTACCCATAACTACACCCAATTTCTTGGTTGGGAATACATCGGCAAGTAATCCCAATCCAATCGTCCTACATCAAAATATAATTGAAGATCAGCATATTTCTACTTCAGCTTTCTTCTGTTTTGTTCTTCTTCTCGGTGCACTTTACCATGAAGCACCGCCAGCAACGCCTTGGGCAACTCGAGCCAAAACGAGCAAAGAGTAAGTATCTGCGATGGCAAATGCCAAAGTGGAAATAACCAAACCCAGCATGCCACCGATCATGGGATATCTTCTATTTTGGTAACGATCGGATAAAATTGCGAATACTGGTGTAGCCAACAGTAATCCAAAAGCTAAAAAATTGCAAAAAAAAAAAACGAAAACCAGATAAGAATGGCGTTTCAAAAATGTACTGATTTCTTCTTTGTAAACTACTACTAACCATAACATCCAAATAAGAAGCCAACCATTGCGGAATCTCCCTTCAATCTTTCAATAACAAGAACAGGAAGACAGGGTATAACTACACCATACACTAACATGTCACTATAAACAAAACAAAAATGATAAATTATGACGAAGAAATTAAAGTTTTCAAAAGAATAAATTCTTACGTAAACAAAGTAAGTGCAACTACGCAGGCTACACCGATACGAGAGCGACGAGCTTTTGTCCAGGATGATTCATTGGTATAATCCTCTACAGGAGCCGAGCTTGCGGTCATTGAGTTATATTGGAATAAAGAATGAGTTGAAAGAAAAAAGGAAAAGAATTTTTTTTTATTTTGTACGTTCAGGGGAAACTTAAGATTATCAAAAGGGATAAATCTCAGTCACAAGGATGGCATTTTCTACTTTATTTTCTAAACCAATCAGTGTGGATGAATGTTACTAAATAGGAATTTTCAATTGTTGCACAACTTAATTGACATATCTCACAAAGTAAATGCTAGCAATCATCCTTTGGGAGATTTATGCGCCATTCCACTAATGTTTAGATTTTATGCATAATTGCAAATATCATGCCTTATACCTAACATGGAAGGATTAATTAGTTACCTGCATTTTTCATATTAAATTATATTTCCAAGTCCCATCGAGAGTTTTGCGATATAGGCGCTTTCATCTTTACCAGTTACTTTTGTATCACCTTCTTCGATAAAGAAATCAAGGATTCCATCTTATCAAAGATAGTTTAACTAAAGTACTTATAGTCAAACACCTCTTGAGCGGGGCACGAGATGACGAGTCTGCAATCCTGCGTCAAGTCTGACGTTTTCTACTCTATAGTCTAATTAATAAGCTTCTGTGAATACGTCTTGTTTTCGATCCGACCGGGGATCTTTTTCTGGTATCGATAAAAAAATGCAAGTGCCAGTATTCTTTTTTTGATACACTTTTGTTTCTAAGAGTACCAAATTCATTCATCGTTCTTTTTTTTATCATTTTTAATTTCTAAAAGATTCAACTCGAGGGCATATCCATCAAAATCAATGCATTATTTAAAGTCTTGTGATAGATAACGAGTTTTGAACAATCCCGGAGGATGCAAATACAAATAGTTATTAGAATGCGGTACTGGACTAACCCTTTTCGTTGTTTTTTTTTTTTTTTTTTACACTTTTGAAGGACTCTACCGATAGTGGCTGCAGTAAACTTGCAAATCGAATAAGATCACACTGCTATTGCGGGGCTCCCTATAAAATAACTTCTCGATTAGCTTTAGTAGCTTCAATTGGATTCAACAGAACCGAGAAGCTTCCAAAGTTCTTGAACATTTATAACTCTTAAGCCATCACCATCAAAATTTTAATTTTAAGAATTGAATAAAGGTTGAAAACTGCGCTCCTTCTGTTAGTTGAATCATATACGGAATGTATTTTTTAAATAGTTCGACCATCTTGCGTCTCTAGATGCAAGTTTAAGACATCCATGCACTCTTCACGAGTATTGTTACTAACTCCTGACAAGAAAAGACTGGAAAAAAAAATTGATCAATCAAGTAAGAAGGTGCACGTAACAAGACTAACAACATGATTTGTTGTACTTCGTCCTAAATTTGTTAAATTGTAGTAGAATTACGGTTTAGATCTTTGATATCTTCTCCTCAGTCAAAACAAGATCTTAGCACTTACATTACTTACTACATAAAATTCTCAATTAAAAATAATTGCTGAAGTCTTACGCCTTTTAAAAATCTACTCATGTAATGCATGAGTGTTTTCTCGTGTTTGTCTAAGATGATTTGCTTCTCCTTGAGACTCCTAACATCATTATCATAAGCGGAATTGATTCTATTTTCGTCATAACATGAAAACAGTTTCTGCGGTAAATATGGTCCTTGATTAAAAAAATAATAAAGTAAAGGCATAATATTTAACAAAAATTTACACACCGTATATAATGATAATTGAAATTAAAGTATTAGGAAATAAAGGGTAGGAAGTACGCTATATGTTTTAGTTGTAGTGTACCCATATCATTTTTAGTACGCTTTATTGTACAGTGCTTTCACTACTTTTTAATTATAAGTCGAAGATTACTTGTTATCCACCAGTGAAGACCCGCCTACATCCTTGCCAAAGCCAATTCCACGTGATTGCCCGGCCAATTATGCCGTTCGGTCCGCACTTGTCCGGCAAAAAATTGCTGTGTAAAATAGATTGCATTTTTAAAGCCCCAAAAAGTATCACGGGGGGTTGGCTCAATTGGTAGAGCGTCAGATTCCAAATCTGAAGGTCAAGAGTTCGATTCTCTTACTCCTCATATTTTTTTGGGCCTTTCCCTAATTTTGTGTAACGTCAAATTGGTGTGTCAACCGAAGAGGCATGATGATTGCAAAAAGCGTGAATGCCGTTTGAAAAGCTCTTTTTTGCGTCACCGAAATGGATGTATCGAAATTTCCAATTCGTTATTATGTTTGCATTTCCCTTATGATCAGTAAGAATGCCAATTAGAGTGGCCTTTCATTTTTCTGAGTGATGTATTCGTCGAAGGCCAAGAAGATAAAGCTGATTAACATGCCGATATCAGATTGTAACAAAAGATAAGTTTCAACTACCTTTTGTCAGGTTCGATATAATAAGAAAACGCGTCAGATTAAATAGGGAAATAGAATAGGAGTCTTTATTTACATATATTTTTTTTACCATCCAAATCGCAATTTTACCTCTTGTGTGATATTCCTTTCCCCTTTAAATGTATTTATTACCCCAAGTCTTCAGCCAGCATTTTTTCAAGAAGGCAAAGAATTCAAAAAGAAAGAGCCGCTTTATGGCTGTGGAGATGAGGTTAACCGTGAAAAGCCTTGTGCAGTGTATATCACTGGATTTATACAGAATACACTTTATTAAGGGAACAAATTTAATGTGAACCTTCATGGTAGAGGAGATATCAAAGAAAAGCAAAACGAAACACGTTTGTGGTGAATATTCATATAAATATATATCTCACAAAGAGCCCAATTGACTGAGCAGCCAATATATAATAGCTGGTTCATCTTGGATACAATGTGCATTTTCTTTTATTATCACCAGCTTTAATGCCGTCTATTATATTATTTTACTGGTCACCAACATTAAATCCAACCGAAGAATTCTGGTTCATTGTACAGGCTGAAGTGAAATAAGCCAAGTTTAGTGAAGTGAAAACTCTCACTACTGGAATGATTGAGCCTAGTGAAGCTGAACAATTGCTCGCCTCGAGAATACTAATCAGTATTCAGAAAGTCGGTCGAAACAGGGTACCCATATAAACTAAACTTTGAAATTATTGAGATTTGCGTAATATTGAGACTTACTGGTCATTAGCGGGGCCATTGTGTTCCTGAAACCGCAATACACCGATACGCTCTACCTCCCCTATCCCTTTCATTGAGTTACAAAAACACTCTCTATTAAACCAGCAGTCAAAAGGTTGTGTTCTTCTTCGTTTTTGATGATCAAAAACTTCAACCTCAATACACCACTAGAATTATTTAAGAAGTATCGCAGAAAATAAAATAGTCATATTACGTAAGCTGCACTATCACACATCGCCTCTAAATAAATGCAGGTAATTTTACAAAGTGTATGCAATCTAATAGGTTTATTAATTCGAAATTATCTTTTGGAGCTGGTAGGGTTCCATTCACCGGGTGAGAAGGTGTCTCCATGTCCAGTTGGTTGAGAGGATCTAACTTTTTGTTCTTCAGCTAATAAAGATACTGCTTAGTAACACAACACATGAGAAATAAATGATTGAAAGGTTACCATTTTCCAAAGCTGCAAGTCTATCGACTTCCGCTTGTTCAGCTTCTTTTTGCTTTTCCAGATACAATTTACGCTGAGAAGAAAGTTAGCAAAATATGTAATATCTGTGAGTGTGCATATTTTCATACCTGCTCCCATTCCTGCTCCAAAGCCTTTGCTCTGCCTTGAATGATAGCTCTTCGTCTTTCCTCTTGCACAAGCTCTTCAATGGTGGGGGCTACATTTCTGGTATGCCTTAACCATGCTTGCCATTGAACTGTCAAAACGTTTGTTTGAATTTAGTATGGAGGTGAAATGTTCAGAATTACTGCTCGATAATACCAGGTAATTTGTTTTGCTTGAATACGGTGAGGTCATTATCTGATCCATCAACCATTTGCACCCATCGCTTCATTCTTCCCCCTTTATTTCATAACGATTAGTTCACGTTGAAACTTAACAATGAATTGGTTCAATACCTAAAGGGTTTGGGCAATCCCAATATTCGTTTCCTGTTAAATCGTATCCGATGAGAGCATGCTTTTTCCATGGAAATCGTGAAGTTTTGTATGAGAGTGAGAGTCTTTGATATAAAGAAGTTGCAGGTTTCGACATTAATATTAGTGTAAGTTAAGGTGAAGTTTGAACCTATAATTTCACACTGAGTGAAATATTATGGCGGAGAGTGGCTTAACAACGAAACTTTATTTTTGAAGATTTTATAATAATTAACTTAAAACATCCTGGTCTTGATATATATGTATATTTTCTTTAAATGCAAAGATTGCCCACAGCGTTTTCAATTAAGCGAACATCACCGTCCTCCAAACCACGAATCACCCTTCTCTTGTTGGTTTTAGATTTGATCTCAACAATGGTGGGCAGTCCGAAAGCACTGGCCATACCAGCCACATCTGACACTTTTGCCGTTTTAATTACGTCTTCTTCGGATGCGAGGAGTAGTTTGTCAAGCTTTAAACAAAGTTCTCGTAAATCGGAGTTGTGGTGAACTTGTTGAATACAAGGCAGCGCTGACTGGACGCCGTCATCAATGAAATTTCGGACATAAGGATTTTTACCGTTTGTAAAGCGTTCATCAATCCATTTGTTTGAGCGTTGAATTAAACTGATCATAGACTCCACAGTTTTTTCACAGATATCAAGTGGTAAATCAATAAAGTTCAATACGGCGGCTAAAGCATGGGGCAAATTTTGATGATCCTTTAGCAGATCCCTATACAGAATTTTTTAAGCAGTATATAACTCGAATGAGATTGATATTGAAGTAGTCCTCAACAATGGTGGGCAGTCCGAAAGCACTGGCCATACCAGCCACATCTGACACTTTTGCCGTTTTAATTACGTCTTCTTCGGATGCGAGGAGTAGTTTGTCAAGCTTTAAACAAAGTTCTCGTAAATCGGAGTTGTGGTGAACTTGTTGAATACAAGGCAGCGCTGACTGGACGCCGTCATCAATGAAATTTCGGACATAAGGATTTTTACCGTTTGTAAAGCGTTCATCAATCCATTTGTTTGAGCGTTGAATTAAACTGATCATAGACTCCACAGTTTTTTCACAGATATCAAGTGGTAAATCAATAAAGTTCAATACGGCGGCTAAAGCATGGGGCAAATTTTGATGATCCTTTAGCAGATCCCTATACAGAATTTTTTAAGTCAGTATATAACTCGAATGAGATTGATATTGAAGTAGTCTTTACCAAACAGTAGAATCACTTCCAAGAGATATGATGTTAAATATAATCCACAGCGCTTCCTTTGTGACTTTCCATTCATCGTTTTTGTAGTAGTAAGCATTGGATATGGTAGGTGTCCATTGAACAGGATCAGTGCTGTAAGTATGTCCAGGAACTGTAATATGAGCTACTACGTTCATCATGACGATTTTGTGATCTATAACATGCTTAATCATTTCTTCGTTGCCGGCAGCTAAGTTTGAAATAACAAGATAAGCGTCTTTTCTAATTTCATTTGGTGCTTGGGGTTCCAATAGTCGAGTGATACTGGTTAACAACGGTGTACGTAACAGTCCTACAACGCTACTATTGGGTCCAGACGTGATGTTAACGACAGTTCTAATGGCTGGTACAACTACTTTAGGGACGCCGACACTGATTTTTTTTTTTTAACCAATTAGAACTTTGAGTATTTTCAAGCATTAATAGTTTTAACCTACCGTAAAAGTAAAGCCAATCGGTTGCAAAGTTCATCTGAAATCTCTACATGCTGGTGGAATTCTGACACGTCATGCATGTTGTATAAAATGCGAGATAATCCCCAACTATAATCATAAAATATGTCAAAAAGCCATGTCGTATCCCCTAATTCACACGCTTACCAAACTTCAATTTCCAGCTTTGTGTAATCAAAGGCAATGTATTTTGAAAAGACGTCAAACATAGGCAAATACTACAAGGGAGCAAAAACACTCAGACTATCGCAATATCAGTATAATGATTAGACCAACTTACATTTCGGTAATACTCTGCCACACGGAATCCTCCACGAGACATGTTTGATAAAGCCCACAGCAATGCCTCAACATTACAATAGCACTCTTCATCAGAAAATTGCATTTTACCATTTCTACGGAGTAATTCATATGCTTCATCGTATGTTTGCTCGTGTATAGTATTAAGAACATTGACAATAGAGTGTGTGAACCCCTTTGACATCAATTCTTCACGGTATAAAGGTGATTCCCCAGCAATATTACCAAGAGCCCAAGCAGCCTGAGCCTTCAAATCCAACTTTGATTTCCTCTCTGACATGCATTTAAGTAATAAGTCGACAAAGTCAGCTTCAATAATGGCATTTGTTTGGTCGGTTGTTCCAGCCTATGAGATGTCATTTAATAAAGAAATTGATTGAATACGACAATGTTCTTTACTTACAGCTATGTTTGTGACAATCCAAGCACATTCAAACTATGTATATACATGGTTAAATTAAGGAGACAAAAGTGAAAGGAGATTTTATTTTCCCTTTTAGTTGTACCAACCTTTATTGAATTGCCAAAATCAGATTCCATCAACTCTTTAATACGTGGTAAGATATCCAGTGATAATAGATCATTGACACTTGTTTCGTCACTATGACCTATTCATGCGATCAATATTCTGATTTGATAATGAATCAATTAAGTGATTTACCTTGTGTTAAATACCGACGCAACAAACGGATACTTTGCTTGATTTGATCTCGTTCGTTAGAGTATAACAAATACTTGATTGTAGGCAGCTACGAAAAGTTACATTATTTAAGCAGTCGGTTCTTTAACATATATAACTCCGTTTGTAACATTCACTTACTGCGTCCTTCTCTACGCTACCTCCGTTTGTGGGTAGTTTGTGAATGGAGACATTAGAAAGCTTGCGACTAATATCCAACAGCGCATCGTCAGGGTCAAATTCGTCAATCGTCATTTTAAAGGTTTCTATGGTGACCGATCAATTGTTATTTTGGTTGTTGTGAATATTTGATAGTAACTGTGCTGTGTGAATAAGATAAAAGAACTTACAAATAAAGGAGATTATTCTTGTTGGTTTATGCAATTAAGGTTTTAAAGGTAATAGTATTGCTCAAAAAGATGAACTGTAAAGCAATGGGGTAAAGAAGAAAAGAGGTGTAAAAAAATAAAACTACGCGCAAAAAGGCGACTTAATTTTACTTTTTGATGAATGTTCACAGGGAAGGGGAGAGAGAAAAAAAACATTTTCCTCTAAAAATTAAAAAAAAAAGGTTGGAAAGAGGCGTGTACAATCCCACCACTTGCAAGCAAATATAAATAAATTGGCCCTTCTAATCAAAAATAACTTAATGTTTGTTTATCATGGATAGCGTATTTCTTGAGTTGTGATTGAACATATCACAAGCGGTATTATTATCCCAGTGCAGGTGTCACCTACCGGGCGAACAAGAAGTATCTTCCTCTTGTCTTATAAATTTTGACAAGAATCGGTCGACTTACTTTGTATAACTTGAAATCTTATGCTGACTCCATTTTACATAAAACTCAAGTTCTCTCCGCTTGAAATGTAAATACATATGACAGGTACCGTTCATTGAAGACGGTTACTACTACTCCTACAATGTTGACAGCAATACTTTTGCATAATAAGATAACTTACGCAAGGAGGAAATAGAAATAAATGTCTGCTATTCACTTTGGTTCACTAACGATACCTAGAGCTTTCCTCGCGTTGTGTTTGCTAGCTAAGCTCTTTCGTCATTTTGATCAAAAGTTTATTTCACATTTAAAGTGTCTATACCTCTACTTTAACAAGGATGTATGTTCATTTAATACTTGCAGGTATAAACTGATATTTTGCATATGGAATAAAAGCAGATTATTAACATTTACCATCTACCAAAATATGACACAAAATTTCAGTAACGGTCAGATCGGAAATTTATTGTTACACACTGCATATTAGATCAAATGAAAGATTTCCTAAATGTAATCTGCTTTCAATATCCATACGCCTTTTCCAGCGCTATCTTTCTCGAATTTGGCGATAGCTTGCAACATTTTACGAAATATCACAACTTGTTCTTGATTGATGTTTAAATCCAAGTTGTTCATAATATCCTGAGAAGTGCCCTTGCCATTGTTTCGCGAGAGATAATCTCGAATTTTGACAATCATACCTTCTCGTGCAGTGTTGTCCAGAATATTTACAGGCGCATCTAGTTCAAATTTTAGTATGTAATTTTATTCCAAATACTTCAATTGCATACCTTGTACAGTATTGTTGCTGGTGCCGCCCGTTTCCATGGCTTTTCTTTCTCTCATTCTCGCTAACAATGTGCTAGATGATGGTCTCGCTCCTTGATTATTACCACGACTATTGAAGCCAGATACAGTTCCTGATCCAAACTTGTTGCTAGTGGAAGGCGTAGGGGTATCATCGATCGGAAACGCGTTTCTTTTTCCAAATCGTGGAGACGGTGTGTTGCTGTTGTTGGCGAATCCACGCGGAGCACCTGCTGCACCAGAGCGACCTGTCCATGTGGGTGTGCCTATATCCATCTGTCGTCTCTGTCGTCTGGATTCTTTTAAAGCAGCAGCAGCACGCTCAGCAATTAGTGTGGCTAAAATATCACAGCATATATCAATATCTGTAACTTGAATAGAAAAATACTGTAAATACCTTCACGTTCGATGAAGACGGCGTCGTGAGATGCAGAGTCCATAATTTGATCATGTTTTAATGCACTCTGGATGCCTGTCATTTCGAACAAGCTTTTTAATACATTATCTTCGTTATCTTCCGCGTGTTGTGATTGCTCTAATTCCTTTCGACGTTCTTCTTCCTCCAAACGTTCTCCAGCACTGTATATTTTGAATCAATAAGTTGCTACTAATTTGGTTGAGATGTACTTACTACTGTTCTAAACTATTCACTCCCTCAAGAGAAGTTACTTGATTTTCATCATCGCCTGTGTTTCTCTTTTTCTTTTTCTTTCTGTCTTTGCGGTAGTTTATTTCCGTACCCTTGAATAGTTCACCAGTCTCGGTTCCCACCGCGTCTTCTGAGGCTAATGTGAATAACGACTGTAAATTGCTAGCATCAAAAAATCTTCTTTGTTTAGGGTCTTTCAAGATCTTGTTGGTCAGGAATTGTTTATAGATTTGTCTGTGATAAATCTTTTCTTCAATTGTTCCGCTCGTCATTAGACGATATACTGTTACATCCTTTTTCTGACCTAGTCTCCACGCTCTTTCTCTAGCTTGCATATCAGTTGAAGGATTCTAGTACACTCATCGATGAGATTATAAGAAGGTTGGCTCTAAATGCACAAACTTACCCAATCTGGATCAAATAATATTACTCGATCTGCGCCAGTCAAGTTGAGACCAAGGCCACCTACTTTAGTGGTAAGAAGAAAGACAAAAATACTAGGCGTACCATTATACTGATTCACTAAAGCTATTCGTTGATTTACAGGAGTAGTACCGTCCATTCTCAAATAGTTGTAAGGTGCACGTTGCATCATCAGTTCAAGTATATCCAGCATCTGACGTGTTTGACAGAATAGTAAAACACGATGCTTTTGCTGCTTCCACATTTTTAGCAGGGCACGTACAACAACCATTTTGCCACTTCTATCAGGGTTGCCATAATCTGGATCGTTGCGCGGCAAAGTCAAATCGATGATATCAGGATGGTTACATATTTTGCGAACGATGTCTATTCCATATAAAACTTGACGTCTACGCTCCAATATAGCGTCCATTTCCTTCGAATGAATAAATTTCATATAGGCTTGTCTTTGCACAGGTGTAAGTTTGCAGAATAGAACTTGTTCATTTTTCTTTGGTAAATCGGACGCCACATCAACTTTCATGCGGCGAAGCAAATAAGGATTGATTAAATCCCTCAGCATACAGGCACATTTATAAGCTGTCTGTACTTGTACGTTGGTGGCATTGGCATATCCTCCAATACCAATTGGAACAGAAAACTGTGTCTGGAAAACTGGCAAAGTCTAAATCATACACATTAAATGACTGAAGGTAGTACTCAGCAAAACTACTACTTACTCCGAGTCTGCCGGGGAAGATAAAGTCAAATAACGACCATAGTTCTTTCAGATTATTTTGGATCGGTGTACCTGACAAAATAATTCTATGCGGCGTCTAAAGCTCACTATCAGCATTTGGAAAATAAAAAATTATTGCTTGCTCCAATGTTACCTTGAACTGCTTAATAGCGAGCGTAGTACTAGAGTCTGGATTTCTTATCTTATGCCCTTCATCCAATATAACATAACCCCAGCGATGCTTTAAAAGAATCTCTCTATAGCTCTGCACACCACTATAAGTAGTGATAAGAATTCCACCTTTTTTCACATAACGATCAACTAAGGCAGCTGCGTTTCTTCCAGCACTTGTCGTCAGAATACTCTTTACGGATGATTTCCCCTTTGATTTTTTAGCACTCTTTCCTCTTCTATCGGGTTCGTATTCTTCATCACTATACGCATCCACACTCGGACTATATCTCTCATCGTCGCTATTTTCATCGAACGCGTCGTCTCTGCCAATCGCTGTTTTGACCCCAGATCCACTGGAGTGCAAGATAGCCACTCTCATCGGTGGCCACCACTTATGAAACTCCTGTACCCACTGCTTCATCACTGTGGCAGGACATACAATGATGGACGGTTGTCCAGGTCCGAGAATTTTGGAGTAGTATAAGCTTGAAAGGAACGCAATCACTTGAATTGTCTTTCCTAAACCCATTTCATCGCCTAGAATACCACCCACATGTTGTCTATGTAACTCCCATAACCATTGCACACACGTCTTTTGATAATCAAACAGGCAATCCCAAAGCTCACCAGGAACTCTCAACCCATTTTCAAACTCTATATCATCAAAATTAGGGTGTGGCCTAAACATTTCATCCTCTTCGTCCGTGTTTGATGGTTCTTCCTCCACTTCATTTGTGTGCGCTGAATCGACGTCGCTCTAAAAAAATTACTCAGTATTAACACGAGCCTCAAAAAAGTCCTATTATAAATGAATTACATGTGTAACCTGAGCACGCATGATTTTACGATTGCGAACCCACTCATCCAATCTTTTTTTGAAGTTTGCCTCTGAACCATCATCGTCATAAATTTCATCTAGCTTTTTGATCTCTTTTTTCTTTCTTTTCACAGAAGTTTCACCCTCGTCGTCTAAATCTAATGATGCAAAGTCGTCTTCATCGTCTACGTATCCAGCATCCTCGTCATCGCTTTCGACTTTCTCGTCATTGTCGTTTGTGTATAAATCATCATCACTGTCACTTTCTAATTTTCGTTTCCTAGACGAACTAGTATCCACTGCTGTATGTACGGGCGCATGCAAATTTTTGTGAGACATGACATCTCCATGACTTGATCCAGGGAAAACGGGGTTAGCAGTGGCTTCGGTATTGTAATGCTTTGTTTGATGCGTAGCCTCGGGCATATGAGAAAATGGTGTAATTTTACCCGTTCGTACAAGGTAATCTCGTTGTGTTTCATTATCCTGTCTGGCATTTTCATCTATTGGCTTAGTTGCCTTCAGCCGTTCTCTTTCTCTGTCTTCAATTCTACCAATAATATCCTTTTCGTCTTGCGTTGCATTGCGCAGTCGTTTTGCTTGCTCAGTTATCTTTGGCATCAACTTTTCCGTATCATTTGATTTCTTTAAATTCTCTTTGAGAGTCTTTAGTTGCTTTTGAGCGGCCCTAGCAACAAAAGAAGCACTGTCAATTTCGTGATTATGTCATAGTTATCGTTTCTCTTTTCCATACCCTATTTCTTTTCTCGCCTTTTCTAGTCGTTTCAAATCCAATTCGTCATCTCTCTCTGCCAGTGCTTTATCGGCCTATTGACAGCAACTTTAGTATTTCTCCCCGATATCGTTTGTCGAACCTTTATAAATAAACCTTCTCCATGAGTGACTTTTCGAGATCGTTTTGGTCGACCAAGTCAACCCCTAGTTGCTCGAGCTCATTTGTAATTTCGTTGCCCTCTGCATCATAAGCATAAACGCTTCCTTGTTCTGAGGATAGTGGTGAAGAAGCGTTACTGTCCATGAATAAGAAAGGAAAAGATAAATTACCGCAGTAAAAAAAAAAAACGACAAGTAAAATATTATGTGTGTGTATGAAAGCATTCTTCTTAAATAGGTAGGATTATGTGACTTTATTTTTTTGCATGACAAAAAGACGTAACGAAAACTTGAGAATGTATCCCTGTCCAAGCTAAACTTTTTCTATATATAAAACGATGAAAAACTAAATACAATGAATCTAAAGGGTCTTATCAAAGATAGCGCTAAGAGAAGCCCAAACAGCCTTAGGAGATTGAGAAGCATCAACACCATACCAGATGTTCTTCTTCTTGTAGTAATCAACAACAGGAACGGTTTGCTTGTGGAAAGCATCTAAACGCTTCTTTAAAGCTTCAGCATTATCATCAGAACGTTGAATGAGAGGTTCACCAGTAACATCGTCCTTCATGGGAGTCTTGGGAGGGCTTTTTTTTTTGAAAAAAAACAACAATTAATTCTCCAACATCCCAACAGATTCACACTTTATTCCAACCAATACTTACTTGAATTCCTTGTGATAACTTCTACCGGAAGCAGGGTGGATCAAACGACCAGTGGGGGGAAAAGGCATCCTAGGTGCACAAGCGCAGAGAAAAGAGCGCTTTTCTAGCAGGTAGCTTGTTTCCTAATTAGGAGAAAATTTCAACTTGGCTACTTTCTCCAAATTAGGAACAAAGTTGCCAACTGTTCTCGATGGAAGGAGAATAATAGTCTATTCTCATTGATTTCGAGCTTGCGTCAAATACAGGAAAACTCACCATTAATGTAGAACGTTGAATGAGAGGTTCACCAGTAACATCGTCCTTCATGGGAGTCTTGGGAGGGCTTTTTTTTTTGAAAAAAAACAACAATTAATTCTCCAACATCCCAACAGATTCACACTTTATTCCAACCAATACTTACTTGAATTCCTTGTGATAACTTCTACCGGAAGCAGGGTGGATCAAACGACCAGTGATACGAGAAACAAGAAGGTTATCATCAATAACTAATTCAATGACGGAGTTCAAAGGCTTCTTTCTAGATTCAAGCATTTCATCTAACTTTTCAGCTTGGACAACAGTACGAGGGAAACCATCAAGGATGAAACTAAACAATCAATCATATGAAAATTAGCAAAATATATTATACATAATTTGCATGTGGTACACAGAGTCCAATCTCTTTTGTTTTTCATGTACACATGTCAACACTGAAAGCAAAAAAACGCGTATCATTGCTGCTATACTTTACCCATTCTTACACTCAGGGTTAGAATCCAAGTTTTCTTGAATCATACCAACAACAATTTCATCAGAAACAAGTCCACCAGCATCCATGATCTTCTTTGCTTCAAGACCAAGAGGAGACTTGGAAGCAACAGCAGCTCTGAGCATATCACCAGTAGCCAAGTGACAAACACAGAACTTGTCCTTGATAGCAGGAGCTTGAGTTCCCTTACCAGCACCAGGAGGACCCATAATAACCATACGTAATTGTTGCTTAGGGACACCTCCTTGGACCTTCTTTTCAAGAGCGTCGAACTTTTCGTGAAGAGATTGAATGTTCTTCTTAATTTCCTCAAGAACTGCTGAATGCTTATCGGCCATTGTGAATTACTACTGTTTTTTCAAAACAAAAAAATAGGATAGAAAGAAAGGAATTATATTTTTGCAGGGGCTTTTAATTTATGATTAACCACTCCAAATCCATTATTCCTCAATTTTGGGGGGAGATGAAGAACTGATTAAAAGTCACGCGTGACGTACTGCCAGCGCGATAAAGGGTTTGTGTCAAGGATGTACAAGTTGTGTGAAACACACTTACATAAGTAACATTGTTTCGCAAAGAAGGATAATATATATTATACACTAGCATCTTTTTTCGATTAATTTATCTTTGAGAAGGTAAAAGTGATAAATAAAAACGAGCCGCTCGGTCTGTGCATAAGTAAAATCGACTGTGTGTAATTGAAACATTATTTATTTGTAAGTATCAAAACACATTGCCCATCCGATAAAACCTTAAACTTATATAAAAGCTTTATCCGATCAAATCTCTCCTTATGGTATTATTTTCAATCTACAATCTGTTTACAGCATCAACTGCTAATTATTTAATAAAAACACACAAGATACATCACACTTTTTACTACCGAACAATACTTTAAAATGCTCTGTATTACAAAAAAGTTATCAACCACTAGAAACTCGCATTATGTACATCAAATTTCAATATAAACTTTTACTCAATCAAACGCGGTTCAGTTTACAGTCGAGCTGGGAAATATTGGTCGATTCAGAAAATAAATTAGTAACTGTAAAAAAAATATTTGGGCTTACTTTTTAAAGACATTGATAGAAAACCAAAAACTAAATGGTTCATCAAGGGGGTAAATGCTTACCTGCAATAAATGGCCAAAGCGATAACTAAGGCGGAAAATATTTATGAGTGTGATTTCTTTCTACTAAAGAGCAAATGGCGTTGGCCGGTTCTTCTCAAATGATGTAAAATTTTTTTGAAATTCAATACAGCAGCTAAGTCTCTGTTGTAGAGCCTACGTATTTCAGGAAGGCAAGCCGCATTCTCGCATCTAATAAGACAAGTAAGATTAAACATTTTCAGAGACCAATTTGTAATCGGGTATGATGACATACCTAAGTAGACCATGACATATCACTGTTGGATTTTTTTTCGCATGAAAGGTCTTGGATTCGGGATTTTTTAAATTTTCAAGATGACTTTCGCAGTCGGGACAAACGGAGGAGGTCTTGAACTCGTCAATCAAGTAAGTCTCAAACCCATCTTTCTTAAACATTTCTATGAAGCCTTTGTTGCGGGTTGGCTCTTGGAATTTGATGTTGGGCGCCGACCAGTCTCCAATGATGATAATAAAGTCCTTTCCAAACTTGGCTTTCATTTTCTTGAGTAGTTGAGCATCGTTTTGGTCATGGAATATTTTACCGGAAAACTTCATTTTTCTAAACGGCACTAATTGTAATTTATCAAGTATTTGACTTGCTCGTTCTATCAAACCACCAATTTCAGGGGTGACCATCATATGAAGGACAATACCATTGATCTCAGCACGTTCTTCTTCTTTGAAGCGATTGAAAATGTGTTTCTGTTGTATCAATAGATCCAGATATGTAGGAAACATCTGCGAATAGTTGGCGCCGTCAATACCAGATCTCAACTCCCGTCTCCGTGTTATGAATGTGTTCCCAAAATGTAAATCTCCTGAATGTTTCACCCAAAAGATAAAACGAACATCAGGATAATAATTTCGACTTGCGTTGTATGTCTCACTGCCGTAGTACTCTCGCAAAACATCATTGACAGCCGCTCTCGTTTTGATGTAATGAACATAGTCCTCAAGTTTCAACGAATGTGACTTGGCGCTTGACAATATTACCTCTGCGTTCTGCACTGCTTCAGGTTTTGTTTTTTGTCTTAACCATCTATAATGCCTTTGCAATTTGTTTCTATTGATCTTGGTATGGACCACAATTTGCTTGTCGCGTGCTGTGCTGGTCTCCTTCATACAGTACAAGAGATCTCGTCTTCCCGGATCGATTAAGTACGCATCTTCCTTCAGTTTTCTTGAAAGAAATGAATTTCTTGGTGTAACACTAGAAATTCTCATCAGAAAAAACTGCATCCAGCAGAATCAGTACAAAATAGAAAGATGGAGGAGCCCAATAAAGGACAACGGTGCAACGTTTCACAAAATTAGTGAAAAAGCCCAAAAAATATGAGGAGTAAGAGAATCGAACTCTTGACCTTCAGATTTGGAATCTGACGCTCTACCAATTGAGCCAACCCCCCAATTTGTTTTTCCGAAAAAATTAAAAACAATCTATATCAACCAAAACAAGTGTTGTCCGGGCCGGAACGTTTAAAAATGTCCGGACATCACATGACTGACGGTGTGGATTTATACAGTGGTCCGGCATATTGGCCATTCATACAGTACAAGAGATCTCGTCTTCCCGGATCGATTAAGTACGCATCTTCCTTCAGTTTTCTTGAAAGAAATGAATTTCTTGGTGTAACACTAGAAATTCTCATCAGAAAAAACTGCATCCAGCAGAATCAGTACAAAATAGAAAGATGGAGGAGCCCAATAAAGGACAACGGTGCAACGTTTCACAAAATTAGTGAAAAAGCCCAAAAAATATGAGGAGTAAGAGAATCGAACTCTTGACCTTCAGATTTGGAATCTGACGCTCTACCAATTGAGCCAACCCCCCAATTTGTTTTTCCGAAAAAATTAAAAACAATCTATATCAACCAAAACAAGTGTTGTCCGGGCCGGAACGTTTAAAAATGTCCGGACATCACATGACTGACGGTGTGGATTTATACAGTGGTCCGGCATATTGGCCAATCAAGATCAACCTGGTAATTTTAAACGTACATTTTTTTTGCACTTTCAGATGCCCAAGACACACTTATTGACTAAATAAGTATAAAGTACAACCTATTTCACTTTTAAAAAAACGGCTGCTAGTATTTTGCTCGTGTTTAATTAAAGTGATTCAACATTTTACTCCACGTATGAACAACATCTACGGTACATTACTTTTTTATTATCAACGCTAGTCAAGGCTAGCAGCTCACCTCAGGATTCAACACTATCTTGATCTGACTTAGGGAGCAAAGCGATAGTTAGCAAGGCAGCGTAATATTATTACACGGAGAGAATTATACTTTCTTATTGTCAGGTCCCGACTCGTTTAATTTTCGATGACAGATGCATAATTGCATGAATTTTTGATAATAGATTCCGTAATTAAAAACAGCAACAATCGCAGGAAAAACAAGACGAAGTGGATGAGATAAAGGATCGTCTATTCTATCAGACTTCAGACTTTAGGTGATTAATATTTACTAATAGGCTAACTCGATCTAAAGCCTCGCAAAGACTTAAGATGCTCTGTTGATGGAGTCACTTTATCCTCTTAGATAGCATGCTTGAGAATGTTCTGATAAACGACCATGTAATTCTTGGCATCAATTTAATGAAACGTCGATTTAACCAGGTTGCGAGGTTAAAGTGGCAAAGGGGTCGCCCAAATGTTTCTGCACACTTTTTATACGTAACTTTATTGAACATTTTAAGTGGATAACCATGGATATATGTATTATCTCCTCGTCGAAGGTCGAAGTGTAAAAGTTTCGTCCTTAAAGGAGGTAGTAGTTATTAGTTCCTTGACTGCGGAATGACTTCAACGTAGTTTATTTTCCACTCTTCGTAAAGTAAGATGAGTGATTGAGGTAGGCAACACTCATGTCGAATACCCATTCACCTAACCCAAGATATTTGTCGACGTAGTCTTTAATCGTTTTACTTTCGATTTTCGCTGTTGCTGGTCTAGTGTTATAACGATTAGTAAAGATAGATCCTAGTCAGAGTCCACGTAAAAAATAAATAAATAAACGTACTGTAATCCCGTCGAGCGCTTGATGCCAGCCAGCACAGTGGTGATCAAGACAGCGTCAAAAGCATAATGGAGTAATTTACTCATAGGATTTCGTTTTAGTAATAAGAAGGAAGATAATAATTTGACTCAAATGGGAATGAAAAAATATTTATGTTGGAAAGTAATTCTTCATGTGATATGTATGAAATATTTATTAAAAGATTAAAATAATTTTGTAAGTTGAAGTTCAAGTTTATACTCTATGCTTTAATAGCTTTTGTGTTTCCACCCCTCAATCTATCAAGTTTTGCAGTTAATTTGGTAGTTAATTCATAAATCCATAGCGAATAGGCAAGGAATTCATAATGCCACCAAGCAGTAACTAGCTCTTTGAACAATCGAAAGTTGAAGCCGACAGATCTCATGCAATCCAATAAATATTTTTTGGTGTCGAGCCAAACAGCTTTAGAACAATAGGAGCCCATTATAACATAGGTGATGCGGTCATCGGGTACAACGTTGAGTTTTTCGTCGACGTGGCGCAAGAGATCATTAGTCTTCAATAACAGTAAGACAGGTCTGGGCAAATTGCCTAAAATGTCAGCTACTTGTACAAGATATTCCATGGCTCCGTCCGAGATTCTGCCTACTTCCTCCATATTTCTGACAGAGTTTAGGTCTGATTTTTCAATCTTCTCCCATTCTCTTCCAGTCAACATACAAGCAAATAATTGATATACATCTGTTCCACCGACGCGGTAAGAATATTTGCGAATACCCTCCTCATCTCCTTCGATCAAAGAAGTCCAAAGCTGTGCGTAGTTAGATCGAAGATCCTCTGATAATTCACGGTAGAGTCCATGGTCGAGTAATACTAAATCAAAGTTGTATTTGGAATGTCGAGGGTCTTTTGCAGGTCGAATAAATACGTTTCCGGGATCTGTCAAAACCAAAACCTATTAAAATCATGTCCTTTAGTTGCCTGCTTTTTTTTACCAGTACTTACGAGGGTCACAGTGTACAAATCTATGATAATGAGGACAGTCATGTTTAATATTCTATTTTCAGTAATCTATCAAGTACAAATCACTTACCCGTGTAGAAAGATCATTTCAGAGAACACTCGTGTTAATTCAGTTGAAACTTCTTTAGGATCGATATTATATTTCTTCATGTACTCCAGGTCATCAACTCTGGATCCATTAATGACTTTTGCAGCCATGTTAATACCACGTAATAAAAACGCATTCAAGACAAATACTTACATTCCATGCACATTATTCTTCTCTTGGCCCAGATAACTCTTGGAATTACAAGAGCAGTTTTATTATTGGCCTTCTCTGTCGCAAAATTGTTTTCAACTCTTCTGGCGTTCATAGTTTCATGAACAAAGTCCAGCTCTTTGGGTATAGACTCTCTCATTTCCTCGGCAAACCAATCGAAGCCAAAATCAGGGAACACTCGCTTAACAATCTCAAAAATGAAAGAGACGGTATCCATATCAATTTGACAATAGTTATCTAAGTAGGGATGTTGAAGTTTGACAGCAACCCAACCTCCTTCCTCATCTATCCAACTTTGTCTATCACTATCGGCGTTAGTCTTCAATCTGGCACGGTGAACCTGAGCTAACGATGCAACACCAATTGGGTTCCAATCAAACTCCTCAAATATATCCTCGACGGGCAATCCATAATCCGATATAAACAAAGCACGGATTTCCTCAGGCGATGTGGGGTCACATCGATCTTGCAAGACACGCATAGTTTGACACCATTCCTCAGGTAACAGATATTGCATGACAGATATGTGTTGACCTAATTTGACATAGACTCCACCCAGCTTTTGCACAGCCGCAAGAACACGATTAGCACAACGCAAGTGACAAGCCTTCTTGGCCTCCTCATACTCTTTGTCTGACTCGTATGTTTTAGACAGTGTGCGTTGGTAATCGTAAGCAACTTTGGCACCAACGAGACCAGCTATACCACAACGTTCAAGCGCATTTGTGACATGTCTGAATTGATCATTCGTTTGATACAGAATGGTACCTCCTACCCCAACGGTGACAGTAGTTGCTAAAGTCACCATTGCGGCACCGTTTACAGCCCTGCGTAAAAAGCTCTTCTTCTGGCTCACAGTGCTAGTTGTGTAGCCTCTTAAAAGCAATGGTGCTCGAAATTGGTGGATTCTGCTCGCTTGTTGAAACAAGTGTGTACGTAGGCGTTAGTTTGGCAATCGGAGGGTACGTATAGCTTTTGCACAGCCGCAAGAACACGATTAGCACAACGCAAGTGACAAGCCTTCTTGGCCTCCTCATACTCTTTGTCTGACTCGTATGTTTTAGACAGTGTGCGTTGGTAATCGTAAGCAACTTTGGCACCAACGAGACCAGCTATACCACAACGTTCAAGCGCATTTGTGACATGTCTGAATTGATCATTCGTTTGATACAGAATGGTACCTCCTACCCCAACGGTGACAGTAGTTGCTAAAGTCACCATTGCGGCACCGTTTACAGCCCTGCGTAAAAAGCTCTTCTTCTGGCTCACAGTGCTAGTTGTGTAGCCTCTTAAAAGCAATGGTGCTCGAAATTGGTGGATTCTGCTCGCTTGTTGAAACACTATTCGATTTCGATTCAACATATAGGACTGAACTAGGGTCTATCGTAAAAAAGCTTATGAAAAGATGGTTGTGCCAATTTTAAGAGTAAAATCATTTAATTGGATCGGGCGGACGGCCCTGATAATTGAACAATGATGAAATCATTGTGTACCCCAGACAGACAGATTAAACGCTTTGCAGCAATGGGTGGCACTGTATATGTACACAAAATATGGCTCCAGTCATGCTCACGGGGTTTTGTGCTTTTATAGGAATGTCAACTGTACGAACTTCTTTTCCTGTGAGCGTGTGTACCGATAAAGTGTTAATTAACCTTCATCCTATTTAGCTAGTGAAAGATTTCCTTAACACCGCTCCTTGCCCCTACTAAAGTAATGGTGTTAAGAGTATAATTGCAGACAATAAACATTAAAAAGAACGGAAAAATGTAACGATTCATCGTACCTATGACTGTCAATCGCGAAAAACTTCGATACGGTTCATCTCATTTTGAAGAACTTTGTCCGAGGAATTTTGCTACTAAATAAGGTTTACAAATACTTTTTATTTTTGTAGTATCGATTCTTTTGCATAACGCTCTCGAACGTTTAGGATTCGTGGAACATTTACAGAGGGGTTCATTTATGCTAAATAACTTGACGTTATACTACTGGGTGACTATAAAATAATTAAAAATTAACACTTTGCTAGATATCGTATGGAAAGACTCCCTCTTCTCAGTCAATATTTTGATTGTTTTAAACCTATATACTTTTTTTTAGCGTACACACAAAAACAATTAGAGCACTTAATATGGCATGATGAAAGACTGACAGATGCAGTCTTTTTAAAGAACTCAACAAGCACGTACACAAGATTAGCGCTCATAATCGCAACTCTGGATCTTGCACTCCTCCTTATCAAATTATAAATACTCGAATTCCTTCATTCGTGATTTTTAAATCAATCCGTCATAAGGCCTCTCTCTCACATATATATATATATATATATTGCATGCATGATTTTGAAATGAGTGTGTATAATTATAACGAGTCTTAATTTCTGTATAAAGAGAGATTTGCCTTGACGCTTACCCATGTTTAGAGTCACAATGGGTCCTTTTCATGATAATTACGCTAATTGCCACCCTATTCAACAGTGGTGTAATTGAAATCCATCGTTTACATAAAGGCCTCCAAAGCATTTCGCTTTTTTCCCTTTCTTACGTTTTATCACCACCTTCTTCCAATCTGGCAATAGTTATAGTCCCGATGACAAAATACATTATCTTACTATTTTGTTTGAGCAGTATCTTACACTGTTTAGCACAAGCTTCCAGAGATCACGACAAGCCAATTTACGGAAATCATCAAATTGTTACTTATGTAGTTGATTGGGTATGATTACAGAGAATTTGAAACAATATGAAAGATTTACTCAGTAAATAATTGAATAATGATTTAGGATATACCTAAAGTCATTCCATGGGATAAGCTCGATCACATTGCGTACGCGTTTGCTGTTCCTGAGGCAAATGGAAAACTGACACAATTTGAGGAAGAGCAACTGATTCAAGGTAGGATTATATTGCATTCTGTCATTGAGGAAGATAGTCTTCTTCACTTGCTTACGTACGTTATACATTAGTTGTTGAAAAAGCACATGAGCATGGTAAAGGCGTTAGTTTGGCAATCGGAGGGTACGTATACAATTAATACCGGTAATCATAGTGTGGTATATACTGAAGCAGAATCGCATCTTCATTTTTAGTTGGACTGGTTCCCTCCATTTCAGTACTTTAGTTAGAAATTCTCAAAGTCGTAAAAACTTTGCTCGCATTTTGGTGAATGCTGTAGATAAGTATAGCTTGAATGGTCTCAATATTGACTGGGGTAAGCACTGAGGATAGTTAGCTTCTGTTTCTCTTATCTCCTGACTTTATTTTCTTTAGAATATCCCAACGATCCCAACGGTGTCTCTTGTAACAAAAAGTAAGTGTAAATCTGTCACGGACATTTTTGCACGGTGAATGGAATTAATAATGGGTTCCTGTAATTATCTATAGACACCCAAAAGACACTGAAAATTTCTTGGAATTGATTAAAGTTCTTCGAGGCATGCTGGATGCAAAATATCCTCACGAGCGTAAGCTTCTAACATCTGCCGTCAGTGCCAACGTTTTCAGAAATCATGATAGAAAACCATTGGAACAACTTGATACTGCTTGGTCTCGAGATATGGATGCTTTCTACATTATGGTAATAAAATTAGTTTCATTGAAACTTCTCGTTGCTAACGATATCTCACAAAAATAGGCTTACGACATCAATGGTATTTATAGCACGGCTACGTCTGCAAATGCTCCTCTTCAACTAGGTGATGCAGGACAACGGATCAGCGTCGAGTCTTCAATTAATGCATGGATGAACGCCGGTATTCCCGCCGAACGTATCTATTTAGGGGTTCCATTTTATGGCTACACCCACAAGACAATGGGGCACGTTACAAAAGAGACAGGTATGAGTGTTCCCCTGAATAGAAATATTGCTCAGATCAAAGGTGATATGCATGATGACTTCGCGACAGATCCTTGTCCTAATGCTAAGCCGTCGTTTTCTGGCGAATTTCAATGGAGGACAATTGAAGTTTCAGGTGCTGCGTATAATGCGTCCGGATGGTCTACCTTCTGGGACGATCAAACTCTTACACCATACGCTTATCATCACCACAAAAACCAGTTTATCACTTTCGATAATCCACATTCTCTCCGTCTGAAAACAGAATATGCTAAGAAACTTGAACTAGGAGGTATTATGTTGTGGTCTCTTGAGATGGACGATGAGGCCAATTCTCTATTAAACGCAATCCAGGGTATACGTGCTTAGTTTATTTATGTACAAAATCATTTTCTTATTACTACTTTTCGATCCAATAAACTTCACATACTAATTCATCGCAATCGTCTATACGAGTACATTTCCAACCCCTATTTTCGACTTTTGTAAAAAACTCTCTCTCATCTGGATTTCTCTCCTTATAAGTCAATAACGCTCTGCAAACCTCTATTGTCCAAAATCCAGTTAAGCGTATCCAAAAGCAAATCATGTGATGATTGATTGTATAACACATCTGTCAATAGCACCAAATCAACATCCGCGTAATTTTCTTGTTTTTCAGGATGGTCTACCTTCTGGGACGATCAAACTCTTACACCATACGCTTATCATCACCACAAAAACCAGTTTATCACTTTCGATAATCCACATTCTCTCCGTCTGAAAACAGAATATGCTAAGAAACTTGAACTAGGAGGTATTATGTTGTGGTCTCTTGAGATGGACGATGAGGCCAATTCTCTATTAAACGCAATCCAGGGTATACGTGCTTAGTTTATTTATGTACAAAATCATTTTTCTTTATTACTACTTTTCGATCCAATAAACTTCACATACTAATTCATCGCAATCGTCTATACGAGTACATTTCCAACCCCTATTTTCGACTTTTGTAAAAAACTCTCTCTCATCTGGATTTCTCTCCTTATAAGTCAATAACGCTCTGCAACCTCTATTGTCCAAAATCCAGTTAAGCGTATCCAAAAGCAAATCATGTGATGATTGATTGTATAACACATCTGTCAATAGCACCAAATCAACATCCGCGTAATTTTCTTGTTTTTCAGGCCCCCACGACAATTCCTTTACCACCATATCTACTTTCGACGCATTTTGCATTAGATCTACATTTTGTTGCATTATCTCCAATGCATCTGGTAAGTCTGTCAGATAGACCTTTTTGGGTTTCAGCAATTCAGCTGCATATATACCAACTAGACCCGTTCCGCTTCCTATTGCAAAAACATCACGTAAACCACTGCTCAAAATATTATCATGCAATGTAAAATTACCCAGCTCTAACAGCACATTGTACTTGAATTCTTTTTGAAATTTTGACAAAAATTGGCACATACCGAGTCCACAATCACCAAGGCACCAAAAATTCGGTGACCAAGCAAATTTGTTAGCATGGTAACTTGATAATAGGCAACCATGTAGTGCCA
>KK076497.1:234380-405790 GCA_000587855.1 Mucor irregularis B50 | reverse complement strand
AAAAAACATCATTAATAATAACCTAACTTTGTATCGGGTTTTTTTTTTAGTTTTTTATTATTATAATAAATCGTTTTTTTGTTATAGTATTAAATTAAGTGCGAAAAGAAAGGGTATTAAATAGAGTTGTAAGTGGAATTATTATTGTTATTTTGAGAAATTAAGAGGGACTCGGCTTCATCGTGAGTTACAGGTAATACAGGTTGTGCCTTGGGAATCACAAGACAACGAATTTTCAAAAACTTGCAGAATGCGTTGATGACACGAACAGCTCTGACAATAAAGTTGAATAAAGTACCAATGGTAAAAAAGACGAGGAGAAGGTATTGATTCAAAGCGTACCTGTTAAAATGATGGGAATGAATATAATTGGGCTTTTTTACATGATTTTCTCACTTACTTGGGGAAAATATCACTGAATACAACAGCGACAGTCATTAAGAGTAAAGAGTAGTAGATATTTCTAAAATGAGGGTATTCTGATTTGGTCAAATGAGCCAAAATGATATCAGAAGTCATTTCGCCAAACAAGAATCCAATATAGAGTGAGAACGCAATGAAATGTTGGTCTTTGAAGATCACACAGCTAGGAGATGTCAACCAGACAGAAATTAACAACGCAGTAAAGAACAAAGGTCCAAATACACGTTGGAATACACGCAATGTGTTCAAAGACTTTTCTTTACAGGCTTGAATTATAGAGTAGACACTGGAAATGAAATGTTTAGTTACACGGTATAAATCAGATTTATATTATGTAAGCTTACCATACTGGAAGATGTGTAACTACGAAAAATAATACCATACCCCATACAAAGATCTCTGCAAATACTGTATTACCAGGCAAAATGGCAGTCATCCACTTTAAACATGAGATCTCACTCAAAGGCACGTGCCATGAGGCAACACCTATTTTAAACAATAAGATTTTCATTTTTCTCACCCTCAAGTATATATTCCACACTTACCGTAAAAGCCAGACCAAATAAACGCTATACAGGTCAACATAATACCTTCGGTTGGACCGTTCACATAACCCAAATAAAGTACACCTGTATAGTATTCCTCTGCGGTAGAGAGATAAAATCCAGCAATTGTGACAAATAACAAAATAGCAGAGTTGACACTGTGACCAAGACCCAAAGCGGCACACTGCAATAAAGCGACATAGGTACAATTCACTGCATCACAACCATGATCAAATAACTCCCCAAGAGGTGAAGAGGTGCCAGTACGACGTGCTTGACGGCCATCGACATTATCAAAAGTGGAATATAACCAAAGCCCAGCAGCAAAACTAAAATTAATCCAATTGGGTCCATCCAAGCCCAGCGAAGGAGTCCAAATATATAGAATGAGGATATTAGCAATCATAAAGAACAAGCCAATCAACGTAATCAAGTTAGGTCTAGCATAAAATGTGTGGATAAGTCAAGTCTGATATACTTTAAATGAACGTTGAGTGTGTCCTTACGCAATCCAACGAGGAAATAAAGTAATGGCAAAATTCCAATAGTGTTTCAAAACATATCTTGAAATAAATGACTTGTCAACAGCTGCATACTTGTATAAACGTAAATTCTCAATTCTATCTTCCTCAAGGTAGGAGACATAAGATGGTCTCAAGTAGCCACTCAGTCCCATTTCAGTTACTGTTGAAATAAATACAAAAAAAAGAGAAGAAAGAGAGAAAAAGAAATAAACCAAAAAATATTTTATTTACAGGTACGGACTTCAAGGAAGTCTATTTTTGAGTATCCGATCTGCACACAAGCACTTTTTACCTCCAGTATTTTCTTATTGGACAGTTTTTGATTTCAGTCTGGACGCTTTATTTTTTTTGTACAGGTTCAAAAATTAAGATCAGACACTTTCAAATCAAAAAATTTCTGGACAGAATCAACTACTTTCTGAAGGACAATTTATTACTTTGCTTTTATTTAGGGTTCATTTCTTTGTTCATGCATCTATCCCAATACGTTTCAGCGTGTCTGATCCCTCCCATGCACTTCTCACCACTTACAGATTGGTATGCTTCAACAATTCTTGGCGTGAGTGTTGAGCTCATGTCTACAGGATTTCATTTGATATTGCTTTTAATTTTAGCCCAGCATTCTATAATTGGATTCAAAAATGGAGAATATGGAGGCATAAAAAGAGGCTTATAGTCTCGTTTGTTAATAGCATCCACGACAAACGCAGAATGATGAATTCTACAGTTGTCCATAACGTTAAACACTCCCTTTTTGTTATGCTTATCAAGAACATCCATGAAAGCTTGGATGAATTTAACAGTATGGTACGCGGTTGTGCCTTTTCTAAGAGAATTTGATTTGGAAGTTTCCAAAACATTAGCCTTTCTCTTCTTTGTTGATGATCCTTTAATTCCTCCATATCTGATCGCCTCAATGGCTCAGCTTTAAAAAGTTAATGGTCCCAATAAGAGAAATACAGCCGACAATTGTAACATTTCCTCCTCGTCTGCTGTGGACCTGTACAATAGTAGGATCACCTTTTTTTGACCATGCGCGACTTCTCATCATTGGAGTATGAAACCCCGCCGCATCAATAAAAAAAGGGGCACCAGTTTCTGTATATCTTCAATACCCTCACCATTTGAGCATTTATTATAAATAATAAACAGATTATGATATCGTTTAAGATGATTATAAAACATATTTTTTCTTTACTTCAGAATAGCTTAAAGTTGAATGTTCACAGGCTTGTTTTTCGTCGTTTGATTTTGCCTTCCTTGGATCGAATCTCTGCTTTTAGAAGGTGTATAGCTGCCTTATATTCATGAATTTTACTGTATAAGTCATCAATATATGCCTCCAATAAGTTTACTTCTGGGTTTGCTACAAGTGGGTTTGCTACAGGTGGGTTTGAACCGATATCACAAGAAATTGGGCTTCTGTTCCAATCAACGGAAGCCATTACTCTCACATCTTTTCCTTTATCAAGCTTCTTGTTCCCGTGTTTCTGAAAGAGTCTACAAGCGTCATATCTCGTGGCAAAATGCAAAAACCCATATCTAGAACAGCATAAGGCAAAAGCACTTGACTGGTGCACAGAAAGTATTTGGACAAGGCGGATCTATTTCGCGTAGTAGAAGGTCAATAACCGTCTCGTTTGCATTTCATGCGCGTGAACTTACTGCTTGTTTGAGTTATCAACGCCTCTTCGAAATGGAGGCAAGGTCGAATTATCTTTAAAAACCATTGCGGAAAAACCAATGAAAGCGATGTTTTTTGCGCCACTTGCATCTCTGTTAACTGTTGTTGAGCGACCAAATAATCTTCTTGGACAATTTTCATTGGTGCAGTTAACAGCACCTTCAATTCTCTTCTTCTTCCCCTCTGAAGTTCTAATTACTTGCTTCGCGGTAATCTGGAAGCAAGAGCTGCAAGTAATTGTTGACTTGTACTCATCAACCTTGTATACATAGTCATTTTTTACACTTTCAAGTCTTTCGGTGATCGGACGCAAGCTTTGACGGGCATGTCCTCGGATATATAAGCTAGTACCATTCCGATCCCCAACAAAGGTGGCAACCCCAGATCCTTTTTATTGTACACCTTGGAGGTCAAACATTTCGTTCCTTTGCTTTGAACAAACCCTTTTATAAAAGGGAGTCCTTATCCACACAGAAATTTGCCTCTTGCGTAATATTCTTTTCCGTCTTAGGTGATGTATATCACTCAAAGTCTTCAACAAGTACCTTTTTGAACAGGTAAAAGAACACGGAAAAACCGAACTTCTATACGGCCGTGGAAATAAAGTCTTGCATTGCGTATGTATGTACACCACCGTATTTATCCGGAATACACTTAATGCAGGGAAAAAATCCAATATGTAAACGTTCATGATAGAGGAAATATTAGAAAAGAAAAGAGAAGAGAGCAGAAAGAAACACATTTGTGGTCAATATTAATAGAAATATAAGCTATTTTATCACTAAAGAGTCCAGGAAATGATTAATTATAGACTGAGCAATCAAGTTGGACGCTTGCTATCTCATTATTTAAAAAAAAGTCTGTGTGAATAGTACAAAATTTCTGTGTGGGTAAAGACTCCCTTTTTAAAAACGTTTCGTTCTGATTTTTCTTTTCGCTCTTGACCTATCCAAGCGGTTTCTCTTTGTTTGATCGCCTTTCTTTGTCTTTCTTTCCCTTTGTAAACGATCGCTCGTTGATAGAACAGCTTGGTTTACCATACCCGCAGTGAACTCATATTTTACCTCGCTTTCTTTTGTAGTATCGTGTATCACATCATTATTCATTTCTAATTTTTGATGACGGTTGATACTTTTCGAACAAGGTTGAGGGTTTTACACTGCTCACTGCTTAGGACGGAAAGCTTTTAATATTATAATAGGTTCCTTGGATAATTCCATTGCAGGTGCTAATTAATCTTTCCAGCGATAAATTTTAGGAGATCCTTTAACTACCAGTTCGAAGCTAATTTAGCTCGAGTTTCTTCTCTTTTTATAAACCATTGCTTCTAATATGAACACATTTCTGTTTGAAAGTGGAGATGGCAACGTATATGATAATCAAGGAAGAGAAACTCATGTTTACGAAATGGAAGTTGACATGGAGCAATACCCTTTGGAACAGTTAATTAATCACGATATGTATATGTATCAAAAACCACCAGAAAACTGGCAAAGATGAAAGAGCAAGAAACCCAATTATCTGTGCCCGAGGATATCAAACGTATTTCCCCAGCAGGCATATATCGACAATATAAAGATGCGTGTTATATACGGATAAACGAATTTAATAATAATTGCTCAGGACAAGATTGAATTGAGAATAAACAGAAGGTTGAGACGCAATCCTGGAGGCAGATATCAGATAAGAGATAGATGGGAGGCCGAAGAACAAACATATCCATTGAGGATTGAAATAGAATGTTGGGGCATCATCTCATCTAATTATACAAGTATTTCTAACTACCATGGTTGCGAGCGAACATCTCAGATCCATTCTATTTAGATTTAGATTTGGTACTTGTCCGAAAATAGCTATCAGAGGCTATAAAAGCACGGATGTTTTTGAATATCAATAAAGAGCATACTTATTTGGACCTGTCAATTGAATAGTCTTCTTTCTTACATTTATCTTATTTCGAATTGTTGACTTTCAAAATAACAAAATTACGTGATTTAGTGGAACTTAAAGAGTAAAAGTTAATTGAGACAACAGGGCAAACCTCGGTTGGCTTTAGAAACCGATTCTTTACATGATGTATTAATGAAACTACGAAGAAACCTGCAGAAAATTGCGCCTTTCCAACGCGGTAATGATAATAGTGTTTTTCACCTTGTAGTTTCCAGATATGCAGCATGTGGAGGTACGCCATGGCAAAAAAATTGAAAAATCCAGGAACACAATCTGTGGCTGGTTTTTAACTCTTTTTGTGACATATTATCAAGCTTTCCAACTTTTCTCTCATTTCCTCTTTTTAACAGAATGCAATATATTTTTAATTTATGAGTTTTACACTATTTTAAAACTCTCTTTTCTTTTGCTTTTTCTTTACTTCTATTTTAGGCTATGGATATTCAAGATAAAAAAGACTATTTATTTTTAAAGAGAACACCTACAGTCACTTATGCTGGTGGTCCCATACCAGAAAATATAAAGCAGTGTTATGTTCAACAGCAATTGCCAGTTCGAAAACAAAGTTTAGCTGCACATGTCATTCACTCGAAAAAGAAAATCATGACGAGACCTATACGCCATTCCAGTATACAACAAGCACAAGTCAATACCCCTAACCCACTCTTGTTTAACAGTAACAATAAAAGTACTCCTTCATTTAATTTATCCGTGGATAGTCTGGTGGAAGAGATAGAAGAGGAAGAAGAGGACGATGAATTCAATTTTAAAGATAGACCACCTTCTTCTATCATTGTTATCAAGCCTATGGATCCACAAGAAGAAGAAATAGTAGTGCATAGTGAACCTTTCTTATCACCCATACCACAACGTATACCCACTCCTAATAGCAGTAATATCAACAACCATAACGGCAGCAGTAACAACAACAACAACAACAACAATTGGCGTAAGGGTAGTAAAGGAGGTAAAGTCTATTTTAAAAACTATACTCTTCTTCGAAATCCCCTTTTTTACCTCACCTCTTTTTCCTTTAATCACAGAAAATTCAATACCACACATATTATTATCAGAATCTCGCTTATCGATCGATACAGACTTATCCGAGATGATGTCGCCACAAGAGGAAGCTTCTTATCCATCTTTATTCTTGACAAAAATGCAATTAAAAAGAGAGGAACAACAAAAGTCAATAGACGCTTATCGCTCTCCACCTATTTACGCTGCATTACTATCTCAAGCTGCGAACGAATTCTATAAAAGAATCACCTTATCCAATTTAACAAAAGATGGTATTGAATATCACGATGTATTCACGGGAAAGGAAGCAGTGGATAGACTCTTATCTATATTGAAATTAAATAATGATAACACTAGTCGCTTGGAAGCAATTGAGTTTGGCTCTGCGCTAAGAAATCAGTCCTTTTTTCATCACGTCAATTATGAGCCCATCTTTGTAGATTCTCAAGACGAAGTATATGCTTTCAAGCACTTTAACGACGTAGAAGATTCTCCCACCACACCTCACGCTGGTACGATACACGGTGGTAAGACAGAAATACAAAGATTCACTTACTATATTGGACGTGCTAACGATTTTAGTGAAATAGACAACATGTTACCCAACGGTATCTACACAAACCTGACAGATTGTTATTCCCCTACTTGTACAAATGATAATTTATGTTATAGTTGGTCTTGTTTACGTAAAAAGGTAAGAAAATATATTCTTGGTGCTCAGCAAGTATAATGACTTTCGCTCTTTGTGTGTAGAGTTTAAAACAAAGCCAGATAAGTCAGTTAAAGGCAAGTACCCACGTAAAAAAAAAATCAAGGAGAAAATGGCAACTAAACATGTTCACTGTATTCACTAGGAAGAAGATACGAGATTATGGTCCCAATCCGTACCTGAAAACGTTGTGGAAGCCACTTTACCTGAAGAAAGAAAGCGTCAAGAATGTATTTACGAGTTGATTTACACAGAGCAGGATTTCGTTCGCGATTTACAATATGTTCACGATGTAAGGATATAAATATAGAAATGATGTTCAGATTTATAGATTGACTCTTCCTTTATATCAAAAGTTTTGGGTGGATCCTTTGTTGGCGAAGGATATTGTCGATTACAGCGAGGATTTTGTCAATGCAGTCTTTTTCAATATTGCCGACGTGCGTCATGTCAATACAGAGTTAGCAAGGGCACTTGAAGCGAGACAAGCCGAGAAATACCTCGTATCCAGTATCGGCGATGTCATGCTGGAACATGTTTGCAACTTCCAACCTTTTGTCGATTATGGCGCCCATCAAGTGATTGGAAAATTTCACTTTGAACTCGAAAAAAAGAAGAATCCATTATTCGCTAGATTTGTCGAGGAAACAGAGAGAAAACCAGAATCAAGGAGACTCGAGTTAAATGGATATCTCACAAAACCAACCACTCGATTGGGTCGTTATAATTTGCTTTTGAGGGAGATCTTGAAAAGGACACCCGACGACAATCCAGACAAAGAAATTATTCCCCAGATCATGGATATCATTACAAAGTATCTAGAGCAAGTCAACATCGAGGCGGGAAAATGTGAGAATCTTTTCAATTTACAACAAATTGGTGAGCGACTGGAATTTAGATCTCCCAGTGACTATGTGGATTTGAAACTCGAAAAGCCTGGACGTCAATTACTGATGAAGGGCAGAATGAAACGGAAGGGGAACTCTTCTTCGGAGGCCTCTGATTTACAAGTCTTCTTGTTTGATCATTACCTAGTTTTTGCCAAAATCAAATATGAAGATCATCTTGAATACTATAGAACTTATAGACGAGTAAGTAGATAATGTTTTCGATGTAACGTGCCTTCATTCTAATATGATATATAGCCTATTCCTCTCGAGTTACTTTCGATCAATGCCAATTCAAATTCAACAAATAATCGACAAAAGCGTGCTAGTTCAATTTTACCCTACAGTCGATCGACTACACTTAATAATATAACCCCACGACCCTCCACATCGGAGAAAGTAACATCCCCCATAACTCGTAATAATCCAATTCCTAATCCTCTTCCACCTCCCAATGCCTCACCTAACCCTGGCACAGCTACTGCAAAAACATCCAACAACAGTCTATCTATCTCTTTCACACATCATGGTCGAAAAGGTTCCTCTCAGCAAATCACATTGTATACAACCGCCTCTTCGATCCAACAAATTTGGGTGAAAAAGATCTTGGATCAGAAATACCTCTTGGCTACTCGTAAAAACATTTTCACTGTTACGCCTTTGATCAAGGATTTTTTCATCACATCAAATCGAGTGAATAATACATTGACTATGGATGATGGACGTGTTTTGGTGGGTGCAGATGGAGGTGTGTATATTACAACAACTACAAACGAAGCGGAAAAGAAATCTTCCTCCGTTACACGCATAATTCATACAGAAAAAGTATCTCAGATTGAAACTATGCAGGATTCTCAATTATTGGTATTGGCAGATAAGACACTGTGGACGTTCCCACTTGAAGTTTTATCACAATCTATTACTCAACAACGTGGAAGACCCGTCAGTCAAAATACAACATTTTTCCATGTCGGTGAATGTCTCAACAAAACATTAGTGTGTGTAGTGAAAACAAATACTTTATCGCCAACTACTATTCGCGTAATGGAGCCAGTGATGATGGATGAGAACAAAAAAACGAAATCCATGTTTAGCTTAAAACGATTAGTGAGAGGGGGGCCAGTGGGCCTGAAGCCATTCAAAGATTTATATCTACCCAGTCAAGCTTTATCAATCAATTTGTTAAAATCGAAGATGTGTATCTCCTCTCCTCAGGAAATCGGTGTGGTTGATATGAAGAATTTTGGGGTACAGGCTTTGTTGGATCCAGAGGATGAACAGCTTAGTTTTGTGTTTAATCGAACTGATGTACAACCTGTCACAATTTACAGAATTCAATTTGCGGAGTATCTTGTCTGTTATAATGGTATGCTTTTGCGGGAAAAAAAAAGGAAAGACTAGTTAGCTCATCATTTTTGCACATTTAGAATTTGCTTTCTTTGTTGATCAAAGAGGTAGATTTATTAGATCAAGCCCGAGAATCGATTGGGAAGGAGCACCGGATTCATTTGCCCTCTCCTATCCATATATTTTGGCTTTTGAACCAGACTTTATCGAAGTTAGAAATGTACACACCGTAAGTTATTGTATTTAAAGTTAACTATTGCTGTATCTGACTCGAGCAATGATTGATATAGGGTGAGCTGGAACAAGTGATACGAGGAAAAAATATACGATGCACAAGTACAAATACCCATAATTCTACTCTACATGTCGCTATGGACGATCCCAGCAATGAAGGTTATCAATTGGTTTTCCAACTTGATAGAATATCAAAATTTGACGATACCTTATTAAAGTCTTACTAAAGAGACTGTATTTTTCCCTTTTCACCCCCAAAAAAAAGTAATATCATATTAATACTTAGCTTGTTTAATAAAGATGTTATTCATCTGTCAGTCGATACCTACTACTTTTGTTATATTTCGTTTTCAAAAGTTATGAACTGCGTTCAAGTTGTATACATGGTATTAATACACATCACCTGTGATATATGTAAGTGAATTGCTTTATGTTCACTACATATACTTCATCTTTGTCAACTACATGCATAATTTTCAATGATTTACTGCGGCCATTGCTTTCAATTACCCTGCAAGATTAATTCGGAATATGTTTATATAAAAATGCGCTTGAGAACGTATATATATTCAAGGGAAAGCGATACTCACTGTTCATACTTTCGTTATTAAAGAAAAGAAATCCCCAAATTGATTTTCTTTACTAAATACATCATGCTATATTGTCAAAGTATTTTTGTTGTCTTGAAAATTGTGTCTACTGATTCTGCAGGACTCAATTAGCTAAAAGCGACCATCTCAATCAACGGCGGCATCCAGTCTCCAAAGCGAATAAGGGGAAATGGACAACTACACGCACTACAAAAATGGAATTCGATAAAAAGTGGAGAAGCTGGGCGTCGATCCCAGTGCCTCTCGCATGCTAAGCGAGCGCTCTACCATTTGAGCTACATCCCCTTATATGGAAAGTGGGACCATAATTTAATACAAAATCTACAGCAAAATGTTGGATTGTCCGGCAAATTCACGTGATTTTAACGTGAGTTTTCGGTAATATCACGTGAATTTTCAGAATGTTCGGGTCGGGCTGTCATGTGAAAATCTTAATTTAGAAGGTGATTATATGAAAATGATCTCGTGTATCTTTTTTGTGATTCATCCTCTCAAACTCAAGACTAAAGTTCACACTTTTTTAGAACCGTTTTGATAAAAACCGAACAATAATAGTTTGCTCTTCAAAAACTTGGCAAACTTGCTTTTATTTTCATTTGGCTATGAATTACAGTTCCTAACATTTATCGTCTTTGTGTATGAATCATATCGTGTCTTGAAGTAGTAGTAATTGTCTGTATACGTAAATAGTGCAGCTAAATTATTTTCATTGCTTTACTTGAAACTCTTTCTCTGTCTTTACTTTATATGGCCCCTCGAAACCGCCATCTACTACCGTGGAGAGGATGGGGGGCTATGGTATCAATAGGTGAGAAGTGAGAGAGATTGGTATATTTTACTCACTAGACAACTCAAGCACAGATAGAAGTTAAATCGAGAATGTATTTAAACTTTTTTTAAAAGGTTTATTTGTGTAATATGTGTAAATTGTTTTTTCTTAAATGTCTAGGTACTAAAAAATAACAAATGTTTTTAAAATATCAAATTAATATAGAGGATGAATGACTGTAGCGAGAGGGTGGAGAGGGGGAATTTTTATGAAGTGTTGTGCAAAAAATTAAAAAAAAGAAGAGAAAAGCAGGGAAAAATTTACAAATCAAGGGAGACATCAAAAGATCTATTTCTTTGACTTCTTGAGAGCCTTCTTCTTCTTTTCTAACTTGGCAACTTCGTCTGCCTTTTGTTGAATACCATATTGCATCTTTGTGTAAAGCTTTCTCTGCTTGTTGGTCATCATGACTGTTGCCATTTCCTTTTGTTCCTCTTCCTCGATTTCGGCAGCGGTGCGTTTCTTTGTCTTCTTGGGTTTATCTTCGTCAGCAGCTTCGACGTTTTCCTCTTCTTCTTCGTCTTCGCTTTCCAAACCTGTCTCAGGAACGTAATCACCTTCCTTGACCTCAACGAAGGGTGATAAATGAGGAGGCAAAGTATTTCCTGGTTCATAAAGACTAGCTTTAACAATCTTACGAGCGTTGATACAATCGGCAATCCATTGGGGTTGAACATAGGTACGACCTAAAACACGGTTACTAACAGAGGGACGATCTGTGATTTGGTAGTTGATAGTTTCATCAGATTCGGGGAAAGGAGGGTTGAGACCAACGGAAGGATCCCAACTGACTTGACCACCACAAGATGAAATCATAAATTCAAGAGCATAACGAGGTGTTTCACGAGACAAATAGAACTTTTGGTTTTTGAAAAGGTTTTGAAGATCGGATGTGGCGTTAGAGGCAGCTTGGATTTTGGCGAGAGTGACGGTGTTATCATCATCTTCAGCACCATTACCAGCGGCCTTGAATTCATCTACGGTGTTGGTAGTGTCTTCCTCATCGTCATTCTTGCTTGCGGAAGCAGTGGGCATATTTTCATCTAAATGGAAACCACCAGTTTCATCGATCTTGGGAGGATAAGTCATGTTCATTTCGTTGTATAATTTGAAGTTGACAAAACCAACAAGAGTACGGTAGAATTCCAAAAAGGTCAACATGACACGGAAATCGACATCGGTAGGAATATCTTGAGAAAATTGATAAGGCACAACCCAGGTGATAGTTTGACCCTTAATCTCAGCTTGGTAATAGATACCCTTGATAGAGAAAAAGACCTTACGAAGACTCTTGGACTTCATGACATAAGCTTGGAATTCAGAAATCAATTGTTGACATTCAGCGACAGCGTCGGCTTTAATCTTGTTATCAGCAGGCATTTTGGAGAAGAGATAGAGCATAGATAAAGCGTCGTCAAGGTCGCGAAGAGCATCAACAAAAGAAGGGTATCTCTCCTTGACAATATGATCTAAACTATAGACAGGTTTGTTGTTCTCTTCCAAAGACTTTGCTGCAGTGTATTCTCCCTTGTGAAGAACTTTGTTGAGCTTCTTGGCGAAAGCCTTGTATTCACGGAACTTGATCAAAAGAGGTTCGTGAAGAAGGTACTTGATGTCCTTGACATAATAGAAGGTAGCAGGTGCGGTACTACCCTTGTTGGCCTTCTTCTTGTTCTTGGGTTCACGGGGGTAGATACCCTTTAAGATACAAAGACGTCTAATATAGATCCAACATAGATTAGTATTTTTGACAGATCTATACAAAAACAGGACAAGTGAATGCTTTACCTGAAATCAGCAAGAGAGATTTGAAGCTTATTCAAAGCTTGTTGTCTGGTGATAAAGTTGGCGGCGGCACCTTTGACTCCTTTCTTGACGATCTTGGCCATTATGCAGATTTATTTAAGTTGCAACAGAATAAACTTCAAGCTTCGAAAAAAAAATTATATTTTTAATTGTTCGAAAAAGCAGGAAATGTTAAAGGTGACTATTTATTTCCAGTGGCTTGTTATTGACTTTTTCGCTGGGATGGTTTTAAGAATTTGCAAAATCTAAAAATTCTCAGTTCTTTCCTTTTCGCAACCCCCATCAACAAGGTAAACACATCCATCCATCCATCCATCCATCCTAATTATCATGCAAAATCTTATGGAAGATTACTGTGTCATGATATTAGCAACCACTTCTATGAATCGCTAATGGAGCGACACTCATTCAAGTTCGAATTGCTTTCTTACCCCTTAACAATTTTATAGTTTATATAAAATGGTCAGAGTCTCTGTTTTGCAAGATTGTTTAAACAACATCAACAACGCTGAGAAGCGTGGAAAGAGACAAGTTCTCATCCGTCCTTCTTCCAAGGTCATTATCAAGTTCTTGTCTGTTATGCAAAAGCACGGTAAGTTTCTATTCCTTCGCTTTATCTTTCACACTTCCCACCCGCCGTATACCTGGTTATATGTTGATTTCACTCTACAATATATGATTTTTAAATCTGCGGGAGACCAACCTTTCCTTATATTATTTTCTCTTTACTTTTTCACACCTTTTAATGAAAACGTTATATATAATTTGGAATACAATTTATTAATTTACTCTCTTATCATTTTCAGGTTACATTGGTGAATTTGAAGAAATTGATGATCACCGTTCCGGTAAGATTGTTATCCAACTTATTGGTCGCCTTAACAAGTGTGGTGTCATCTCTCCCCGCTTCAACATCAAGGTCACTGAGATCGAAAAGTGGACCGCCAACTTGTTGCCTGCCCGTCAATTCGGTTACATGGTCTTGACTACCTCTGCTGGTATCATGGACCACGAAGAGGCTCGTGCCAAGCATGCTGGTGGTAAGGTTCTTGGTTTCTTCTACTAAGTCATCCTAGTTCTATACCTCGCTGATATGTAGCATTCGTTCATGTGTAATAAATTATAACTTGAATTCCTCTCTTATTGTAAATAGTAATTAAAAAACTAATAATAATTTTATTAAAACTATATAAGATTTTTTCTATGTTGTGTGCTGTGTCAATGATGATAATCTTGCCCTTCAAGAGATAGTGATTGATCTATCTTTTCATCATTCACAACTTGTCTATTAAGGATATAGAATCCAATAAGAATGAAAACACTACCAACAATGGTTGATGTGGGCACCATAACTCCGGTAACAAAAACGTCAGTGATAGCAACGGCGGGAACTGTCAGCATAACACCCACAGCAGCGAAAACTGGGTTTACGAGCGCAATGACTGCCATAAAAGTGGCATTGTAAATTACACTCATAGAGGCAATACCTAGAATATATCCAAACGTAGTTAAATCAGGCAATTCAAAAGTCTCCACACCAGTAAAATGAAGAATAGGAAAGGGGATCCATAATACAGTAAAAGTGACCAGACCAATAATGCCAGTGATGGTATTTGCAAACAAAATTGTGGGCTGAGTAGGAGATGCATACTTTTTATAGTACACTTCATAAAAGCCGTATAAAGCAGCACCAGTTGATGCTACAACTATTCCGATCCATTCTCCTCCAAATGCGTGATCGTCTATACTATCTCCACTATCTGGTACTTCCTGGGGCCACAAAGCCATAGCCAAAACACCCAACATACATAAGAACACAGCACCTACTTTTGCAGCTACAAGTCTATCATGTAACATGAGAATCGAAAACAAATAAGCAAAGAAGCAACCGGTATTGTAGATCGCTGTTAAGTTTGACATAGAAGTCAGGTTGACACTAAGGTACCAGATATAAGAAGGCAGTGTTAATAGAACTGAGAGTAATAAGGCGGTCTTGATAATAAAACCCATTGGGAAGATATGGTTGCCTTGAACTCTGTATTGTAATTCTACCAAAGAATTGTTTACAGATTTTCGGCTGTAACTGATTGTTTCAGATATTTTTTCACGTATTGTACCACTGTTGCTTTCTCTCTTTTGATAGTGATGTAATTGTATGTACTCGGCTACTAATTGTAATGGTATCATGAAAGTGTAGCAAGAATGACTTATGTACCTACGAAGAAATAAAGATAGTTTAGAAATTATCACATTATCATATATCACGCAATCGTACTAACAGAATAAAGTAAGGCTTGGAGTAATCCGTTGTTTTTTGAACGTACTGAGCAAGCTCAGTTTGTAAAACAAATGTTATAATACATATTGTCAGCATAACTGTTGCCAACAAAGACCGAGACTTTCTTGGTTTAAATGACGGTGAAGAAGGTGCTGACTGCTCGTCGACGGGAACTGTGTGATAAGATGCCATGACAAAAGGAATGCAATGTTGATTTTATTCTGCAATACGTAGAAAAAATTAAAATGAAAGAAAGAAGTAGGTGGCGTCCCACATATTTATTTTACTATAGGAAATCATTAAAATTGAGGGGAAAATATACAGTTTTCAGATTGACAATGACCAATCATATATCTGAAATGCTTGAATTTGATTTGTTAACGAGTGGATGATTTCTTCCTCATACCAAGAATAAAGTAAGGCTTGGAGTAATCCGTTGTTTTTTGAACGTACTGAGCAAGCTCAGTTTGTAAAACAAATGTTATAATACATATTGTCAGCATAACTGTTGCCAACAAAGACCGAGACTTTCTTGGTTTAAATGACGGTGAAGAAGGTGCTGACTGCTCGTCGACGGGAACTGTGTGATAAGATGCCATGACAAAAGGAATGCAATGTTGATTTTATTCTGCAATACGTAGAAAAAATTAAAATGAAAGAAAGAAGTAGGTGGCGTCCCACATATTTATTTTACTATAGGAAATCATTAAAATTGAGGGGAAAATATACAGTTTTCAGATTGACAATGACCAATCATATATCTGAAATGCTTGAATTTGATTTGTTAACGAGTGGATGATTTCTTCCTCATACCACCATAAGTCTCTTTTGGTAACTCATTCGGTAGATCTGTCAGAATCCTAAAGACAGAGAAATAGTTTAGACAAGGCATACAATAATAAGACAAGAATTTTACCGCATCATTTTCAGTCTTGTCTTTGCCGGACTCTATATTAACATCGATGAGTATAAATTCGTAATTGACATCTTGGAATTGTATTAAGCTTCCTACCTCACAGTCTTTGACCGCCTGCAAAGCAAGTAGTGAATACTGCTGAAGAGCATTGGCAGCCGCTTGTCTTTTGATTAAAATGGCATTGTCTTCTCTTCTAGAATGGTGAATTAGATCTTGCCGTGAGCTAGACATTTTTATGTAGTTGTGAAAGAACGCCAAAAAAATTGATTGGCGCTGTATTTTCTACATTCTAAATCTACACACTACGCTGCATCAAATTATGTGGGGGCGCAGCGCTCCAAATCTTTCTCTGTTGTGGGTCTGTTGGACTCAATATCCCTTTTAAGGTAAGTCGCATTCCCGTTTTGACTTCGGCGGCCCTGCAACCGAACATCACACAAATCAAAGATTTGCATTCTGCATTATTTTCCTCTAAAACGTCTAGTAGTAGGATATGAGAATAACTAGAGATATACTTCATCAATTTCACATGAATTCATTATAAACGATGGGGAGGATATTAACCACACAAATTGCACCACGAAGTCACTGTGTCAATTACTGCAAATCTCACCTGATATTAGAGTCTTATGCTCGAACTAAAGTAAGTATATGTTATCAATATTGAGTATATATTGTAGATACGGTTACCATAAGTAACATCTATCTATTCCAGTAATCATAAATATCACTTTTTCATTTATTGTAGGCCATTATTGGTTGACAATGATGTAGCTGTCATTTCCGTTTTAGAGGTCAAACTATCTTGTATCCTTCAAACTAATAAAAGACCCCATACTTTCCCCTCTTTTTCAATACATTTCTTTCACACAAAAGCCATTCTATTCTAAAAAAAAAAAAATGATTAAGCGTAAAAATGATGAAACTGTAGTACCGCAGCAGGACATATCTAAGCTACCACAGCAGAAGATCAACTTTGGTAAACTTCGAAAATTGCACTTTAAAGCAAGGATTTCATCGTTTGATACATCCAATGCAGAGATGAGCAAGAGTACTTTTCGAGGATTTTTTACTCTGTTTTGGATTGCCATGGGGTTCTATGTTATTTTAACATTTGTGCACTGCTATGAAAGAGACGGAACCGTACTTAGTCTTAACTTTTTCCAACACATGTCAAAGGATACGTTAGTCTTATTAACTGCTGATCTATGTATGGTTGGGCAGACTTTCATAGTGGTACCTTTCGCAAGATTGATGATGAAGGGTACCATCTGTTATCGACCAGTGGGGATGATTATCCAGCATAGTTTTCAAACGATCTTCATTTTTGGTAATTTATATTGGGTCTTTTGGAGGTAGTATATGCGATTCATGCTTGATGGATATATCTAGCAACTAAATTACTTATCAACATTTAGAGACTGGCCAATGACCCAATCAATTTTTTTCACACTACACACGTTTGTTATGTTTATGAAAATGCATTCGTATGTCAGTCTGAATGGAGAGCTAGCTATGCAGCTCAAAAGATATCTGATATTGAAGGAAGAAATACCAACCTGGATTAGAGACCATTGTGTTGAAGAAGATACAAAACAGTGTACTCTTGATGAGCAGTCAGAATTGAATCAGTTGGAAACCGAATTAAAGTACTTGAATGAAGAACTGACCCACGGAAAAGTACGTTATCCGAATAATTTGACATTTATCAACTACATTGATTTTTTGGTAGTACCTACCTTGGTTTACTGGATGGAGTATCCAAGGACGGAAAAGTAAGTTTGCAATATTTTACACAGGATAGAGAAGTAATAACTCAGTTTCATACTACGGAATAGAATCCGGCCCCTCTACCTGTTTGAAAAGACGATGGCTACCTTGGGCACTTTTCTATTATTATATGTAACCACCGAAAGATACATTTATCCCCAGCTGTATAATCCCGACATGTCTGATCTCCGTGTTGCACTGGAGCTTTTATTCCCCTTTATGATGAACTATATGTTTATATTTTACATAATTTTTGAATGCATACTCAATTGGTTTGCGGAAATTACCAGATTTGCGGACCGTAACTTCTACGACGACTGGTGGAACAGGTATGTGATGTAATAAAGCTTACAAAATTTACGTACCAACATATTCAATCTCAATCTCAGTGCCAGCTTTGAAGAGTATGCTCGTAAATGGAATAAACCCGTACATCATTGGTTATTGAGACATATCTACTCTATTTCTATGGACCATTACAAAATTTCCAGGAAAAGTGCATCTTTTGTTACGTTCTTATTCTCTTCGTGTTTGCACGAAATAGTTATGGTGATGTTTACGAGAAGGTTATGTATGTACCTTTTCTTTCTTCAAATGTTCCAACTTCCCTTGATCGCGTTAGGCCGTCAACCATTTATTCGCAAAAACCCAGCTTTGGGAAATGCTCTCTTTTGGATCGGTCTGTTCTTGGGACCTCCGTTGCTCGGTATTTTATATTCCCGTCAAGCGTACTGGGAGAAGTACCTGAGAAACAATTCTTTGATTTGAAATCTCTCTCCACTTCCCGAATAAAGTAATTATTCTCTTTTTGGAATTTTTTTTTTCGAGCTTTTATACGCTGTTCGAAAAAAAAAATGAGCTACTCTATTCAAATATGTTTGCCGTTTCTTCATTCATTTTGTTTCTGTTTCCGTCCACTTTACTCTATTTATATAGAATGTGTATTCCCTCTGCTACCATTGACTTGAGTACTCAAGCTAATATTGACCAAGTCAAAACTAACCACGTTCATTTGAACTGGATTGTTGATTTTGACACCCAACTTATTTACGGCAATGCTGTCCTTGACATGGAGAGTTTGGTTGACAACCTCGACAAGGTTATTTTGGATACCAGTTATTTGGATATCAAGTCTGCTTCTTTCAATGATAATACGGATTTAAAGGTACAGTAGTTTACGTGTCGCTTTTTCTTCGTGACACCAAAGGTATTAATATTGTAATACGTGTGTAGTTCACTGTAGCCGAGAGATATGCTAGTCTGGGTTCTGCCCTCACTATTAATGTTCCCACCGTCGCCAAGTCCGGAACAAAATTCCAACTCACCATCAATTACTCCACTACTGACAAGTGTACCGCTATCCAATTTTTAACACCTGAGTAAGTAGAAGCTACGACGTTAGTCAACATGGGCTTAACAATGGTCTTCTTTTAGACAAACACTCGGTGGTAAGCACCCCTACTTGTTCTCCCAAAGTGAGCCTGTAAGTATAATTGGTATTTAATGGGAATCGTGAGATAGAAAGTTGACTGTATATACGTAGATCCATGGACGTTCCATGTTGCCTTGTCAAGATTCTCCTTCTATCAAGGTTACTTATTCCGCATCTGTCAAATCTGTTCTTCCCGTTGTCATGTCTGCCCTTCAAACAGGTACCGACGATGCTGACGAGAATGGCCTCAAGACTTATCACTTTAGACAAAACACTACTATTCCTTCTTATTTAATTGCTATTGCTGTTGGTAACTTGGTCGGTCGCGAGATCGGTCCACGTAGCACTGTTTGGTGTGAGCCCGAGATGGTTGAACAAGCTGCCTGGGAATTCTCTGTAAGTTGTGAATGAAATACTACTAAGTACTTGATAGATGGATTCTAATGGAGTGTATTGTGTCGAAATAGGATACCGAGTCTTTTGTTGCTACAGGTGAGGATCTCTTGACTCCTTATGAATGGGGCCGTTATGATCTGTTGGTTCTTCCTCCCTCTTTCCCTTACGGTGGTATGGAGGTTAAAAACGTCTTTCAAAACCAATCAATGATGTGGGCATGTAAAATAATAATACTCTTTTTGATAGAATCCTTGCCTCACTTTCGTTACCCCTACCTTGTTAGCCGGTGATAAGAGTGCCGTGAATGTCATTGCTCATGAAATTGCTCACAGTTGGATGGGTAACTTGGTCACTACTAATTCTTGGGTAAAATATACGATGTAGTAAAGCTTGACTGATTATATTGTCAACTAACACGCACTATCGTTTTTTTTTTAGAAACATTATTGGTTAAACGAAGGTTGGACCGTTTTCATTGAACGTAAGATTCTCGGTCGTCTCAACGGCGAAGCCACTAGACAATTTGAAGCCCTGAGTGGTCTCAAATCTTTGCAAGAAAGTGTTGATTTGTTTGGTCCTGATTCCTTAAAGACTGTTTTGAATCCTGATCTTCGCGACGGTGCTGATCCCGACGATTTCTTCTCCAAGGTTCCTTACGAAAAGGGTTTCAACTTCTTATACCACATTGAACAAGTGGTTGGTGGCCCTTCCATTTTTGAGCCTTACATGAAGGCTTATGTAAAGAACTTTGCCTCCACTTCTATTTCTACCGAAGACTGGAAGAAGTTCCTGTTCAAGTATATGGAAGAGACTCATGGTCAAGCTATGGTTGATAAATTAAACACCATTGACTTTGACACATGGATCAACAAGCCTGGTATGCCTCCCGTGGAACCTAACTTTGACACTACACTTGCTGATGCTTGTTACGATCTTGCTAAGCGTTGGGACGAAGCTCGCGACAATAACGATTTGTCCTCTTTCTCTCCCAAAGACATTGAGAACTTCTCTGCCAGTCAAAAGATTGTGTTCTTGGAACGCTTGACTGACGCTGAGCCTTTACCTCATGCGTTGATTAGCAAAATGGACGAGCTCTATAACTTTACTCCCAACCACAACGCTGACTTGCGCCTTCGTTGGCAACAAATCTGCTTGATGAGTAGTTACGAGCCTATTTATCCTGAAGTTGTCAAGTTCATTACCGAACAAGGTCGCATGAAGTTCGTTCGTCCTCTCTACCGTCTTCTTCATCAAGCCAAAAATGGTGCTCAATTAGCTGTTGATACTTACTTGAAGCACAAGTCTTTCTATCATCCCATTGCTGCTCAATTGATTGAAAAAGATATTGGTTTAGCCACCTCATTGTAAATAAAAAATCAACAAAACGTTGCCAGGATGATGGGTATTCATCAAGTACACACGTATAGTAGTATTAAGAAGTTTTGTTTCTGTGATAGAACGCAGTAGTTTATTGGGAGAGATGGTACAAATAACTGATATATCAAGTATGTTTGTGTGAAATCAAAGAACAGACGAATTAATTGTTTAATCGAAGAGACCGAAACCCATATCCTATGTAAATGAATATTAGCACTCCATTTAACTGTACTACAGCTCGATTTGTAACTCACATCATCAGATTCTTCCTTCTCTTCTTCCTTCTCTTCAGCAGCAGGGGCATCAGAAGAAGCAGCAGCGGCACCAGAGGCGGCAACGGCACCACCAGTGGGGACAGAGGAGATCTTTTCCAAACCCTCAGCGACGAGCTAAAAGAAATCAAATAGAAAAAAAAATTCAAAGGTTCGTCAATGCTCAAGTTCTATAAGGTTTTCAAATATCTTTCAATTTTTTTTTTTTTACCTCATCAACGTTCTTACCCTCGAGGGCAGAGATCAAAGAGGTCAAACGTTCCTCCTCGGCTTCGACACCAACGGAGGCCATGAGGGCCTTGACATCGGCAGCAGTAGGGGCGGTCTTACCACCGGCAACAAGAAGAAGGTAGGATGCGAGATACTTCATGATCGATAATTTACAATGAATGAAAGAGGAGGAATAGTAAAGGCCCCTTATGACAAAAAAATAAAAAGCAAAAATTTTTTCGTGACTGTGGCTTGACCTTCCTGCGGAGATAGTTACTTGAAGCCTAACATTTCTTTAACTAGCCAATGGACTCTCATATTTTAAAGGTCATAGGCGAGTTTTACATAAGTGTGAACTCACGCAAAATGCGTGATTCAGTACTAAATTTGAAATGGATACGTGCTCTGTAAGTATTATAGTTATTTAACAGTTCCAGGTATAGTTTATAATGTACGTATGGCTGCTAAGATAGTAGAATATATTAAAGCTGTTCATGGTGCAACGAGAACGAATGTGTGTAAATAAACCCAAACCGAGCATATTCTTAAAGTATGTCTAGTGCCATTTTGGTATCACCTTGTTGTCTTGGTTTATGTATGTATCTGCTCTATCTTGATAAATTAAAGTATAGCATATAAATCGTGTATACTGGATTTCTAGAGAGATTGCTCTACTAAATTCTAAGTACAGGTGAAAAGCTGGTGATACCAAGATAATTTCAAATATAATATATACAGTTTTATTGATCTTATTAACAATATAAAGGGAATACGTCTAATGTTGTACGGCATAAAGGGAAGACGGGTATCTATATACAATGCTTTGAAGGGTGTGAGCAGATTTGATCTAGAAGCTCATCAATCTATATCGAAGACGACTTTTAAGCGCTCATAAGCGAGGAAACTGACAGCGACCATGGGTATAACTTTGATATAGCCAATCGTTAAACCAACATAAAATCCTTTAATTCCTTTTACTCGGTATATATCTTTGACTGTATCCTTGAAGCTGACAAACTTGTTGGGTTCTAATAAACCACCCACTTGCATTCTTCTACGAATAATCTAATTCAATTTAAAACAAGAACATGGTAAATAATTGCACGACAGAGCTTAATTCATAGCAAACATACCTCTAAAGGATAACTACTCGTCTGAGCCACTAAACCAGCCAAACCACCACAAGTGAGCTCTGCCCAGGTTTTGAGTGGTGGCTTTTCCAATACCTTTTTCTGACTGAAGGTCAAATCATCAGCAAACTCATCAAACTCAATTGGCGCTCTTGTATAAGGTGTAGCTAATGGATGTTGACGAGCAAAGCGAGTGATGATGTGATAAAACCAAAATGAGACACCAGCATAAGGTGTCATACCGTACACAGTGGGCAAAAATCCACGATAGAAATTCAAGATGTGTATTCTTTGTGCGGGTTCCTTGTATATAACTTTACACATCTCCTTAAATTTAACTCTATCCACTCCAATGTCACGTACTTCGTAGGCCATTCGAACTCGAACCAAGTCAAGCGGATAAGTAAACAAAACCGATGTTACACCTAAAAATTTCAAATTGAATAAGATTATAAATCATCAACAACGATCATATTGTGGGGTAATTTACCTGCCAAGGAACCAGCAATGAATTGCAGTGTTGAAGAGTTTCTTTTCTCTTTAGTTGGCATTAAAATTGCACGATATTGTTCCAGTGCAACGAATTTAATGGAAGCATAAGGAAATACTCTCATCAATGTCACAGAGTGTCCCTGAAACAATCCCATTGCCCCTTCTCTCTTGAAAATTTCTTTTCCAGCCTCGAATACACCCGTAAACCGGCCTATATAATTGTTCATGTTAATAACCTAGAATATGTTTGCTTCTTCCTCAAGTCAAACTCACCAGAGTATTTGTCAAAAATGGGATTGCGTGCTTGAAACAAGATCTTGACTCGATCTAAAGGTGCAATGACAGTTTTTCCCTACAACAACGTCGTTCTTTAGCGTTGTGTATCAGGCTTGCAAATAAAAAAAACTTACTATGCAGCCAGCTAGACCACCAGCGATCCCAGATCGTACAACGTAGTCCAAGGTTTGTTCATTGCGTTTATGTAATTCCTTATTACTAGCAGTTCTATTTACGGGTTGGGAGACTGGTTGTAATGGTGTAGCAGTTGTTTGCATTGACTCTTCTTCTCTACTTTTAATAGGCTATATTCTTAAAAAAAGTTATGTGCGTTTGCCCAAGTTGAATGTAAGAGTAACAAACACGATATGAATTTTTAAAAGAAAAGAGTAAAGAAGGGGAGAAAGAGTTTTTTTCGGTAAGCATTTATAACTTTATCCCCGCAAAATTACATTTTTCTCATTGTGCACAAGTCGTGGGAATGAAAATTAACCAAACGTCATATAACCAATCACATGCTTAAAGCATTTATAAGGCAAATGGTATACCCGTCGGAACTGATTGAAGTCTGTTGCCTGTACTTTTATTAATAAGGGGCTCAAGTCTTTCAAATGACAGGTCAAGATATCAACTTGTCAAGCGTTTCAGTTTCTTTTTTTCATACAAGAATGCAGTCTCAGTGTCAATAGCAGCATTGGTGCTTTTAAAGCAGGAGAAAGAAAAGCATGATATGATATGCAGTTGTGCAGGATTTAATGATTTAATTTGGTGTGAATACAGGAAGTGGATGTGCTTCTGTGTTGAATACATAACTATCTAAAGGTATAATGTCATCGGGACTAAATAGTAAATAGATATATTTCAGTGTTTCGGCTAACCAGAATGTATCCATTCTATTGTCTAATTGAGGTGGAATCGAAGTGACATCCTTCAAAGCTGCATAGCCTCCGTCTTTCAATTTTGCATATTTTTCAAAAGATTCAAATATTTTCCATCCCCACTCACTAATGTTATCCCGATATGTCAGTCATTACCGTGTAACCATAATTAATAAAAATGAGGAAACTTACCGGTACTTCTCTTCGCCTGTCATTCGATGCAGCAAGAATAAACTTTCGACCGTCTCGGGGCGTAATAAATTATGCGCATCTCTGACGTGGATGTCCATGTCTGGTGCGTCTGGTGCGCTCTGTTCATTTGTATTAAAGTACACAATTTCACTTGCTAAACCAGTGGCTGTCATATTGTACATTTCGTAACATGTTCTTGTTAGTTCTTGTCCAAGACGAAGATCCTCAGAATCTCTCGAGTCCAAGGGATCTAATTCATGAATGGATGCGCCTTCAGTGACACCCAAAACAAAACTACCGCCCATGAAGCAAACCAAGTGATCCATTTTTGGGTGAAAATTGGTTGGGTACGCACTGTCCAGTAATTCAGCAATATATGTGAGACCATTGGGGTTACTGTGCTTGATCAAGTGCTTCTTGATACCATCCACTGCATGATCGTATCTCTCACGATATTTGATCTCAGACTTGTCTGTCAAAAGATACTGCTTCAACAAATACTCTAAAAAGCTCGAATGAATAAAGAGAACTCTAATAACTATTTTAGTGTGTACGTTACGTACACACTATTAAAGTACACAATTTCACTTGCTAAACCAGTGGCTGTCATATTGTACATTTCGTAACATGTTCTTGTTAGTTCTTGTCCAAGACGAAGATCCTCAGAATCTCTCGAGTCCAAGGGATCTAATTCATGAATGGATGCGCCTTCAGTGACACCCAAAACAAAACTACCGCCCATGAAGCAAACCAAGTGATCCATTTTTGGGTGAAAATTGGTTGGGTACGCACTGTCCAGTAATTCAGCAATATATGTGAGACCATTGGGGTTACTGTGCTTGATCAAGTGCTTCTTGATACCATCCACTGCATGATCGTATCTCTCACGATATTTGATCTCAGACTTGTCTGTCAAAAGATACTGCTTCAACAAATACTCTAAAAAGCTCGAATGAATAAAGAGAACTCTAATAACTATTTTCTTTTCGAATACGCTACCATAATAACTGTCACCACGGGAACCAAGGCGAATTTCTCTCGATGCAAAATTACCATCTTCAGCGCTAGAATAAACATTTAGCTTAACTCATTCTCACATAATGATCAATATACTCACTTGATGTAAATAGGAACCAGGCCATCTACTGCACCTGAACCAACACCTGAAACCAACTCATCCAAACGATCCATTACTTTTTCCGCTGCGTCCCAATATCTCATATCGCCTGTCAAGTGACTCAAGTATTTAAACTCCAATTGAATGGTTGTAGCTTCGGCAGTGCTGCTTGGTCCATATCCCACTGGTTTTCCATTAGATAATACAACTCCAGAATAAGGAATTCCAGATCCAGTTTCAAATGCATACAACAAACGATCCCCTAAATCAATTGCTTTTTCTAAATAGAGTTTATCATTATTGGAAAGGTGATAGGCCGATAAAAGTCCACCTAGAATACGAATTGTTGTTTCAAACACGTTCACATCTTGGTTCTTATTGAAATCAAGTTTAGTCGCAATCCATTCACGAGCTTGGTTGTATTCCTCTGTCATATTCATAAGTAATAAGGTATCCAATGAGTCAATTATCATCAATCCAACTCCTCCAGGTGCCCAATCATGCCCAGAGTGCGTCAAAGGTTGGTATTCGTCTTTACCAAAAGCATCTTTTGAGTATCCTTTCCAAGCGTGACGGAAAGCGTCAACCACTTGCTTTTGACGCGAAGCTGTAAGACTGTCTTCTGGGAATAAGGAGGCTGGAGGTGGAAACTGTGTGAATAGTAGCTGACTTGAGTCTAAATTGTCACTTTCAAAGTGTTGTTGTTCTGATTGCTCTTGTGCGTAGTCATCATCAGCAGGTTCAAAACTGTCTTCATCTGGTACAGGAAGAGGCGCTGGTGGAGGTGGTTTCGTTTCAGGATTTGTAGGAGGTGCGAATGGTGGAGGTGTAACAGGAGTGATGTCCAAGTCATCAGCTCTTTGTGAATCAGGTGCAAGTTGAGTTGAGCTATTTTGTCCACGGTTGATATAGAATAAAATGAATACGGTAAAGATACCAACAAAAAGGAGAGGTTTTCGGTTTACTTTTTTCCACGTCTGTCATAAGCAGGCGAGGTGAGAATACGAAGGTAAAACATTTGAAATCATTACTTTCTTACCCTTTTCAAAAAACCTTTGCTGCTTGATTTATCATACTTATCATCATCACTATTGTAGAAATCGCCTCGACCGTTTTTCATGGTACGGTGCGTCGGCAACATGTGTATTTGTGTTGTAGAATAAGCGGTTTTTTGGGTTAAAAGGAAAAAGCGATTTAATTAATTTCAACAAAAAGCTAATAATTGCCACATAGAGAGCAGTAGCACATCTCGTTCAAACACCGAACATATCTTTCTTGTCTTCAGCACGCGCTGACAGCAATTGTAGACAACACCTTTTTTTGGAAGGTGATTTTCTCTACTCGGAAGACAACAGTTCAAAATCTTCCGAATTTGTATTTTACGTTCCTGAATAATGTTGGGCCAAAACTTAAAAAGAAAAATTATACGTAGATATATATACCTACTACATAGCAATAATCTCCTTGAACTTTACATTCTACGGGCACATCTTTTTCGTCCTCTTTATCCTTTTTTCTTTTTACAAATCATTTATACTAATTAGAAAGAATAAATGTCCAGTTATCCAACCATTAGAAACCCTTTACTACCCAGTCCCCCACTCACATCCTCACGTAGTGGTAGATTTCGCAAAAATGAATTTTTGAGTACACTATCATTATCCACCACTGCAACATTGAAAACATCCATGTCCGCCGTCTCTATCCGTGGTTTTATAGATCAAACCATCAATCAGATATCAAATGCAAGCTCTCGCATTGGAAATAATCGAAGAATTATGCCAACGACCCCTAGTAGCAAATTTTTGTCAAAGTCTGCAACTGGCAAAGGATTTGATGTTATTACAAAATCTACTTCAAGATCAAAAATTTACGAAAAAAGGGCCAGCGATGATACAGCAGTTCCTGAACCACTAGTTCATTACAACGGCCCTCTTCACACATTGGAGTCGTTGCCCGTAGAAAAATTAAATTGGATTAAAGATGAACCAGCCTCTGCTTTCGTAAAAAATCCTCTCACAAACTACAACAAGTCAATTGTATTAAGAAAGCCTATGACTCGCAGCCAAACTTTGTATGTTGTAACTTTTAAAGTTATGCATATTTGATATTCTAATTTAATTGACGTCATGTAGCCCAAATATTTCCAAAGAACCCATCAATAGCAGTATTGAATTAGGAAAGCCTAAAGCTATGTTTTATTTACGAGGTAGAGTATTGATTACTTGTCGAATTAAAATTCATTTTGGATTGATAATTTTGTCAATACGTAGTTCTGCAAGTTATTGCTACAGACTCTGCTAAATGTAAGTATAGTAACGATCAATTATTTTGGAACTTAAATTCATTCATACTTCAATTTTATTTTATATTATAGCTCGATTGTTCCGATGTGGAATTCAAGTAAATCAAGAAACATGCCTGAGCTCTTATGCTGCCAGCGAAAAAACCGGGAAACAGAGTGCCATTGCCCAATTTGACGAAACATTTCTATTGTAAATTTGACCAAATTGTTTTTTCCCGCTATGACTAGAGCTAATCATTTCTTTCTCTCTCTCTCTCTCTCCTTGAAACTAGTGATGTGGACGGACCAACCACAGCAACAATCAGTATATACTCTCAGCCCACAGGCGGTAAAATATTTTCTAATCGTGCAAATAAGCAAAACATCTGCTTAGGAAGTGAAACCATTAATATATCAATGCACGCAAAATCCAAGACAACTGAACGTTTCGTGGTAAAGAAGGATTTCAAGTCTGGTCAATTCGGAGATGTACAATTGCTGGTAGTCTACGGAACTTACCTCAGTCGCAGAACACAAAACATGTTGAACAATACTATTCTGTTTGAAGATTACATCACTGCCTATGTACGAACAGGCATGGTTCCCGTAAGTACATGAACTGTTATCAAAACAATGAGTAGTACTTCAATTCGACAATTATATTAATTTTATTATTGTGTTAGAGGTGGGATCGTTTTTGGGGTGTGCTCAGAGGTGTACAATTTGAGTTATACGACTTTGAATACAAAGAGGTATTTAAATATTATTTTGAGGTGTCAATAAGCTCGAGACTCATACTCACAAAAGTGTGTACGTTCTCCAGAAATAGCAAGTAAATACTTCTCCTCACGCGCGTATGCATCCTGTTCAAACACTAACAGTTACTATTCATAGTCTCACAATCAAGGGAGCAAAGTAGATGGATTGACAACATTATACAAATGAGGAGATGTACAATTGCTGGTAGTCTACGGAACTTACCTCAGTCGCAGAACACAAAACATGTTGAACAATACTATTCTGTTTGAAGATTACATCACTGCCTATGTACGAACAGGCATGGTTCCCGTAAGTACATGAACTGTTATCAAAACAATGAGTAGTACTTCAATTCGACAATTATATTAATTTTATTATTGTGTTAGAGGTGGGATCGTTTTTGGGGTGTGCTCAGAGGTGTACAATTTGAGTTATACGACTTTGAATACAAAGAGGTATTTAAATATTATTTTGAGGTGTCAATAAGCTCGAGACTCATACTCACAAATACCATACCTATGTAGAACCGTCCACCACTCCATATTATTCCCCTTGATAATTTTATAACTGCATTCGACATTTCAGAAGAAAACGAAGAAGAGCTTAGTGTCGAAATTGGATCGAGAGGTATCGCATTACAATTTGCAGAGCGAGCTATCCAAAGACACGAGCGTCATTGGATGGGAGAAGATTTGGAGTATCGCATGTATTTACTACCTGAGTCACCTTCTGCTGCACGAGAATGGGAAAATAATTTCAACTACGTTGGAACAATTTTTGATGAAATCAGGGGTTGGGACGAGAATAGCACAAGTGAAAGCAGCTTCAATAGTAGTAGAGATGCTTTCTCTTATAGAAGCTCTGATTTCGAAGAGGAAGAGGAATATTATGCGGATGGTAGTTACACAGCATTGAATACTAACAAAAAGCTGACTGTGCCTTTAAAGTTGATGTGGTAGAATAACAAAATAAAAATGAATTATAGTACTCTTTGGAGTAACTATCTGTATTCAACCAACTGCCGTCTTATTGTTTGATATTATGTGGCACTGTTTGTAATTACTCATAGGTTCATATATAGATAAGATTTGCTGCTTTTAAAGTTCAAGTTGCATAGTATTACGAATTTAACACAGAGAAGAATTACTGAATTTAATTGATCTAGGTATTGGCTTCGAATTCGAGCTGCTTTGCTAGGAGAGTGATTGCTGCGTAGTTGAGATTTGCTAAGAACAAGTTTTTGTAGATTGATGCACTATTGTACCTTGAGTGCAACTGTATTTTTGTACTCTCCTCTATCTTTCATCAAGTAGATGTAGCAACCAATATGCTCGTGCGGTGTGATGTGCGTGAACCTTGCAGGTGAACACATTTTGCCCAAGCAATCAACATCAACCCAAAACTTAGGACATCATTGGGATTTTGAGATTTACTTAGGTATTTTGGGTGATAGCTCATTTGATGATATACGTAGTGTCCTTGAGAAGGTGTACAACTATCAGCTGTACCCCTTGATGTTTGCTTCGAAGTAATAGTGTGATAAGACGAGTAGTGAATGCTCAATGGTTTGACAGCAGGAAATTAAAAAAACTTGACATATTCTTTGCTTACGCGCATTTTATCCTCTTGTCAATATTACTCTGCAGTATGGTTCACAGCTATTGTTAGGTTATTACCCTTAATGCAAGCTTCAACGTAAATTTTTCAATCTCCTGGCTTGTTGGCCATAAATTCGATTTCAGACTCCCTTACATAATTGAATTCCGCTACACTCTTCCTTTTGCAATTTAATTGGCCGTTTAACCTTGAGCGTACGGCCTTAAAGCAAGTAACTGCGTTCCTTATTTTTTGGTCTCCCCTTCTTGCTTTATAGATACTCGCTCTTACATGGGAGACAGTAATGACAATTTACTCTCCATTTCACAAAAATTATTAAAAAAGATATCTAATCGTAACTTGAGCGACACTAATTCCGATTCAGAAAGCATACATACAATGGAATCTCCAGAAATAGCAAGTAAATACTTCTCCTCACGCGCGTATGCATCCTGTTCAAACACTAACAGTTACTATTCATAGTCTCACAATCAAGGGAGCAAAGTAGATGGATTGACAACATTATACAAATAGTGTGTACGTTGTTAGGTTATTACCCTTAATGCAAGCTTCAACGTAAATTTTTCAATCTCCTGGCTTGTTGGCCATAAATTCGATTTCAGACTCCCTTACATAATTGAATTCCGCTACACTCTTCCTTTTGCAATTTAATTGGCCGTTTAACCTTGAGCGTACGGCCTTAAAGCAAGTAACTGCGTTCCTTATTTTTTGGTCTCCCCTTCTTGCTTTATAGATACTCGCTCTTACATGGGAGACAGTAATGACAATTTACTCTCCATTTCACAAAAATTATTAAAAAAGATATCTAATCGTAACTTGAGCGACACTAATTCCGATTCAGAAAGCATACATACAATGGAATCTCCAGAAATAGCAAGTAAATACTTCTCCTCACGCGCGTATGCATCCTGTTCAAACACTAACAGTTACTATTCATAGTCTCACAATCAAGGGAGCAAAGTAGATGGATTGACAACATTATACAAATGATGAACAGATTAGACTAATGTATACTTTATTTACTGTTTAGCCTTCCAACAAGACTCGAGATTTCGTAAATATGTTCAACTAGTAGAAAAGAACTTGACGTCTTTCGATGCTGTGAATGAATGGGCAGATATCATTTCGTTTCTCGGTCGCTTGCTTAAAGTGAGTTGTAATTTTAAACCGTGTGGATGATATACTAATTTGGATATAATGGATTCCAGTCTTTCCAAGCCTATCCGCAATTTCCTGTTATACCTCGTAAGCAATTAGTTGCCAAGAGATTGGCCCAGTGTTTAAATCCAGGTTTCCCCGCGGGTGTCCATCAAAAAACACTCGAGGTCTACGCTTACATTTTAAAAACCATCGGTGTAAGTACTGAATGTTTATGTATGATTTTATTAAGAGAACTAATGTGTGTGTGTGTGTTTCAAGTCGGATCAATTGGCAGAGGATTTAGCTTTATGGTCCACTGGTTTATTTCCCTTTGTACAATACGCAGCTACACATGTTAAGCCTCAATTATTATTAATTTTTGAACAATATTATTACCCTTTGCGTGGTAAACTTCGACCTGCGATGAGAGGATTTATCATTTCTTTATTGCCAGCTCTGGAGGAAGAAGGAAGTGAATATTTCGATAGAGTGAGTAACAACCAATCCTATACCAACACAACACAACACATCGCACTTGATGAGCTGACATCATTAAATTTAGGTTGTAATCTTATTAGAGAATTTATCAGAGACTGTAGAACTACCATTTTTTTATTCATGTATGTGGTTGGTGATGATCAGCAACCCTAGTTTGCGACCACCTGCTTTAAATTACCTGTTACGCAAATTACCTAAAATATCAGACCGAGAAGCTGTGGCGGTGGTGTTAGGAGGCAGAGAGAATGTCAGTTTGATGGTAAGAGCCTTTGCCAGCACACTCAACGATCAGCAACTTCTCGTGCAGCGTGGCATGTTGGAACTTCTCGTTCAAAACTTTATGCTTAAAAGTCGTATGATCCCTCATGAAGATTTAGTGATATTAATTAAAGCATCGTTGGGTATTGTGCTTCGTAAAGATATGTCATTGAATAGAAGATTGTATGCTTGGTTATTGGGAAGTGAGGGCAACTCACAAGCACAACTCACTTACTTTTCTACGTACGCCGAGAAACCAGCCATTCAAGCTGTGCGTGGCATGTTGCAAGAAAATCATTCTACCACTACTACAACCACTTCTTCAGCAGCTGTAAATGCACAGCGACCTTACAAAATATTGATTTCGTTGATGGATAAATGGGAGCTGGGTCAGCCTATTGTAAATAATATCTTCATTGATTCATTAACGAGTCTCAAAACACGATTCAACCCCGACGTCATGCAAACTGCTAACATGTGGATGGATATGATGGAACCCTATTCCATGTGCATGAAAGTCTTTGAAGTCTTGGATACGTGTTTCCCGGGAAAAAAGAACAACAATGCACCAGAGAAGGACGTAGAGGGCTTAAAGTTGATACAGTTTACATTGGAATCATTCAAATTAACAGACGAAGAGATCAAACATGTGCATTATCCACTCATGCTCGCTTCACTTTCAAAGAAACTCAAAGATGCACTCAAGAACCCTCAGTTTATTGCGATTTTGCCCAACGTAGATCAATGTTTGTCAATTATTTTGATCCTGATGAAACAAATACCAACCTCCGTTTTCGTGGAACGACCTGCTGTATCAACAGGAGCGACGGTGGACGAAGCAGCACAACAGGAAAAGAAACATTTTGTACAAGGGGAGAGTGTGCTGGAGTACGCCCGCGAATTTTACGGATTCACCGCTGGAAATCAACAAACATCATCACCCACCATAGAAGAGGACGAAGAGCCACCCATCGAGAATGATGAAGAAGAAGGTGATTTATCTTCCTCTCAAAACTTCAAGAAGAATATTGGATCCAACAACCTTACATTAAACCAACAACAACAACAAAGAGGTCCCCAATTTGATCCATTGCGTGGACAGTTATTGGTGAAGGAAATAGGAGATCATTTGACAGGATTCTTGATTGATTTTGTCAATAGTTATATTGTACTTCCAGACAATATGTTGAGTGGCGTCGATGTAGGAGAGGAAGGAAAGCGATTAAAGCATATAGACCATCATTTAGAACGTGTATTATCCAAAGTCTGTACAGCCATTACTCTTGTGGCTCAGCAAGCAGACCCCACCACCGAACTCAAACGTAAAGACCAATTCACCCAAGTCTTGTTAAAATGCAGTCAACAAGGGAACGTATTTGGCGTCGTTGACGCAGGATTGACCATGTTGACCACTCTCACGAAACAAAAGCGATTTGTCGATACGACTGTACTCAAACACCTCTCAGAAGTCAAGAAGATTGTGGATAAATTATGGGGATTCTTATCACCTTCTATGCAACTTCTCCATATGCGCACAGTCGAACTACTTTGGTTGCTCATCCATGTGTCTAGACCTCATCAAATCGAGACGATTATTTCCAATTACTTGATCCACAACGACGTCGACAACAACAGCAGCAATAACAGCGACGATTATGAGCGCACAGCCAGCTACGAAAAATTTGGGATTGTGTGGGAGTTATCCGAAGTCATCCCAGAGGCGAGCATGGTGTTATCCAGACCTATGTTCCTCATGCTGGATTTATTACGAGAGGGCACTTCACCTGTAGACAGACGTGCAGGAGAGACGTGGATTCGATGTCATTTAAAGAGCTATGTGCGTCTGTTGGAGCCAGTTGTTACAATGTTGGATAGAAAGCTGATTTTGCGCAGACCCGATGTGTGCGAGGTGGATTGGACTTTTCAGACCTTTCTAAAAAGAAAGAAGGAGGAGGATAAGAAAGTCACGGAAATTCCTTTCTTTGTTTATATTAGACCCTTCGATACGGAAATCATTGATTATATGTTTACAACACTGATTACTTTAATTACGTTTGGTGGGTTGAATGTATTAAAATCCTGTAAAAATCACCACGTAGAGAAGGATGGAACGATCGCTCAAGCAGCACAGGCTTCGCTTGGCGTAGATGACAAGCCAATGACATTCTTGGATATATTAGTGTCGATCTCTATCAGGTACACACACATACAATGTCAACTCCGTACATAGACCATCACTGACATATCGTTTATCATTAGATACTTGGAAACAGAATCTAGCGAAAAGCTCAAACAAACTTTGTCTAAACCAGTGTGCAGTATTCAATTGCATGCTGCTGATTTACTTTATTTGATTATATCTAAATTAGACTACGTTAATATGAAGCTCGTTCAGCAAGTGCAAACTAGCGTGATCCACAAACTCTTATTTTGCATATCTACAGGAAACTTGAATCTGCAGCAAAAGTTACTCCATTTATTACATGCCACCTTAGCCATTACGTCCGCAAGCTCAACAACAGCAACAAGTACCGGAGAAAAGGGACACAAACGACAAGGATCTGTAGACAGTGTAGCCTCCGCCAATGTGAATGAAGCGTTAGCGCTTGTTCAAACATCTTTTGATTTATTTACAAAATGTGTGATGGATGCACTCACCGTACCCAGCAATCAAAGCATGTTGCAGCATTGGATGGACTTTGTGTTGGCGACTTTACCTTATGTCAAGAACGGCTTTCGATATATGCTTGTGCCGATCCTGATGTGTGTGTGTAATCAAATCAGTGTACGTTGTGATACCATTGAAATCATGGTGCATGAAAAACCGGTTAGCTCAAGCTCTTCCAACGCTGAACGAGAGTTGATTGTATTATTGATGGGATTAGAAAAGATGGTCATGTTTTGTTTGACAGAGCGTACTATGAATGACGAGTGGTTTGGAACAATCAAATCTGACGGCGTGCCGACACCCCAAATTCCTGGTAATTCTGCGTTGATTGGATTGGCTCAAGTGGTGCATAGTGAAGACACGACAGCGAAAGCAAGGGATACTGTCATGTATCACTTGCCGGTGATTTTACACATTTTGTCCAACGTATGGCGTGTGTTTAGAAAGCCTCAATGGGACGAGGAAACGATCCAGACCATGGGCGATGCTAAAAAGGACGCTATTTTACATAGCTTCTCTTATGCAGCCGATGGAGCGAAAAAGCGACTCGAGACAATTTTTGAAAAACTATTCAAGTTCTCCAATATTGATTTTGTGGAAGGGTTGACAGAGATCTTTTTCATGGAAAATCCAACCTCACTTGAGTTCAACGAGGGTGTAGAAGAAGGAGAGCTTCAATATACCACTATGGAGATTTTGTCTAATACACCGACAAGTACACCACAACATATAATTTCTAGTTTATTGGATAGTATCCGACAAAGAACACCCAACACCTATCAGAGTAGAAGAAGAAAGATTCTTCGACAAGGCAAATTGTAAGTAGTCGTAATGTGTCACCAACTGAAGATGGCACTTGACTGATTCCTTTTTTTTTTTAGAACGGATACTTCTATTTTAAGGTTTGCCGAAATCTATTGTGGGTACATCAAAAATCCTGAATCAGTTGTGTTACTGTGGCCCATGATCCACTCGTTTTCCAAGGACTACTTGTCTCAAGCCAATACGTTCAAGATGATCTTGCCTAGTTTAATGCGCTTCTTAACGGTAGCCTTGGAGGAACTGACAAAATGGAGCGGGTATGACCAAGATCGACGTATTAGAAAAGATGCACAGGAGCTGTATCAACGGTGTATTGATTATTGTATATTGATTGCTGGTAAATCATTTGATCAAAGTTTGTGGATGAGAAGTCGATCTACGCTGTATGATGAAACAAATAGTAATGATGATACAGCGTCGATTCATACTGTGGATTCATCCTCCTTGTTTGAAACAAGTACAAGCACAACGACAAACACCAACGCAACGCAAGTAGACTCGACCAATGCAGATAATGCAAGTATGCGCAATGTATCTATCAGTAAGGTATCCGATATGGAAAAGAAGACAAGCTGGAAGTGGAGAGAGGATGTGATGATCCAACAAGTCAATCAGTACTTGGCGAATCAAGTGATCCCGCGCTTACGTCTGCTTGTTGGAGATAATGACAAGATCAATTCCCTATTGAACAATTTGGTATATTACGTGATTGGCCCCGGCCTAAAGTCCAAAGTGTAAGCAAAAAGTACATGGAATATATTTAGAACCGCTTTTCACTAAAACATACAAACACATAGAAAAAACCCGGTGATTATAGATCAGTTGGTAGAGATGTCACGTATGCCCTTTACGTACAAAACATGGCGTAAAGAGGTTTGGGAAGTATTTATTGATAACCGTTTCTTTTACATGAATGCGGCAACGAGCAAGAAATGGGTGAAAGTGATTGGCACCGCGTTTTCGATTGAAAAGGAAAGAATGACGGAACTATTTGCGCGTATCATGACCACGCCTTCCAACACATTCTTCTCTAACAAGGACGTAGAGGCGATGAATCGTGCAGCGAATGTCCGTCGTCTTTCGTTTGTGCTCTTTGCAGGTATAACGGATCAATATGTGCCTCAGTTGCCCGTTATTCAAGAGCGCATCGTGGAACTGCTAAAGTTAGATCACGGTGAAATGGTGCATATGGAAATTTACCTTTGTTTACGTGTTATTTTGATGCGATTCTCGCAGAAGCACTTGATGAACTTTTGGCCCGTTCTCATCACAGAATTGGTAAGTAGTATGTATTCTATAGTTGCTTCCTATTATTCATCTTTTTTTTTTGCATTAGATGCGTTTGTTTAATTCATTTGTTCAAAGCGACTTTCAGGATAGACCTGAAGAAGCGCAGATCGCATTGGCTGGGTGTAAATTTTTGGACCTGTTGTGTACCTTGGAACTTGACGCATTTCAAATGTAAGTTTTCACCATGATCCATAAGTAAAGCTTTATTTATTTACTCACCTTATCTACCCTCAATTAGCTATCAATGGATTTTCATCCGAGATACAGTCGAGACATTAATCAAACCACAGACAGACGGACCGATACCCATCATGGAACTACTCCAGCAAAAACTAACGAATCAGAGTTTGGATAGCAACAATGCATTTGACTTTTCATTATTTGATTCGAATACCCAACCGTCTCTAGGATCCTTAAAACGGCCTATGCTGACCATGAAGAGTATTGGCTCTATCCGACAACTTACATTCTTTGTAGAACACGTTGGACTCTACGTATATCAATCGTCATTTACTCTATCTAAGCCAGATTTACCGTTTATAGAAAGTTTGTTACAGAATGACTTGATGAAGAACGAAGAGGATGGTTATGAAAATTATTAAAAATGATGTCATGATTATTCTTTTTTTTTCATGTTTCGCCTTAAAATTCCCTTTTTCTCGATTTTTTCTCGTTCTCGTTCTCGAAAATAATTTTATATACAATTTATATCTATGCCAGCTGTAGTAGGAGTAGCGTGGACAGTTTTTGCCATTGCGGCATTGGTAAATAATGACAAGTCATTGTGAATTGTTGAAATTGAGTTTTATACTTAGCAAAGTTCTCCTTTAGACGTTGTCCATATTTAGTATAGGATTTACGAAATATTATCAAAGTCGACGAGAATCTGAGTTATCCGCAACTATTACAACCATGATATCATTAGCCCTTATTTTCGCCACGGTGGCACTTCTTCCCATTGATATTTTTCTTGTTTCTTCCACGGTGGATTCACACACGGGCTTAAAGAAGTTATGGGCAGATCGTGACACAATTTACTGGATGACATTTACAGTGCAAGTCATGTACTACAGTAAGTGGAATAATAAATAATGCATGCATGTATTATATTATGCAAATCAACTTACACAGAAGGTGATGATAGTATTCTACGGATCTATTGCTGCATTCAGTTTCTTTGTTATTCCCTATGCTTATTTTTATTATGAAAAGAAGGAAGAAGGAGTCAGTAAAGCTCAGAGAAGAGGCAGTGCTAGCAAGTATGCACTCGTTTTTGTTGCCATTGGTGGCTTTTTGTTTTTGTTTGGACTCTTCTTGAAGCCAAACATTTTGCCACCTCACATTGATCTGGAATGGTTTAAAAACTTGTTAACCGAGAGTCGTAAAGTATATCTGCATATGAGTGAGTATTATTAATTACTTATGTTATGCTTTAATTTAATTAGATGGTGCTAAAGCTGTGTGGTTTGTAATCGGTAGTTTGTTTATCCCAGGCATGGGAGTCTTTGTTATGTATACGGTAAAGATATTCATTGTCATAAAAATAGCTCTCACCACTAAACGCGTATACTTCTAAAAGGCACCTGGTTTGTCTATTTTACCTTTCCACTTGATTAAAAGTCCAACGAGAATTGATGCAGAAGATGAAGAGATTCACCGCAAATTGACTATTGTGCGAGAACGTCAAAGGTTGATTGAAACCAAGTATGCCGGATCAAATGAAGCACTTGAAGCGCATGATTATCGTACATTAGAGAATTTAAACGACGAAGAGAGGTGAAGATTCTAAATTAATGATTATTGGGGGGAAAGGACGTAGACTAATTATTATTTGCATCTTAGAATATTGGTACGTCGTTTAAATGGCATTGAACAAGACAAGCATACATTTATTCAAAGAGCAATTAAGGTGCTTAGACCATTTAAAGTAAGTCAAAGTTAAATTTTAAGGAGTAGTGTGTCACACACATGTGTCCCAAAAAGCAACGAGAATTGATGCAGAAGATGAAGAGATTCACCGCAAATTGACTATTGTGCGAGAACGTCAAAGGTTGATTGAAACCAAGTATGCCGGATCAAATGAAGCACTTGAAGCGCATGATTATCGTACATTAGAGAATTTAAACGACGAAGAGAGGTGAAGATTCTAAATTAATGATTATTGGGGGGAAAGGACGTAGACTAATTATTATTTGCATCTTAGAATATTGGTACGTCGTTTAAATGGCATTGAACAAGACAAGCATACATTTATTCAAAGAGCAATTAAGGTGCTTAGACCATTTAAAGTAAGTCAAAGTTAAATTTTAAGGAGTAGTGTGTCACACACATGTGTCCCAAAAAGCAAAAGACTGACTTCTTTTTATAATTTAAGGTTTTGATCGGTTTAATATTGTTAACATGTACGATCTTGATTGTGTTTTCACTATTTATGACAATGTAAGTTGGGGAAGTTTAAAGTAAAGTAAATGTTTGTATTAACATGTAAAAAAAAAAATAGCATTGACAAGATCACCTTCTCTGTGTGTGGACGCAAGTGCGGATACATTATTAGTCAGAGTAGACTTGTGAATCCCGTCAACTTTATTTTTGTCCATTTACAAAAGGTAAGTAATAATAAGAAAGCATGTAGTAGATGATGATTGACAATAACAAACAAAAACCAGTTATTCCCACTTGATTACATCTTTATGCTTGGAATAATCATCTACTTCTTCTTGGCTACCATGACGGGTATCATTCAAATTGGTGTGCGTTTCTTGTGGGTGACTTTATATCGCATCAAGAGAAATTCTACTGCCCCTCAAGGTCTTTTATTTTCATCCATGTTACTGATCTTTGGTCTCTTGGCTGTAAATTATACCATTACCTCTGTGGTAGCACCAGGTTATGCGCATTTCGGCAGTCAAGTATACGTGAGTAACAACAATCTACTTCATTTCATTGTCTTCTCCGGCACTCATCATGTTATCATTTTAGTGTAATCATACTGAAGGTGGAAGAAGAGACTGTACATACGAAGTTGACAAGATTGTTCCCTGTGATATTTATGCACCACCAGGTAATTTCTTTCTTCCCATTTCCAAAGGTCAAGCCATGTACAAACTAAAACGATACTCTTGATATATAGAGATTTGCACCCCTACCGTATCATCTACATTGATCGACCGCATTACGTTGAACACACCCGTCTTTGGCTTGATCTTCTATTATGCTCAATGGCTATTTTTGATATCGTTTACTTTTGGGTTCGTGATTTCATTATTCAAGTCTACAAAGAGCCACGACACTAGCGATATTGAAGCAGAAGAAGAAGAACACGAAGGATTATTAGATGGACATCATCATCACCATCACTCTTAAAAATTCACTTATTAATTTAAAGAAGTTAATCTTATTTTTTATATTATCGTGTAATATACGTATCAAAAATTGACCAAAAATAAGCATGAGTTCTTTATTGTTGTTGTGTTGAGAAAAAAATATGCGTGGCTCAGAGAGCTTGTATCACTTTATAGTTGTTTTTGTTGTGCTAGGTACGACAAACATTAATATGATTTACCGTGAAGAAAAAAAAATTTTTCCATCAGTTGAGCTTAATTGTTTTTAACTTGCCATGGTTCCTTGATGTAAAAGAAACTTGATAATCACCTTTACAATACCTACTATTTAGTAGTGTGGAATTAATCAAGCAGTCAGCAGTAACCTTTTTCATGTATATCACTTCATCTCTCGTGCTTGCTACTAATAATCAGAATATGACGATGGATCATGGGAACAGTGATACGGAGTTGTCAAGCAACAACCTTTTCGAGTGCGATAACATCTGTCAGAGGAGATCGGGATGAAGAAATGGAGGATAGTTAACCTCTCTAATGATGGAGAGTTAAGATAGTTCATCATGATTGTCAAACTATAAGATATATTTCCCGAGCTTTAGAAACTCCAGTGGGAAATCCACTCATTTACACTTTATGAATCATCCGCGATATATTAATAATCGGTTGCACGCTATTACTTTAATTCAAAAGATGTTCCAGTAATACACGGATCGAATCCGTAATACATCACTCGCGGTGATTGGTCATAGACAGTTTAATCTCTCATCACCGCGCTTGATTGGATGAGTTGTCAATAAAAGAACCCATGAGTTGGCATGATTGTTGCTAAAAGTACCACCGTAGCACCTTTGGGAACGATCAAGTGCAAGCGGCGAATAAACTTCTTCAGATTCAAATGGGTTCCATGGAGATTCTGGACCAATACATAATTCATGCAGTTGAAAAAAAGAGAAGCAAGTGGATGCGGTTGAAGAGGACACGTACTCTTGGGCTGCCCAGAAATGTCCATACCAACTACACAACTGATCTAATGCAGAAAATAGTAACCTAACATCTATGTACAAAACGTCTGGTTGTATAAAAAATGAATAGAATTCTAATCTCAAAAGCTTAATTTTTTTTTGGGCTTGACATCCAACCTGTGATGAATTTAATACAATATGCGACTGATGGGTACACAAGTATACACCTGTGTGCCCTTGCGATAGAAGTAAGTCAATGGCATGGTGTGTGAACTCTGACTTCGAATCACAAATGATGAAATAACTTTCTAATTTGTTGTACAATGGAAACCTTATGATGATAGAAAACTTCGAAAAGAAAGATCACCATAATAGTAATATAAATAAAGAATTTAGTTTCTGCTATCAAGCTCAAAAGGTGTTTAGCTTATGAGTGATTGTACGGTAAAATCCGCAATCATTTACATGTATGTACGCTATTGACAAGAACACAACTTATGTGTGCATAATTACATTACTATTATCTGTCTGAGTAAGTAGGTACATAAAGCAGTTTAAAATATAAAGCATGTTGTAGATGAAGATTGACAATAACAACAAACAAACAAGTTGTTCCCACTACTTTATGGTTGGAATGATTATTTCTGTCCATTATGACGGACGCAATTTAAATTGAAGAGTGTTATCTGTGGACTACTTTAAATCGCATAAAAAGAAGCTCTACTGCCCTTATGGTCTTTTATTTTCAGCCATGTTATTGATATTTGGCCTGTAAACTACACATCATCACATTGGTGGTAGCACCGGACCACTACGTATGCTTGTTTCGGTAGTCGTGAGTAACAAAAGTTTCATTTCATTGTCTTCATATCATCATGCTATAATTACGGCAAAGATAAGTGAAGAAAATATACAAGAAGGTCGATATGATGGTACCCTATACATTAAAAAGGCTACGCACCAGCAGTAGAAATGCTATCTATTTTACTTTTTATCATATTCGCATATGAACTGACAAGTGCTGTTGATGCTGACACTATAAAGAAATTTGTACTCCAACCGTATCATACTACATTGATCGACCGCGTCACATTGAACGCACTATCTTTGTTTTGATAGTCGATTATTCTCAACGGTTGTTCTCAATTTCCTTTTTACTTTTAAATTCCTAGCTTGATTATTCAAGTCGCAAGTGCATCTGTGTGCCAAGAATTATATATTTATGATAGAAAAGAGTGATACTGAAGCAAATGAGGAAGAATACATATATAGAGTATGACTCGATGTACTTACATCACCATCACTCTTGTTAAATAACAACAACCTTGAATAACAGCACATTATTTTATTTGGTTATTTTTATCCGTTACTCCTTTTTTTACCGTTTAATAAGAATTGACCAATCTTAGATTCGCCCTTGAAATCAAAAAAATAACCAAAAATGAGCACGAGCCCTTTTTTCTTTCCGTTTTGTGCAGCACACGCGGTGGCCTGAGAGTTGATCGGGGGGGGGATGATGATGCTGATGCTGATAACGTCTCTATCTCTTCTTTTTTCGCATGTAACTTGTCTTGTCAACTAGGAGTAAAAAATAAAGTAATCCCCTTCTACCAACTTTTTTACGGTTTGTACATGTATTTCAACCCTGTGTCAATTGTAGATCTTTAAAGTTAGTTAGTGTATGTGGGGGAGAGAGGGGCTTGTAATTGGATTTCATCCGATTACACTACCTTGCACGTCTAAAACAACAAATAATGAAATTATTTTCGGAAGCACCAATCCGAATGTAAAGATTTTACTCTCTTTGGGGGAGTGATTAAGGGATAATAAAATGTGCTACTACTTTCTTACCCAATGATCGAGAAGGCATAAAAAAAAAGAATATAAATTAGACAATCAATTACATTTACTCTTCATCTTAACTTTTTTTTTCTTTGCTTTTTTTTCGACATATACATATTCCATTCAACTACTACTATCGTTTTCTTTACTCTCGCTACTTATTAAAAAGGTACAAAAATGAAGATGATTAAGAAAAAGAAAAGTTGACATTTGGTGTGACAAAGAGAGACTAAAAAATAAGTTACCTATAGATGTACTCTATTTCTTCTGCTACAAGTTATATCCCCTCCAGCTATTATCAACAAATGGAAAGACGTTTGAGTTATAGCGATTATTTATCTTGTTCAAGTCAAGGATCGTTTTCTGATTATGAGCATTCGCCTGCTACCTTGTCCGAAGAATATCCTTCTCCCTCTCCCTCTACTACTGGCCATCAAAATCACCATCATCATCACCAACAGCAAAAGTACTTTGTGCCTAGTATGAGTAACATGTATTCGTATCATCCACCTACTATGGTTCCTCCTGTTTCTTCTCACCCATTTGATTGTATGGTGGACTACCATCAACACATGATGTTTAAACAACAACAACAGCCACAACCTGTATATGATTCAATGTACAATCATCATCATCAATATCAACATCATGCAAGTGATGCGTCATCACCCTCACCTTCATCCTCAAGCACTGCTAATTCATCTCCTATTGCATCACCTAAAATGCCCTGTCAAGTTAATAGCACCGCCGCTCCAGTTGGTGGTGGTAAAAAGAAGGTCACAAAGTCTACACGTGCAAAGCGTAATGCAGTTTCTCGTGTAACTAAACAACAACAACAACAACAACCAGAAGATGATGCATCTCTCAAGACTTTTTCCTGTGAACATCACGATTGCGGCAAAGTGTTTAAACGTGCAGAGCACTTGAAGCGTCACATTCGCTCTATCCACACAAGAGAAAAACGTAAGTTGAATTTTAAACTCTAAGCCTAGTACATACAGTTGTATACTCACGCATTTTTTTTTTTTACTTTCTTTTAGCATACCAATGCCCTTATGAACAGTGCGGAAAACGCTTTTCAAGATCAGACAATTTATCGCAACATATCCGTATTCACAGAAATACAAGAGAACGTAAAGACAAATCCTAAGTCTTTATTATTATTATTATCGTCACCACCCCCTTTGTTTATATTATACATATTCTTTGCATTTCCTGATTTTGCGTGCAAGATCATATATTCCTTTTACAAAAAATTCGCAAAAAAAGAACTTTTTTTTTTATAAATAGTTGCATCTCTTTCTTTTCTCTCCCCTCACGCACATAACATAATAATTATAAGCTTGATGCTTATTTATTACTAACGAACAAATAAAAAAAAATTACATTTTTCCCATCGGTCTCATATCCGGATTTTAACTCGTTGTTGTTGTTGTTGTTGAAGTTGACAATTTGAAGGCTCGTGCACCATAGAAAGGGCTGGAATACTTAACTCTAAAAAGAATTACCCCATGATGAGATTCTTGGGAAGAGAACCAATCAGTTTATGCATGTAGAATAGATTACATGATTGAGCGACAAATATAGCGAATGCACGGTGAAAATGGACTTTCGGTTCCGAGACACTCGTAAAGAGACTATTAAAATAGTGCAACGTAGAAATATAATTTTGTTGACAAGTGGTGTAACCCAAGGCAACTCCCATCTCGGAGCACCTTCAATCAGCCAAACCGAAATTCACTTATCTTTTTAAACGTTAAAAAAAAGCAGTGGTAAAAAGTTAGTAGTTAGGTTATAAAATCAAGTTTTTTTTCTTTATTTGTGAAAACAAGCGACAACTCAAGGGCTGCTTAGTACTACTGCTGCTAATAGTTTTACTGCTACTACTTTATTCTCTCTCTTTTTTTTTTTTTTCTTGTCTTCCCCTTAAAGTAAACAAAACTTTAATTTTCTATATATAAAAATCAGTTGTTGTTTCCTCTCTCTCCCATTTTTCCTCTTCTCTTTTTTTCTTATTATTCACTAATCACTTTGTTAAAATGAACTCATTTAATGGTCAAATGTTGTTCAATGAGAACGGTGGAGTGGATCCACATGCATATTACAATGAACAGTTACAACAACAGCAACAGTATCTTCAACAAATGGAACTGATGCGACTTCGACAAGTACAACAGCAAGCTGCTTTTCAACAGCAAAGAGCTTTATTACATCAACAACAAAGTAACAATATAAATTCAATTTTTCAATATTTGATTAATTACTGACTGTCTTTTTCGTTGTACTTTTTAGTGATGTATTATGAACAGCAACAACAGCAACAGGCATTTGAACAAAATGACGTGTATTCATATCCTATTTCAACGGATGTGAATTACATTCGAGGAGATGCTTCATTATCGTCTTCCTCCCCTCCCCCTTCAAGGTAATCATAATGAAGAAAGTAAACAAAAAAAAACAAAAAAAACTCATTCTTTCCTATTTATAGTGTCGGTGGGAAAGCTCAAAAAAGGGCTGAGCACAATGCTATTGAACGTGCACGACGTGAATCTTTAAATACGAAATTTCAACAACTCGCTCACTCTTTACCCAACTTACAAAATGATCGTAGACCTTCAAAAGGCACTATCATAGAGCGAACACTTGAATATGGTACTTTTACTTTTTTTATTAGTATATAATGACATCAATTAATTTGTTCTCTTAGTCAAACAAACAGTGCAAAAAGAAGAACGCTTCCAGACTGAAATCGAAAAATTACGTCAAGCAAATGAAAGTTTAATTTCAAAAATGACAGATAACATCATTATGGAAGAAGATGATTACATAATTAAAGAGGAGGATGAGGAAGATGACGAAGAAGACGATGACGTGGACGAAACAGCCACTCCAGAATGTGAAGATAACTTTAGTAGTCGTTCTTCAGTCACCTCTACCTCTTCGGCTCACGCTTATTATCCTCACTTGCAACATCAACATCATCAAGAAATATTTCAAAAGTTTCAACAACAGCAAAGACAACAGGAACAGCAACAACAGCTTCAACAACAACTTCAACAGCAGCAGCAGCAGCAACAACAACAACAACAATTTCAAGGTAAAATTATAATCTTGTGATGTACCCGTGCAACTCATACTTTTTTGTGACCCATAGAACCTTCTCCATCACTTCTTTTAAACAAAGGTACAAATTGCACAATAGTAATACAAAATCATTTTAAACTAACTTTTTGTTATTCTACAGGTGCTTATAGTATCCACTTTTAAACAACAAAGAAAAAGCTTATTAAGATTCTGATATATTACACACTCACACCTTGACATTCCTTCCCCTTCTATGTAATCACCACACATAAACACACACACACACACTTTTATGTAAATAAGCACACAGGCGTTGATCGCTCAACCCCACACATATACAATCAATCAAACCCACGCACTTTATATTATTATACCCACCATAACTTATGTGAATACTTCGACCTCGTTATTTTTTTTTAATAAAAGCAAGCCCCTCTATGCCCCCACTTGTTAATATATATAAATGATTATGGATCGGGGTGTGCATCTAAAAGAACTTTTGTTGTACAAAAACATGAGGAAATTGCATGTCATACCCGTGCCATGTAATCCTTGTCAAGGAAACCCTAAAAAAGCAGAATTGATCTTGGAGAATGTCGTACAATAGACATCATAGTATAAATAACAACAACAACACTGTGTGACATTTTATTATTATTTTTAAAAAAAAACGTATGATTTTAAGGACAAGTGCGTGCACTTTCCCTTTTTATTCTCCATTGAGGTCCCCAAATGAGGAGCACAGGAAGAAGGGCATTGGAAGCGAGACAAATCAGCCCCAAGATAGTGAAGATCCAGCCCACACCGACACCGCGGATTCCCGGCTCGATCGTCACGGTAGCAACGGCTCCCAACAGACATCGCACCAAGTTGTTGGTGGCGGTAATGGAGGCACTCTTTCCCGGAAACAGGTCCACCATCAGTGTCTGGAACGTATTAAACATACTTGTATTGGCAAAGCCGACAAAAAATTGGAGGACAAGAATCACAGCTAAAGGGGCATGGATATGCAGCATCCAACCGTAAAAGAGACTAATGCCGCCAATCAGTCCCGCGTTATGGTACACAGAACGAAGTCGTGCTTTGAATATAGGGAAATCCTTCGGCAACACACCGTCCACTACTTTTGTGAAACGACGGAAATCGCGATCAAGTAATTTGCCTTGAATAAATGAGCCTATGATACAGCCAACACCTTGACATAGAAAGCAAAGCCCGATTTGAAGCTGAGATAGGCCGTACACCAGAGAGAATTGGCTTGTTGTCGAGGTCAAGTATGCGTAGTAAGTGGCGTAGTGAATGCCATTATAGACCAAAGCCACAAATACGTCTTTTTGCAAAAGATACAGAAAAGGTTGGGATATATTGGGTATATGAAGAAAGCGGCTCATGTCTAGTGGCTGCACATGGGCTAAAGTAGAGCTGTCATCGTCTGTGTATTCTTGATGTTCTTTTTTGTATTGTGCATAGAGTTGGAAAGGGGTAGGGTTGGCGACAATGGAACCGTTCCCCACAAGTGCCCTCAGAGTCTCGGGTAAGAAAAATAGAATGGCAAGAAAGAAGGTACTGCCAATAATCAAGAGAATCCAAAAGATCCAACGCCATGAAAGTTGCTCGGCAATAATACCACCTAGCACAGGACCAACAACTGTACCGAGCATTTGGCCCATGGAAAAGAGTCCAAAGTAACCACCTCGTTCAGAAGGTACGGCAATATCGCCTACCACACCAGCGCCAATCGCGATAACTGAACTTGAACCGAAAGCTTGGAGCATACGCAACACGAGCAAGACCCAGTACACAGGAGCTAGTGCAAGTCCGACACACGATCCCATGTACACCAACAATGTGCAAAGGTAGACAGGACGACGACCCCATACGTCCGCTAGTGAGCCCCAGAATGAAGGAGAAAGACCTTGGAATATCATGTACACCGTCACGGTAAGATTCACAAGTTCAGTAGTTGTATGTAGTTCCTACATGTATGAAATGTATACTTTAGTGAACGAGTTGCATGGAACGAGTTTTAAATTACTTTCTCACCTCTTGGATTGCATTGAGCGCAGGAAAATATGCATTGGCAGATAGTGGTGATATAATGCCCGTCAAACAACAAATAATAATAGTAAGTAGCTTTTTGTTCTTTGAAAATTTACAGTAGGGCTCCTCTTCTTCTTTTTTTGCTTCTTTGGGTAGTTGTTGTTCGAGATCACAAGCTGTCAAAGTACTTTCTCGACTACTGATGCTCATTCGATCAGCTTCTTGTTGTAAATTATTATGTCTTTCTTCTATATTATGTTCTAATGTATTTGTAGTCATTTGGGTATGTTGTAATTATAATTGTACTTCTATTCTTTTCTTTTCTCAAACATCAAGGGTTGTCTTATATATATATATATAACAAGAGATCTGCGACGATAAGATTCCGGGATCTGATGGAACAGATATTTCATTTCCGATCCGGACATTTCATAACTCTCGCAATGATATTGTTATTTAACACTAGGATAAAAAGATAATCGACATCAAGACATGTATGGGTAGGTATGTCTCGACTGTCTTGTCATATTCACAAGAAAACTGCCTCCTTCTATCCATGATATTACAATCAAAAGAGATAGTCGGTGCTTCCGGAGTGCTTCATAGCCAATCATCATGACGTTCTTTTTTTTTTTTTTTGACAGAAATCATGATTTTTTCATGATTTTTGATTATGTGGAAAGATAAGACTTTTTTGACACGTCATGCAATCAATCTCGTATTTTACCATCTCCACACAAGCTCCTTGAAACGGCACATGTCTTGACTATTTAAAGAAAAAGTCTCATACTACTGATAACGCCTCTTTTCTGAGTGCTCTGCATGCAAATTCGTTACACCAAATTGTGGTGTGATCGCAGGAATGCTTCAAATAAATTTAAGGTTTTTCGATCAACTTAAAAAAAGAGTGCCAAGATAGTAAATATGAGCATGTTTTGATTTTTATTATTAGCATAAGGGCATAAATAGGTATATAGGGGCATGTAGAGGCTCTGCGAGGAAAATAAAAAAAATGAAAACTTATTTACAGGGAAAGAAAAAAGAAAGAAATTATGTACACATAAGACTTGCATAAGGTGGGTTATTTGAGAAATCGAGGGCTCCTTCGTGTAGGTTCAGCTTCTTTGTTCGGGCTAATATGCCTTGAGTTTTTGGACACTAACATAGAATTTGTCTGTTACTGTTGAGTTTGTTCAGATGAAGGAGAAATATGGACAAATTCGACGGGTAGCATACCTCTCATGATCTGATTGGATCGGTGACGATTGTATTGAGGCGAATTGCTATCGTTGGGCCTGGGCTGATAGTATGTTTGAGAAGTATACCCGCTATCGGACGATTGAGGCGGTTGTGGTGGAGGCGCATTGCTACCTTGACGATGATGATGGATAGGACGAAGTTGATTTGTATGATCAATTGACTTCTCTGCGTCGTAGTCTTGTTGATTGTTTTCCATGGAGGAATCAATACCTTCGGTTGAAGGCTTTCTTTGACGTCGAATTACACTGTCTTTATCACCGTAAGCATCAGCAGAACCGCTGCCGGAACTACCGCTACCATTGCTGTTGCCATTTGAGCTAGAGTCTGCAATGCTACCACTGTATTGAAGAGTCAATTAGTAAAGCTAGTTATATTAAATTATATGTAGTCTGATGTTACCTTCCAGGAGAGGCTTGCTTTGCTCTTTTTCTTGCTCTGCCAATCATACGATTTGCGGCATCTTGCTTGGCTTTAAAGTCATTCAAGTATTCTTGGTATCGACTGTACTGCTGTGTTTGACGATATTGTTCTAATGCGGCCAAGTACTCGTCCTTGGCACGCATGGCCATTCTTTCGTACGATTGTTTTTCAACATGACTCAAGTTCTTCCACTGGTCGCCCACAATTTTGGCAAGTTCAGCAAAGGAGAGGTTTTGATTTTTCAACTCCGCTCGAGCATCATTGGAAAACATAATGTAAGCGGAAGGTGGTTTGATGGGAGCGTTGCGATCAGGTTTAGCGTGACGTCGGTACTTTCGTTTTGTTGTTGTGGGGGCAGATTCGTTGGTATCCACAGAGTCGTCGTCATCGTTGGATGATCCGCTAAAACTACGGTTATCGTTTATTGTTTGATTGATCTTGTTGCTGTTTTTCGTAGAATTGATGTCTGTACCGCTGCTGTTATTACTGTCGACTGTACTGAAACTTCCATTAGTGTTACCGGAGCCTGAAGGGAATCGAGATTGTAGTGTATTCATGGTACCGAATGTAGAGCTGTTGCTGCTACTGCCGCCACTGCCAGCGTTGCTGCTGCGGCTGCCAATGCCGCTGTTCATACTGCAGGGACTGGTCAAGCCGGTGGGGATTGACTCGTAGCCCATCAAAGGGTTAGGGTTGATATTAGTGGTAGTGGTAGTAGTTGCGTAGCTGATGGGGTTATTGTTGTTATCGGTGCTAATTAAAGGTGATTTTATAGGCGCTTGGTGCACATCAGCGGGGTATTCTAAAAACAGAAATCTGTGTAAGTATTACAATAAGTGTGCAATTTGTATCTATGCTTACTTGCGCTCATAATATTAGTAATTAAAGGTTGATCTCGAGGGACTCCTTTGGCGGTGGCAATTTCTCTTTGAAGTAACTAAACAAGTGAAAAGTTTAAATTATAAAATTCTGATTGGGTATTTCGGGTATGTGGATTACCCTTCTGTGACCGCGTTTAACGTTCATAAATATCATATCTTCTTCAGTGATTTCTAGAAGCTGGTAAGAATAAAAGATAGGGGACAGCTATTTAGTGAGGCTGTTACACACTAAATAAACAATAAAAAAATAATTTACCGAAGTAATAGAATCGAATCCTTCAATTAAAAATATATCAAGATATTGACTCAAATGGCAGTGGTTGAGAAAGTCTTCAACTGTTTGTTGATAATCAAAAGAGGGTGTGGCATTTTGACTGGGTAAATGTTGCGAGGACGGTTGTTGTATAGTTTGCATGGTGAGCACTATAGTTTATCTCTGTGACATAAGATTGTGTGTGTAATGGTTGAGTGTTTATTTTGATTTTGCTCTTACGCAAAATGTTGTATTAAATTCAGTATGTAAGCAATTATAGAAAATACGCAAAAAAAAAGGAAAAGAGGGTATGGAAGTTAAAATACTTTGTAATTTATATGTTTTTAAAAAAATCATAGAAGTGTATAAATGGGTATTTCCATATATAGAAACCACTACGATTTACTAACCCTTTCTTCGCCTTTGCTTTCTGATCATCGAAGTTTACTATGCTTTCTCTCGATCTCGACAGAAAAATAGGCTTGTTTAAGTAAATTAGCGGTTCTATTCACTCTCTGATAGGATTTTTGCAACATTTTCTTATAGGAAAAAAGCTGAAATAGAATCAAAAAAAATGAAATCATCGCGAATCTTTCCTAATCAGGGAATAACGTTGTTTGAATTCTATCCTTTGAAATCGATTTTTTGGCCTGTATCGACCGATGAGTATTCATCAGGATCTCTTTTTTTTCTCACTTTCTCTGATCGTTAATTAGCCCCGCTAAATCGCAGTTTGTGTACAATCCTATATTTCCCCTTGTTGAAATCATCCCAAAAACCAAAAAAAGCGTATTTGGTTTTAAAAGGAAGTCGTAAATACTTTAGTTGTTTTGTTATTTTTGTTACAAGTATTTAAATCAATTAAATTAAAGATATGAAGATACCATATCGTTTTAGTGTGAATCGCTTATGTCACTCTCTATTTTCACCTATCCTCTTCCCACTCACTTCGAAGAATTTCTTTTTGTTTCTCTCAAAAAAATTTTTCTTCTAGATTATTAAAGAAGTGTTCGGGCTTTTAATTTTGCACTGCGGTTAAAAGTGCGTTCTTGTTGCAACTCTGACGTTATGTCACTACCTGCACAGTTCTAGGAAGATTCTTGTACTTGTTTCTTGACATGCACTCTCTATTGCTCATATATAAAGAGTACCATTAAACACTACTTGAGTGAATGGTCTATTTTGACTCGGGAATTCTGGTCACAAAAACATACAAAGTTCACATGCCTAAACCCAAAAAAGCCTAAATGGTGGAAAAAAGCAATGTATTTGATCTCCATTCTAAAAATCAGAAACAAAAAAGATGGGAAAAAGAACTAATGGTGCTATTTCCCCAAAATGAAAAAGACACCTGAACTTTGACCCAGCTTTAATTAAGCTATTATTGACGGATAACAAGTTTTTTTGCGCTTTTCCTTATTTGCAATACCTCATATGAAAAAACTTGTCGATTTGATATTCAGCAAAATATCGATTTTGGGGGAAGGGAAGCATATTTTTAATAAATTATTATGAAGACAATGGAAGCATGTAGAAGCAAACTTTCTTCAGTTTTACTATTTTAGTATAATATGCAGGTGTAGTCAAATAAATCCCAAAAGACGGTTTGCTATATCAAAGGAGGCGGGGAGTTAATTAAAAGGACATGTCTTCATTGCAGTAAGAAGTAGAAGTTTCTTTTGTTACATGACTCCATTCCCAAAGTCTGTCAAGAAGAGTGTTCAGACTGGGATTCATGTCGCCTGTTGCACAATTGCTCCCACAAATAAAATGCTGAACTAATAATTACTAACATCTATCACTAGCACAAGTATCCAAAACACAAGTGTAGCCATTGTGCCTCGCATAATAATTTCTCGCATCCATTCAACCAATGCCATATTTGTTACTTTGGTTAAAAATCGAAATAAGCATTTTTTTATAATAATTAGACATTTACAAGAAAATAATTTTGCTGACAAACTACAGAGTTTTTTGTTTTTTAGGTGGGGAATCTATAACTAAGTCCTTTTTTTGAGGGGGAAGCTTCTATCTGATGTACAAATTTTTGTGATGTTGTGAGAGTGATATTTACTTGTGCTTCTTTTGAGTCTTCTTCTTTCCTTTACGAGCACTTCCAGCTTCACCGTTGATGTATTGTAAAACTTGATCGATGGGAAGTTCACCGCGAGGGACCTCAGCAGTGGCAGCGGGAATGGGAGCTGGACTGGAGACGGGAACGGTGGCTGTACCATTAGCACGTCTTGCTTGTTCTTCGCGAGCTTGTTGAGCCACAATGACGGCGTTGGAGGTCAATTCCTTCAACCACAAATCACTGTCTTTGGTGCGAGGGTCTTCAGGTCCGAGCTGTAATTATACAACAAATGAGTAAATAAACTGGCGTTTTCCTTTACATTTCTCAACCATTACCTTTGCGTTAAACACATCGAAGGCAACTCTTTCAGCAGCCAAGGCCTTAGGGAAGTTACCCTCAAGAGTATAAGCCTTTGCAAGAACATGATAACCAGTAGCAGTGAGAACATGATCCTTTCCAAGGATGTTTTCTTGAGTGGCACAAGCTCTTTCAAAGAACTTGGTACTGTTGGGATAATCACGAAGAGATTGAAGCATGACACCAGTATTGTTCTACAAATCATAAAGAGAATTAATCTCTCAAGAATAAAGTCGTGGAAATAATATACTTACATCGGCGGTGGAGGATTCAGGGTGGCCAGAGCCTACGAGGAGATCCCAAACATATAAAGCGTGCTTGATGTAACGGAGAGCAAGCTTGGTGCGGCCGGAAGCATGTTCGAATAAACCAAGATTCAACTAAAAATATATGACATTAGCACTTCTCCTGTATCACTCAACTAATCCAACACAAAGAAACTTACATAATGATGAAGGGTTTCAGGGTGATCAACACCACAAGTTCTCTCAGAAGAAATAACTGCCTTGCGTTGAAGATCTAAAGCAGACTCACGGTCTTCGCTGTGATGATAAATCATGGCCAAAGCAGCATAACACTTGCTAGTTTCTGGATGCAAGAAACCATAGGTTTGCTCATGCAAAGCCAAAGATTCAAGCAAAAGTTCCAAACCCAATTGTCTGTGGCCTTGAGCAATACTCATCTTACCAGCTTCAAAAGTCTCTTCAGCAAAGACACTTCTAGAGGAAGCTTGCTTGACAGTAGGCATCAAATTGAAGATATCTTCAGGGATGAAGGTGGTGTTACGTCTGGAGGGACGCTTTGAAATTTCTTGAGTCTTCTTGGACTTCTTACCACGTGAATGAGTTTGTTCTTGCTTCTTGCGATCGAGAGCAGCTTGATGAGCAGCATCCTCAGAGGCAAAAGTAGCACGTTCAGCTTCGGTGTAAGGCTCAGTGCGATAATCTCTAGCACTGACTTGAACACCAGTACGGATACAAAGCTCACGAAGAGTAGGAATAAAGTTGAGCTTCTCAATAGCATCTTCTTCAAGTGTGTAACGGAAACGAAGCAAAACTTGTTGAGCAATGAGGTTCTTTAAACTGGCAGGAGTAAGTTGAGACCACTCAAAGTCATTTCTGTTGGAACCTTCAGGCAAAACGGGAGAAGGCTTAGCATTAAAAGAAACACCGAGCAAACAGTTAAAGAAGTGAGCAATACAGAGACTAGTTTCTTCAACGGAGCAAGTGGCAAGGTACTTGCGGAGAAGACGCTTGGAGGCACGAACAATCATTTCTTGGATAGCAATTTTGTGAACATGTTCGATGCGCTTATCCTTGCTGAGAGACATAATTTCGGTAAGCTTACCGAGGTAACGCATGTTGATACCACGACGGTGCATGGCCTTGGTAAGAGCATCACCATCTAAGGGAGAGACAGTATATGATGCAAAATCAAGAACGAGACTAGGAACAATCTCATCAATCAAAAATTTGGATGCTTCACGAATGACTTCCTCATCTTGCTCGGTTTGTTCATTTTGAGGTTGCTTGGCACCAGTGAAAACATCGGGGTTGAAGTTCAACTTGAATTCGTTGATGTCAATCTTGACGTCTTCCTCTTCAGGGGTGGCAGTAGTAGCAACGGCCTTTTCTTCCTCGGTCTTCTCTTCCTCAGAAGCAGGGCTAGCTTCAACAGCGGCAGCAGTAGCAGGTTGAGCGTCAGCCTTTTCCTTCCTGAGTTGTTCGGTCTTAGCCTTGACCCACTCTCTGAACTTATGTTCCCAGAACAAGCTCATCAACTCAGGTCTCAACAAAGTCATCTTGTGAGGATAAGCAGGCTTACCATCCTTCTCAACACATTCCTTCTCTTGGAATTCAATATCAACAGGGCTCAATCTGTAGAGATCCAACATGTAGCGACGACCATCAGCGCCAAGCAAACCCTTGGTTTCTTGAGAAGTGTAAAGCTTGATTTCAGATCCGCTTTCGTCGATGACGTTGTGTTCAGATAAATGAAGAGAGCTGGCAACAGAAGCACCAATAGATTCATGGAAGGTCTTGTCTGAAGAGATTTGTACACCGTTATCAACGGAACCGTAAATAATGGAGTTCTCATCTTGACGACGGAAAATACCAGGAACGATACTTTGAGCAACAATACGAACACCCTTATAGTCCACAATGACACTGGCCAAGGTATAGAGTCCATCGGCATCAATGCTGTTCAAAATCTTGACACCTTCAAGATCCTTGCCAGTGGCAACATGAGCAGCTTCATCAGCACCGAGAGTTTCGAAGGTACCACGTCCATCATTGCCCTTACTAAAGAAGATGTTGTTGTAAACAAACATGTGAGATTCCTCGGGTTCGAGAGGATTCAAAGGAATAACAGATCCATTAACAACAGCCATAGCCCCACGAACAGCGGCTTCGGTAAACTCTGCTTGAACCTTGGAGTGTGTACGTGGAACGCACACACTGAAGAGATTTGTACACCGTTATCAACGGAACCGTAAATAATGGAGTTCTCATCTTGACGACGGAAAATACCAGGAACGATACTTTGAGCAACAATACGAACACCCTTATAGTCCACAATGACACTGGCCAAGGTATAGAGTCCATCGGCATCAATGCTGTTCAAAATCTTGACACCTTCAAGATCCTTGCCAGTGGCAACATGAGCAGCTTCATCAGCACCGAGAGTTTCGAAGGTACCACGTCCATCATTGCCCTTACTAAAGAAGATGTTGTTGTAAACAAACATGTGAGATTCCTCGGGTTCGAGAGGATTCAAAGGAATAACAGATCCATTAACAACAGCCATAGCCCCACGAACAGCGGCTTCGGTAAACTCTGCTTGAACCTTGGTGATCAAACGCTCACGTAAGACACGTTCTTGTAAAACAGTCTTAGGCAACTCACGGTGAGATTGGATTTCATCGTTCCAGTCACGAAGAGATTCAACGGCTTCGGCTCCAGAGTTCAAATAAGTCTCACAAGGTCTGGAGGGATCAAAGAGAACTTCGGGATTTCCAACAGCCCAAGGATGGTTGGGATAATAAGTATTGACGGGAAGAACTTCAAGCATATGGTGATGGGTGATAAAGTCTTGCAATTCCAGGAACTTGGTGGCGAACAAAGGAGAAATTTTTTGTAAAAGGGTGATGAGAGAATGGGCAGAGGCACGCTTGGTGGTGCTGGGAGAGGGGTCGAATTTGTTGTTGGAAGAGTTGTTGACAAAGAATCCCTTGGTGGATGCAGTAATATGAATAATTTCACCTTCCAAAGTTGTAACAGCCAAGTAAAGAATATCTCCCTTCATTTTTTGTCTGTGAGGAACAGGATTCCATCCAGAAAGTGTCAAACTCTTGATACATTCGGGTGCGACTCTCTTAAACTCTGAAGGAATCAATTTGGAAAGTTTAGAGCGCTCTTCAATATCGACGTTGGTAAAGGCGTGTTCTGGAACTGGCTCATCAGAGAATAAATCGTCCATTTTTTTGTCAACATCGTTACTGATCTCCTCGTCTGTCATTGTGGGTTTAGAAATTAATTCATTCAATTTCATACAATTCGATTGTCTCTCTCTCTCTCTCTCTCTCTTGTATACACTTACCAATTTCGCCAGTGATAGCGGTCAAGAAGGAAATGGCAGGATCGATACCAATGGAAGAAGGGTTAGGCTTATAAGGACCACCCAAAAGATCACGAAGACGAGAGATATGAAGTCTGACATCACGTTCAGTGTATTTGTCTACAGTGATACGCACATTAATTTTATTTTTGACACATGAATATCACAACACACACACATTCCGCTCATTTCAACATACCTTCAACTAATTCAAAAACACTTTCTGTGGTGATTCCTTCGACCTCGTTCAACTCCAAATAGTCATTTACTCTAACGCCATTGAAAGACAAGTAGAAACAAGAGTTAGCACAAGTATCAGGGGACTCCATGATGGATTGTTTGATGTCCTGAATAGTTTCACGAGGACTAGTCTTTTTTTTTTTTTTGGTTGTTGTTAGAAGAAGAATATTAGTGTCTTGACGCCATCAGGTCCGTCAATAAACAATATCCACTTACAATGATCTTAATATCACTGGCACCTCCGGGCAACTTTACAGTGAGTTGGTAGGTCTCCTCGACAACTACGTTGAGCGTACAGCACAGTTACTTTACACAGCCTTTTAAATTGATATAAACACCCTGCTCTTATTTTTACCTTCTTCAGGTACTTGACCCTCGACATTGTCTGTCAACTGTTGTTGTTCCTTTTCTTGTACGTCAGCCATTTCTAATGAGTAAAGATCGTGTTAATCGCTATGCGCGTACAGTCTTTGACATCCGATCGACTTACTTCAGTAAATTGTATGTCCTTTTCTAAAGCTATTCGAAACACGAAGGAAAGAAAAGCAAATAACTCAAAGTGAAAAGAAAGAGAGAAAATTTGTAATTTTTTCTTTTCTCGTTCTACAAATACTACATGCTGGGGGTAAGCTTAATTTTTTTCTCAGGAAACGGAGTTTCAGATGCAGCATTTTTATGAAATAAAAAAGAAACCTTAAACTTTTTCTAGTATGTAAGGGCTTTATTGGATATTGTTTCCTTACTAATGTATATTCAGGTCGCATATATTTTCAAACCGCAATATGAAAGCCTTAAATATCATCATTTTTAGGTTTACAAAACGCAAAAAAAAAAAACTAATTTAATTTAAGCCAGGCATCCCAGCCGTCTCTGAGCGGAGTTTGCTATAGTAAAGCTTTAGTGGAGTAAATTCAATTGACAATGCAATGAATTCCCTGCTAATATAACCCTCATGATAATCACATTTAATGTTCTGTAACAACCTAATGGCTTCAGTTTTATTTATTGCCTTTTGTCAAGAAATTCTGAAGAGGGAGCATAAGCTTTTGTTGCTGGCCTTTTCAACACCTGCTTAGCAGCCTCGAGGATACGCTCTGTCACTGACATACTACTACCCATTTTCATCTTTTCCAAGTAGATCTCAAGCTCTGACTTTGGGAAAGGGAGGGGTCCTTTTGGTTTCGATGCTTTTTCAGTTTGTTTTTTAGCGACTTCTTCTGGCGGTAGACTCACGATCTCTGCTTCTGATATAGGCAACATTGGTTCTCTAGGGGCGATAGGCAGTATGAATCTATGTCTTGCAATGATTGGTGGTCTGGGTTGTTCGTTGGTCGTATCCACCGCCTCTTTCAGACGACAAGCTTAAACAATTCAAACTATCAGATGAAAAAAAAAAAAAAAACTACTTTTTTACTTTACGACATACCTTCCACCATCATTCTCAACTCGAATTCAGTGTCTGTTGGTTTTTTTGGGGCCCTCTTTCTCCTAGTTTTCTTTTGTCCCATCGCGGTATCTTCTGCTTTCTTTCTTTTCTTTGGGTTTTTACCTCCATTGCTTGTAGCATTTTCTTTTTCTTTTTCTAGAAGTTCGGTCATAGTGGATTCAATGCTGATACTCTCATCAACTTCTCCGCCGTCGTTGAGCTCTTGGTCGATATGTTCTTCATCAGACATTATTTCATGTACAGCAACTCCTTTGTCTCGACTTTCGCGAATATGTTTGTGTTTTCGTAGCTTGATCCTCTTGATACTAGGATAGTCGCACGACTTCATCCATGAATCATTAATTTTACCGCTGTATACCTCAATTGTACATTATACTAATACCTTTTTCACATCAACGTCGAAACAAGCGCCCATATTTCTTTTATCTGCTGAAGGAGGGGCATAATATACGAGGCTGGCATTCTCCATTGAATCATTAGTAGGTATTAAAGGCTGACACTCCTCGCAATCTTCGGTACACTCTTCGCATACAAACACATTCAAATCCTCTACAGTTCTATTTTTCAATGCCTTGCTGCACACTGATCTCTGTAGAAACGACGTAAAACTAATGCCATTCGCTGCTAGTTCGGCTATTGTCCAATCTCGTAAGCAATGTGTGCAGGTGAATATGTTCATTCTTTTGTTCGCCTTCCTTCGATATCTCTCTAAACGACGACACATAGTTGCTAAATTTGGATACTCTTGGAGTGTAGATCTATTTGGAAGCACCAATCAATTCTTAGTCAAAACATACTACAAACTTTGACATTCAAATTCTCACCTTTCTAAAAATTGAGATTTATCCTCAAAAAGAGCCTCTCCGAAAATTTGATTGGCATTATTTATAAAATCTTTGTACAAGTCGGTCAAGCTGGACGGATCGGTATCGCTTCTTCGCATCTTCATATCTTTAGTGTGAACGCAGCTTCTACCAGCGATATAACACTTCATACACAAATCGTAATTGTCGCATTTCTCGCACTCGTAGTAATGATAGAAGACATCTGCATGACAAAAGTCGCATTTAACAGTGCAAAACTCATCTGGTATATCCACAATGACGCTTTTTTCGTCAGTACTGGATAATATCTCGGGGTACAGTACATTATATAAGTAAAGATCCAAAAGAATATTAGAGTCACCAAGGAACTTGTCGCGTCCATATCTCATAATCGTAAAGTCGTCCAAGTTTTTCGAATTGGAACTGATAAGCTGCTCAAATTGAGAATTCCATTTGAGAAGAGTATAATAAACCATGGCTTTGCATTTAAACACTTCGGGGCGGCACACTATTTGATATAAAGGCAGCTGGTCCTCGAATGCGTTGGATAGTGTTTGTGCTGTTACTCGATTCCAAGCAATTTTGACGGTAACCCCAATATTTCGTACTTGATGATACGCACGACTGGGAATAATAACAAGATCTCCAGGTTGCTGTAAAACTACTTGCACCGTCAAGTCATTAGTTTTGAGATGTGTTCTTCTAAGCCAACCACGTTCGCTTTCCATAAAAGAGCTCATCGTTGCAGATCGATTCGCACTTGCATCAAGAGTTTCTTTATCCAGTTGAGTACTTGGTTTCATTACAGAAGCAAGCTTTTCTCTATCTTCGTCAACAACAATAAACCATTCTGCATATCCTCCAGGCGACGCCATTGTCATCAAGTTATGTCCTACGGTGGCACATATATCACGGTGCATTGGAGTTCCAGTTTTGTTTTGAGCAAGATAACACATCAAATTCACTGCCTTGAATCGTGGCGGCAACAAGGCAAAGAGATCGTTATTTCCATGTGGGTGAAGATATTCGGGTACGATATTGTGTATCGCGTCCTTGTATTCTTGAGGACAGGATATATCTTTTGCGTAGATCTTATCAATGGAATAGTTGACAGTCTTGTATTTTTTCAGTGGTGGAGGGACAGGAGATTTTGCAGACTTTGACTTTGATCTCTGAAGAGTTGAGACATTCTCCTCCATTTCGTTATTGTGTTCAATTCCATTTTCTGGATTCTCTGTTTGTTCCGTGTTGGTAGTCTTTCTCTCTCCTCTACGTATGGGTCTACGCTTCTTATTTCCAGTTGCATACTGATCGAATTCATTCAAATTGTGAAGTTTTTGTAGAGATTGAATGTAATTACCCAATAGTTCTGTTCTCTTCACATTGTTGGAATGTGAAGGTGCAAGCTCTACGCAAATGACTTTGAGTAAAAGGTTCGGAAGCAGCAATTACTGGACTTACCCAGGTCACCACAGTATTTCTTCAGACTGTTTAGCGTAAAAACCTCACTGTCCCAACTTTCTGACTCGTTCAAATTTGCAATAACTATTGGTTGGTTTTTATTGATACAATGCTCTTCAATAATTGCTATCAGTGAGTCTTCGTCGTGTTCGCGTGAGTTCACTCTTCTTGCAGGTACGAATCCCTCAGATAACTTATTTTCATCTATGAACACTCCAGTAAAGGTCTCCATTTTTTTTCTTTATTTAATAAAATCAAAGTGAGAAGAGAAGAAAGTGGTGAATTGAATTAATAAAAAGGAACACCAATTTACTGGCATGGCAGCTGCGTCTGAATTAAATTTGAGATGGGCATAAAAGTGACCTGTTCTTTCAAAAGCAGTGACAACCTTTTCCCATGCATCAAGGAGACAGACGTCTTAAAGTGGTTTAATGGATTAGTACGTGCTCTCGTAGTCCATTATTAATTCAATGCATTAGTTATATAATTAGTTTTCTGTCTGTTCGGTAGTAGGGATAATTAATAGAAGCCCTCCTTTCACTTTTACTTTCACGTTGTACAAGATCACTTCCCATTAACTTGGTGTGATATGCATCTGAAGTCGACATTATTGAAGCTTCGGAATTTTGTATATCATGAATTGTACTTCGGCCGTGGGGTATTCTCTTCAAAAGAGACGACGCTTCAAGTTGATAGCCTAAATGCGCGGCCAATTGTTTGTTGTACTATGTACTGAACTTGCTTTATATCAATGACAATGATGTGTTAAAAGTCTGTACGGTTAAGAAAAGTTTGCCTCTCACTGTCAGTCAAATTATGAGCGATACAACATGCACTGAATGTATGTTTAATCTGTATTTAATAAACTACTTTAGCTACTCGAATCGCGAATTACAACTGTGAGCTCCCTGGAACTACTAATTTACCAAACTATACATTTAATGAAAAGCCCATGTAGACACTTTGTGTTCACTGGGGTCAGTATCATTATTGTTGAATAGTTAAGGATTAGTCAGTTATTGGATTAATTGCCCCTTTCCTGTACTTTCACTCGAAAATCTATAAAATTGAAAGATGAAGTTTGTTTTGAAACGTCAATACTGTTATATATGGCGTAGTGTAAAAGTGTGTGTGTTAAAGTAAAGATAAAAAGTAATGAGCACCTGTTCTTGTTTCAAAGGTAGCACGACTTTAAATAGTAAGAGCAAATAAAAAGAGTAATAGAAAGGTACAATGGGTAAAGGTTCCACAGGAGTTTCGATATGAGAGTTTAGTATAAAAGGCAAATGTACTTGCAATAGATAAATGCAATCAATAAATAAAGATTAAAATCTATATTATTGAGCCAAAAGAGAATGATTATAGATAAAACTACAAGATCAATTTTTATTTTTGAAAACTGTAAATCTATTATCCAAATCGAAGAGGTATATATGCACGTAAAATAAAGGTATTAGCGTAAGCAAAAAGTACGCTTATTATCAAAAAAAATGAAGGCAGGTACGTGACAGAACTCTGTTTTCTCATTTATCTCTCCATTGCTCAAGTTCTTTACCCTGTAAAACCACATCGCATTTGACAGACAACCTACAGCGTGGAGAAAAATACCCTAAGCGCACCCTCCCAAAGGCTAAAAAAGTAAAAATTGAGGCTACCAGGGGTCGAACCTGGAATCTCCTGATTCGTAGTCAGACGCCTTATCCATTGGGCCATAGCCCCATTTGATGATATGTCTAATCACGAATTAGACGATTTCTTTCACGAGGTACGTATACAGGGCATTAATTTGATACTATTGGAACACTATACATTTATACATATGGTCGTCATGTCTTTCAAAATTGATATAAGCTTTTATTTAATTAAAAAGTTACATTCGTATTTTTACTTGTTTTTATGTGTTATTCTTTAGAGGTTAAAAAAAATATGAATTTCAGAGAAATAAAATAAAATAAGAAGAAATGTCAAAAACGAAATGTGAGGTAGCAGCATTAATGACTCACGTCAGGTGAATTCATACCTTTAGAAAGACACCGGGGGCTGCGCGACCAGCGAATTCAAAAGAGAATCATAGTGCTACGTGCACTACAACAAGTTAAAAAGGTAAAATGTTCCCCAACGGGGAGTCGAACCCCGGCCGTATCGGTGAAAGCGATAAATCCTAGCCGTTGGACCATTGAGGATGACATATTTTTGTCTAATCACGAATTATACAATTAGTGAATAGAGAGTGCAGGAATAGTTGTTCTTAAAAGGGATGTTTGTTTATAGTCTTATAATATACAGTAAAGGATTTAGTGTAGAATAAAGATGGTTTATTAATATGTTCATGGGAGGATTCTATTTAATATTGAGCTGAGACTGAATAGTCTCTGCTTCTTGATTCGCCGCTCGGGTATGACGGGCTTGAACTTTAATCTTTTATTTTTGTTCCAATTTAGAATCCTAACTTCCAGTTCACTTTCAGGCTCTATAACACTTTCTACATCGACAGATAATAAAATCAGTTTATCTATTACAATGCCGAAACAAAATTTTTGCTAAATCACGTGTTAATCACGTGATATAATTAGTTGATGTTATTTCAGCCAATCACATTTTAGTAGAATGGTGACCAGGCTCTTCTCAGTCATATGTGCAAAATCAGCGAAGCCAATGTACAGTAATATTTAATAGTATGATACCTATAAAATCTTTCATGGAAGTGAGCTTGTTAATTGCACTAAGCTTAGGACTGCTTACTACTTCTGAACTAATAATTCTACAAATTTAGGTGTTAAAAGTAGTTAAGAGTCATCAAAACTATAATGTCGTTTATAGCGCGCAATCATATCTCAGATATGTAACTGTGTCGTTGATTCTTTTGGTAAATGAGTAGTTGACTATAATTTGAACGCTATTGGTGGTTACCTTAGTTCATAAAATACAACAATTTATTTGGAATATACAATAACCCCTCTTCAAAAGACGACTATATTACGCTATAGGAACATAATGAGCTATGAGGTAGTGGTAGCACCGTTTCTTCCATACGCGTTTTGTTATACGAAGAATACATTTAGTAGTTTTGTATTCATTGTTGTTTTTTTTCTCGGTACTAAAGTGTTATTTATATTTATTTCCTCTGAAGAATTCTTTGTAGATATTGATGGTTTGACTTGAGACGATACGCGATGTATAAATTTCAGTTCATCCTATCTTTTGCACACAAGTTTATTATCAGCGGCAAAGTTAGGATTCGCGGACGACCTGTCTTTTACCATTATGGGTTGAAAAAATTGATTGTGATACCTTATTTCTTTTTGGTCTCTCCAAATAAAGAAATGTTTTTGTGTTGCTGCATTGATAGAAATAAATAAATCAAAAGTTATACTGATCAGACATTTTTTTTTTGTCTCTCTCACTTTCAACCTTTCGGAAAAGAAAAACAATTTATTTGGAATATACAATAACCCCTCTTCAAAAGACGACTATATTACGCTATAGGAACATAATGAGCTATGAGGTAGTGGTAGCACCGTTTCTTCCATACGCGTTTTGTTATACGAAGAATACATTTAGTAGTTTTGTATTCATTGTTGTTTTTTTTCTCGGTACTAAAGTGTTATTTATATTTATTTCCTCTGAAGAATTCTTTGTAGATATTGATGGTTTGACTTGAGACGATACGCGATGTATAAATTTCAGTTCATCCTATCTTTTGCACACAAGTTTATTATCAGCGGCAAAGTTAGGATTCGCGGACGACCTGTCTTTTACCATTATGGGTTGAAAAAATTGATTGTGATACCTTATTTCTTTTTTGGTCTCTCCAAATAAAGAAATGTTTTTGTGTTGCTGCATTGATAGAAATAAATAAATCAAAAGTTATACTGATCAGACATTTTTTTTTTTGTCTCTCTCACTTTCAACCTTTCGGAAAAGAAAAAAATGTTGTTTAATCTTGGAGATCTTGAAGTTCGAATGGATCACCCAAATCCATTGCATAGAAAGTTTTGTGGGTTTATGTCACTTCGAGGAGGATGTGCCGTTGCATGCGCAATTTGGCTCGTATGTGTCTATACATATGAAAGGAACGCTTTCAAATTGATACTGATAATTCGATAATTAGGGTGTCAATACTTACATTGGAACCATATCATTCATGGGTTATAACCGTATGATATCAAATTAGTTTTGAATGTTTATTACACTAATTCTTTTTCATATAGCCATTTTTTCATTTTTGAATTGGCCCGCGCTCATAGTCCTTGGGTCTTTCTCAATAGTGTTTGGTCTAGTAGCACTCCTGATATTGTATGGATTATTTGTGGTATGAGTGTAATAGACAAATTTAAAGATAACATAGTAGTAACCATTATATGATGGCGATTAGGACACTCCAGGGGCACTCCAACCTGGCGTTGCTTTTCTGTTTTTTATCGTTCCTATATACCTGATAGACATTCTTGCAAATATATTTGTATTTGGCATCCAAAAACCGATGTACATGAACTGGTGCTTAAGTAATTCCAAGGGAAATCTCAATGAAAATATCGTAGTGATGACTGGAGAGCCACCGGCTCGAAGCATGATAAATCCAACAGAGATCACTTCGCTCGATACTTATAACTGTCAGAAATTGTGGGAAGACGAACTCAAGTTCTCTTTAGCTATCCTTATCATTATGACCATCTGTTACGTAAGTGTCATTCAACCATTCTCCGTAACGTAAACATGGATACTAATAATTTCTGTAGACTTATTGGTGCGTTTGTGTATTCCATTACTATGAGAAGCTCCGAGATCTCTTTCCCAAACTAATGCCAAATGGAGGTTTTATGGGATACCTTGGTGCACCGCAGAGGTTTTTACCTCAAGCGTACAGAAATGAACCTCCCAGTAAATACTGAATAGCCTTTTTTTCCATGTATATAGTTCCAAACAAATATTTTTTATCTTTTTGCTGCTTTTATTAAATTACGTATAATACAGTTTAAATTGAAGAATTGTATGTTGCATCTTGTGTGTGTATGTATGGTATTTATCTCTAAGTCTATACTTCTTCTAAAGTGAATCGGGTGAAAAACCGTCAGTGTTTGTGGTGTTAGTGTTGTTGTTGCTAGTATTTAAGGTTGGTGCCATATCCTTCATTCTCTCACCCATAATGCCTTGGATTGACATGTACTTTGCAACACAACGATCGATACACATTTGTTCACCTTTGTTGAGATCAGGCTCATGATAATGGTGAGGTATACATTTTTCTTGACATGCGCTCATGATTCTATTTAATATTGATCGTTAGTTAAGGAGGTCATACTAAGTAAATCACTTTTCTCTACCTGTTGAACATGCCCATAAAAACATCAACCTGCTGTTCAGCTTGTTGTAAATGTTGGGGATTTACGTAGGTTTGTGAGAAACTGCCACTCCAACTCATATCTTAGTAAGTAATAAAGGGTGCTGTTATAAAAAACTGGGACACAGCTCCTACAACTAGGTTGCTGAAATCGGTGACTGGTTTTTGGGGCTGATGCTAGATTGACACTATGAAGATGGAAAAATGCATAGAATATACTGTCAAACTGATTGGATACCGCCAAACAACAGGAGAGTGATACATTGCGATACTCGGAAGCTATGTAATAACCATTACAGCTAAATACACGAATATTTTCATTTTTACCTTTCGTCCAATTCTCCTCCACACCAAATTCCTCCAGAAAAAAAGTTAAAACTCCATTTGTGACCAAAAAAAAATATTCTAGAAATCGATGTCGGAAATGTATTATTGAGAGGATAACATTACAAGGGAAATAGGTAGGGAATGGCATTCTATAATAGGTGTTTATAGTATATATCAAAAATTTTAAAGGTCAAAAGATAGTTAGATTGAGGTGAAATACAGAGTCGAAAAGTGAAAAAAAAAAGAAGAGAGAGAGAGAGAGAAAATTTAAGGAAAAGTGTAATATATAATAACGCCAGCGTTTTCCCTTTCATGCAATTGATTGATTTTTCTTTTTCTGATGCAATTATTTCCACTGTTCTTTTTCTATTTTCACCGCAATGTTTCTGGTTCATTGGAGAAGAAATCAAAATTGAAAGAAGATGGGAAAACGCAATTTGATTCGACGACTGTGACCTCACGAGGTGTAAGGGGGTTGTTTGAGGTTGCACATTCAAACAAAATAATAATAAAAATAAAAATAAAAATTACAGAGAAAAAGGAGAGAAAAGGTGATGATTTTGATAGGTTATGCGATATAGGGTATTGATTCATCTTCTAGTAGTGTATCAAAGTGTTTTCGTGTAATCTCTTCCTCTAGTCTCAAACTTTCGTTATCCACATCGTCTACTAATGAACTTCTTCGATTCGCCGTTGCTGTTGTCTCTACTATACTTTGATCTTCTTGTTGTATATGCTCAACTTCACTATTTGATACCACTGCCTCTGCACTACTCCTTCGACGTTTCTTATTGACAGCTTTTCGATCTAATTCTTCTTGTAATTCATTCGTAATCACCCTTTCATAGCAGGGGTGTTGCTCCACAAGATTGGAATAATATTGTTGTAATATCGGCCCTGTTGATGCAAGGTGCCAATCAATTAACGAAAGAAATTCCAACTCTAAAGCATTTATTTCCTGGGTTGATATCCCTCCAACTTTCGCATAATGAGAATTGGTGCAATATGAATCACACAGCGCTTTTGATGATACGGTTACAGCCGTGATAAGAAATCTATGTACTGTCAGGGAGGAAACCGTAAAATGTGGATGTAATTCACATACACGGTCAATATATATCAGGAGAATAAGCAAACATGATTTTTCTACTGAAGTATATTTCACTATTCGTCGAAGGTAGTCTGTAAGGGATATATTCGGCGGTGTTCGAGAGTGAAAACGCGTCAAGTTGCTAGGTGTTAAAGGTATCAGATCGTTATGAGATATAAGTCTGCCCAACATGTCAGCTAAAGCAAAAAAAAAAAACCACAATTGGAATTGTTAATTAATAAACTTTCCCTCATCTCGATTCCTCTCCCTTCCTTGAACTTGTTCATTTACCAATCATGTGTGTCAAATAATTGATATCTACGGCATAAAAGTATTCGGGAACTCGAATTAAGTTAATTCCTTCCGTCGTTTCGGTTGCAGATGAGTCCATGACATTAACTGTGTAAAGTATGAAAATTGAAGTAGGAAAATGTGGCAATATTTATCTTGTCACTATTGTTTTCTTTTTGCACCTTAACCTTTTTTTCCTAAACCCAGAATCATCGGATTTTTAAAAACTTCGGTAACAAAATGTCCCAATTTGCTTATATCAGATTGGGGCAACAACCCTAATTACAGCTTCAAATTATCATGGCATACCAATACTGCTTGATGATTTGACGAGAAACTAAAAAACAAAGAAAAACAAAAAACTCAGCGGGAAATAGACGACTGTCTTTGTTTGATATAATAACATGGTGGATTGTTCTATATTTTCAATTTGTATATAAAATTACTTGCAATAATGTATAATACTGTTTTGTTGGTATTTTTCAAAGAGGAGGAGAGTGTTCTTGAGTGAGACCGCCATATTACCTTGAAGCGTAACAGGTTATCCTTTACTTTGCTGTGCCCTACTGTTTGAATGAAAATGAACTCTTATGTATATCCCTACATAACGAAGGTACAAAATGTGAGGCTTTCACTAAGAATACTCCAAATACTTTCCTTTTATGGGTATTACATCTATATTTGAGCTCAAATATAGTTGATTCGGACATCTCCGATGTCTTTCTACAGAATAGAGAATTTTTCTGGTCGAAATGTAAATCTATACCTCAGAGCAATTATATAAAAGTCTCAAGATCTACTTCCTCAAAATTGACAGGTGTTGTTCACATTTTTCTACGTAGGTAACACCAAAACCACTATACTACCACTTCCGAGCCGCTTAGTGAAAACTCCACCCACTTTTTCAACTATTAAAGAGCTATACTTCCGTATTGCATGTTCGCAAAGCAGTTTATTACACAAAGTGTATATTCTATTGATATCTAAGAAGTGGCATAAGGTAGGTAGGTTCTGGGCTATTGAATTCAACACAAAGCTTTTTTACGCGAGACTTCATCTCCTCCTCATCCTTTGCATCCTTCAAATCTTCCCAGTGAACACCACCAAGGATCATAACGACATCTAAACCTGCCTCAGTTGCACCTTTAACGTCAGTAGCAACATTGTCTCCTATACAAACGATTCGACTTGAGGGATTCGTATCATCGCCCTTAATGGAACTCTTCGCCTTGTTAGCCACAAGATAATCATATATACTTTTAAAAGGCTTTCCAAAGTATAAAACCTGCCCACCCATCTCCTCATACATCTTCCCTATATATCCAGGACAAATCAGCAATTTCGTGTTACCCTCAGAATCAATACCGTTTGGGGCAAATACGTCAGGATTTGCGCATATGATTGGAATCTTTCTTTGCAAACATTTATCAAGCAAAGGTTGATAATCGGCCCGAACTTCCTCTTGGTTGAAAGGGTCCACAGGCTTTTCGTCAGGGAATACACCACGGATAGAGCCCAACAAGATAAACTCCATCTCATCCCAATCGTGCACCCGTGTGAGGGTTGGTGCCAATGGCAAATAAAGTGGCTCTTGCCAATCTGGATCGCCAGCCAAAAAAAACTTGCCTAATTTTAAGTACTCGCTGGTAAATTCTTCAGGTTCCATACGTCTACTTTCGCCGTTGGATTGCACTGTAGCATGACAAGCTGCGGATACGACCTTTCCAGTTTCCAAAGCTTCAGCTACATCCTTTAGGAATAGTTTGGTGAGAACTCCGCTAGAAAGAATTTCCTCATAGCACTTATTGTCGATGTCAAAGTTTTTCTTCATATTGGCATCCAGTTTATCTTGAAGTCGAGTCGAGTTTGATAGAAGAATAACGTGTTCGTTATGACGTCTAAGTTCCTGCAAAGTTTCTCTTGCATGAGGGTAAGGCTTGATCCCGTCGTGAATAACGCCGTATATATCACAAGCAATAGTGTCGTATTTGACGCTGTCGAGAATCTCGGTGAAGCTGTTCACGATCTTCATTTGGGTTGGAATTGGGAAAAGAAACGCTCGAGAGCAAAAAAAAAAAAAAAAGCTAAAACCTTCAAGTTGAAGAAGCTCTGAATTCAAACTCCGCCATAAAAAAGATAAAAAAGAATCGCTCCCGGGTGGGCTTGAACCACCAACCTCCTGATTAACAGTCAGACGCGCTAGCCAATTGCGCCACGGAAGCTTGCTATATTTGGAAGTTTTATAATAAAATTATAATCCAAACAAAAAATTTGAAAAAAACGTGATATTCACGTGACTTTTCTGGTCATCCAGCAGACCTCACTGGTATTCCAAGTACTGAAATAGTGTCATAAAACTTCTTATGCATCTAGAAATATACTTGCCACATTGTATGAAATTCATACTACTTGTTTAAAAGTATACAATTATTGGCCACCTGAAGATGGTATCAAAAGGGTTATTGATTTGAAACATTTTTTCGCTACTAAATGATTGTTGATTATTATTTCATAGCTATACGAAACTATACGGCCACCCATGACTATAAAGAGATAAGTATATATAAGTACAAATACCACCAGACTTATATTGTATTTTGAGTCATACCACTTTGCTATCTACGTCGCATCACAGTCTACTAATAGTCATTGTCGTATGCATGTATAAGTAGTAAATATGGCGGAGATGAACTTGTTAAGCTTGTAGTATTATGCACAAAAAAATTAAAAAAACATCATATGTTGCAAACGCACAAATATAGTTCATGAAAAGCGAAAGGTAGTATAAGTATACCATGTTATGTTAGGTTTTATTTCGGATTTTATGCCGAGCCATTAAAAAGAGTCGTGTTATAATTGAAAAAAGAGTTCATGTTAAGCAATTATTATTTTTGCCTGTATGGAATGCCGAAAAAGGTAAGTAGTGATTGAGAAAACAGATACTGTACAATATACAAGATGATTTTCTCAAAGAAGTGCTGGTACAATAGATACGAAAGGGTCTGTTTAAAAAAAAAACGTCTGACATAGGGTGTATTGCCTACAACACTTAGATTTATCGCCCAATCAAATTCGCCTCATTTATATGAAAACTCAACCGCCAAACTTGGCATAAAAGCGAAGTTTTACTGTTTTCATCTACACAACACCGTTATACCGCACACACAACCTACCGTACTTTGTACATTATACAAAACTTGGTTTAGTTTACACAACGTAGCTACTTTAATACGATAGAGAAAAACGAGAGATTGCTTCTTTTACTCTTCCTTTAATATACATTAACATCATCTAGCCTTACTTCAAAAAAGAGCAAAGCGGTATAATGAGTGGACTTACGGCTTTCCTACAGACCGAGCTCTTAACACTCTCTAGTGAAGCCAGACGAAAACATCCAGAGATTAAAGAGGTAAGTTCACACTAGACCATGAGAAATTTCAGGTACTTACGAAAAATATTTGGATTAGGCGGCAGAGCGACTGAGTGTCATACTCAGAAGCTTCAAGGAAAGACCTGGATATAGTATAGCTAATGGTAATACAATTAGAGGTTGAAGGAATTTGGCTTGGAAACACGTAATTTATTTTTATTTGATAGAATTGGCAAAGACAGAAGACGCCTTGCGACCTTTTGTATTGGCTTGTGAAACAAAGCAAATTAAACTTGTCACTATAGCCATAGGGTGTATTCAAAAACTTATATCGTTTCACGCTATACCAGAGGTAAAAAAAAGAAAACAAACTACAAACCGAAACCGAAACTTACCTTTTGTACGCATAGACGTCTATCCGAACAATCTTGAGGACTTTGACTGACGTTAGCGTTCACGGAGTTGAGATTCAACTCAAGATACTTCAAACTGTATTACCTTTATTAAATAATTATAGAAGTGTTCATGATGACATACTGGCAGAGGTAAGTAATACATATGTGCGCTATTTTAAAGAGACACTTAAAAGTTCTCTCAATGTAGGCATTGTTGATATGTTTCCGTTTACAAGATTCCAAAATTGTCGTTGTCAACAACACAGCAGCAGCAACTTTGCGTCAATTAGTGATTTTTGTTTTTGATAAAGTCGCAAAAGAAGATAGCATGGGATTGCAATTGTCAGATGCAAACCAAGAAGTGGAAATAAGCACCGGAGAAAAGATCAAATTACATCCATGTGCTAAGGACGCGTACTATTTGCTTCAGGATTTATGTTTATTGACCAATGGGGATCACCCTGAATACCTTAGACTGAATCACCTTTCGAAGACTTTTGGGCTGGAACTGATAGAGAGTGTCTTAGCAAATCATTACACGTTGTTCAGAGAGGTAAATAATGATTGCTGTTATATATTTAATCTCCTGTATTGATTACATTCATCGTAGCACAAAGAATTAAGCGCTATATTGAAAGAACGAGTTTGCCCGATGTTCATCAAAAACTTCTCCGAAAAAAACGACTTTCCACAAACGATGCGATTGACGAGAGTTGTGTTCATCTTGATCAAGCAATTTAGCGAAATCTTAGTCATGGAGTGCGAAATATTCTTGTCAATGTTTGTGAAAATTTTGGAACCAGAGAACCCTCTTTGGCTCAGAGTTTTGGCAATGGAAGTATTTAGAGGTGTATGTAGTGACCCAGTACTGATGAGCTCGATTTATAATTGGTATGATCGCCAAGGTGGTTCTACGGATATATTTCGGGACATGATCACTGGATTTGGGAGATTGGCTACTGAAAAACCACAATCCATTGGGGCTACTCAAGGTGGAAGAGAGAGTATAGATTATGGTACAGGAGGAGCCGGAAATCACACTTCGCATTCAAACCAAAATACTTCGGCCAGCTTGGATAGCTTAAGTACAGCGAGCTCTACAATGCGTATTCAATGGTAAGTGCAGCGGTTCTGTGGAGACAATACAGATCGTAACAGCTAATAAATTTTGCATAGCATCGATCAATTAGATAAAGCTGACCCCCCAACAATACCAGAGACCTATATTTTTTATCTCGCATTACTTTGTTTGAACTCAATTGCAGATGGCTTGGGAGGATTTGCACTGCCTCGATTTTCGCCTGGAATTGTAAAATCTACTTCTGAAGATGGAGCCAAAGATGACACAGCCAAAAAAGATCTTTCTTTGGTGACTGAAATGGCTAATGTTGCCTGGCCCGGGCTTCTGGCGGCCATGTCCTTTTACTTGACAGCAAATTTGGACGAGGATTTATTTCAGAGTACAATGAGATCTTATCAGAATTTCACAAACGTTTGTGGTGTGTTGGACCTTGTCACACCTCGAGATGCTTTCCTCACAAACCTTTGTCGAAACTCTATCCCTATTATTCCCCTCTTATCATCCGGGTTTGCTTCAGCCTCTGCGACACCTACTTTAAGCAAGAATGCTAGTACCACCAGCATTGGCACCACAATATCCGTAAATGGAAATAATACTGCCGCAATTTCTTTTAAAGATTTGCCAGTACAGCAACAACAAGCTATTGCCAATATCACGTTGAACGAAAAAAACCTATACAGTTTGCGGGTATTGTTAAATATCACCATGTTTCTCAGCAGCGTGCTTGGATCCTCGTGGTATCTTGTTTTGGAAACATTACAATTAGCAGACTTTTTGTTGTTTAATAGACCTATACCCAAAGGCTCATCTACTACATCTGCCGCTAGTGGTGCTGCTTCAACAACTAATTTAAGAAGAACTATGACCAGTACATCTACCAATAGTGTCAGCTTAAATCAAATGAATACCTCACGTAAGATTCTACTTTAGATAAAGCATGCTGTGAAACATATTAACAATTAAAATGCAGCTCAACCCAATAGCAATCAGTTGATGGATGCGGATCACCTTACCATAATACAAGCATCACTTCAAAGATTATTTGAAAACAGCAAATATTTGGATGACGAATCATTTATTGCATTTGCTTCGGCTTTATGTCGCATGAGCTCCGAAATAACTGGTACCCCATTTTCGGATCAAGACTCTTTGTCATCAAGTAAATCTTCCAGAGTAGTAAGTACCTACTTAATTCACTAACCCGTTTACGTATATACTAAACCTGCCTCACAAAAGAAAATTTTCAATGCTCGGTCATTCGCTGTGGATAAACTGGAATACATCGCCACATTAGATATGGGAAGACTCGTCAATACCAGCAAAGAATCGTCCTCTCGAATTTGGGATTTGATCATGTCTCATTTGATTGCAACAGCTAACTATCCGCTTACACCTGCAACTGTTCGCACACAATGTTGCGATGCAATCTCAAACATTATCTTAATATCAATGAATCATGTATTATCCGAGTACAAGATAGTGAACGAAGCTACACAAAACAGATTGTTGCTTGCTCTCAATCAATGTATCAACTATACCGCTCCTGCAAACGAGGAAGCGCTGATTCAAGAAACTTTGAATAATAACCCTAAAGCATTTAGCGAAGTTCAAAAGATGGGTTTGGAAACTTTGAATAATTTGTTGCAAACTTCTGGACACTCGTTTACTTGTGGATGGGGACTTATTTTTGACATGCTTCGTCATGTCGCTGTCTGTGCTATTGGACCCCCGCCAGCTGATCAATTTTCTAGTGATGAAGAAGATGGAGATGAGGCAATCGAAAAGACACCAACTAATGAGCGATCAAGCATTGACACAATGGCTTCGTCTGTCATGGCTGGCAGTATAATGGCTGCTGCTGGACCCAAATCGGCCACTGGTTTAATCAAAGTCGCATTTTCCAGTCTTCAACTGATTTGTACCGACTTTTTGTCATTGCTATCCCCCGATTGTCTTCGCCAGTGTATTGCCACGTTGGGATCTTTCGGTATGCAAAGCGACGATTTGAATATCAGTTTGACTGCAGTTGGATTGCTGTGGAATCTATCTGACTTCATCCAGACAAGGCGAATCGACCTTGCGACAAAAATGAATGTAACTGCTACCACCATTCCGAATGAAAAGATAGACAAGACAAATATGAACATTGATTTGTCTCTAAGTGATGAGGATGATAGTAACCCAAAGACATATAGTACTCTGTGGATGTTATTACTGCTTCAATTATCACATACTTGTATCGACTGGAGACCTGAAGTCCGCAACGGTGCTAATCAAACCTTGTTCAGAACCATCACCATGAATGGCCATGTCCTGGGTCCTTACTTATGGAATGCATGTATCTGGGAGGTACTTTTCCCTCTCTTAGACTCTATAAAAATGTCATCTATCCGAGCTACAAAAATTTCTAATAGCAAGATTTCTTCACCCAACGTGAACGATCGAGATTCCTCTGGATTTATGCTTCATCATTCAAGAGACACAGCGGATAAACAATGGGATGAAACTAAAGTCTTGGTTTTGACAGGCATCTCCAGTATATTCCAAGATTTTCTTACGGATCTTTATGAGCTGGATCACTTTCAACGTGCGTTTACGCTTTTGTTGGCCCATTTAGAAGACTCTTGCCTTCGATCAAGTCAGGAGGTATCCTTAGCTAGCATCAAGAGTTTTAAGACTGTCGTAACCATCTCACCCGAGTTTAAGAATCCCGCGGCAATGATGAATTTGTGGCGTAGAGCGTGGAATACATGGGAGGTGATAGGTTATGGCATCAGTCAGTCTATGGACGCTGCGGTACTTTTAGAGAAGAAGAATTCACCCTTACTTCATGAAGAAGCAGAATTACATTCTCTCACTCTGTCTTTATCATCTTCCAGTGTAGCACCTATTTCGAGCGACTTCACGCAAGACACATTAACTTCCTACGTCAGCATGTTTTCAGATCTATATACTCTCATTTCAGATACATTCACCTTAGAAGATGTTGGATCATTGTTGAGTGTGCTTCGTAATTTATTGGTTTACTCCACAAGTCCGCAATATCGCCCAGATGTGGATCACGTTTCGCCCCTTCAGGAGGCAGTATTAGAAGCTGTGCAAACTTTGAATATGAATACACCGGGAGTACCCCCTTTGGTCCTTGCAGATCTAGCAGAATACATGACACTTGCATTTCTTAGCCCTCCCGAGGATGGTCAAAACAAAAATCGTGGTTACATCCCCCCAAGTCAACGCAAATTTTCAACCGTTACATACATTGCCCTGAACAAAAAATGCAGTGCATTGGTTGCAGATTTATTTAAAGCCCACGCGCAAGTCGTCTCTCTCTATTCGGAAGGCGTTTTCGAACGTATAATTGGTGCATATGGTTTGCCCATGAAATTGAAGTATGATTGCCCTCCTTCTTTTAAACATAGTGACGATACAACCCCTCTGTGGAAAGTAGCAACTTCCGGATTACTCGAAATTTTAAAAATTGGTTTGGAAACTCTGGAAAACTTAGGAGAGGGTAAGCCATATTATTTTTTTAGATGTTTATAAATTACTACAAAGGTAACACATGTATTTAACATGTAGAAATCTCCACGGAAAGATTTGTTGGAGTCTGGAGAACACTTGTTGATATTTTGGAGGGAAGTCTTCTATCACCTAGTTCACCTCCCGAGAGTATGAAGATTGAGGAATTGGATGTAGATGAGCATTTTGACATATCTGTATTAAGTGTGATACAAAGCGATATCGTCGTTCATATGGGACAGCCTAGAGTTCCTATTGAAGTGATTGAAAAGTTAATTAATGTGATCAAAGAAATTTCTCGACTCTACTACATAGAGGATACATTGGCAGACAAGTCGCACCATGCAGAAGAGAACAACGTAGGAGAGACAAAGAGTTTAAAACCTCTGGCAAGTGATAGGTCCAGCGATATCGTAGGAACAACAGGTACTATTGTTCCTGTCATGAAAGAATCATTTGCATATGCTGCATTAATGACTTTATTCACACTGTGCTCGAGAGAAAAACAAGGTAAAAAACCCCTTGATGTGTTTCATATCAATTCAGAAAAAAAAATAACACGTTTGCAGATTACACCCTAGTTCGTAAACGAATAGCACAAGTCGCTATTCCCGTATTACTAGAAAGATGTGAAATCATTCTTAAAAACTACACCGCAGACGAACCACTATTAGGAAGATGCCCGTTCCCAAGGTACTTGATGGGGTGAGATTTTATTTGTCTCTTCGGGGGAAAAATTTGACCAAAGAGTGTCTTTTTCTTTGTACTAACGAGGTAACTTTTTTGCAATAACAGAGTGCGTAAAGAGGAAATGCTTTTTTTCCTTCGTCAAGCTATCCGGTTGGAATTGCAAGAGAATATTCTCACAATTGATGATGGAGAGACAAGTAAGTTTTACCCTCTTAACTTATAGACTAGACTATTAAACTTGAAAATTATTGAATAGACAATGTCAAACGTTTACTGTTGTCGGGGCCAAGAGCACATCTATTCTATTTGTATCACTCTCTATGTAATATGATTACATGTGAGGATGAGGTGGTGGTCGGGCTAATCAAAGAGTGTTTGCAGGTTATAGGGTCTGAGATGGGCCTCCCTCTTGTTTAAAAAAACTAAATGAAGTCATGAGGAAAAGGTCACTTTAAAAAAGAAGTATTTTATTTTACATGATAATGAACATCAAAGTGAATATGTAATAGGACTATAGAATATGTCAAAGTGATAGTAAGAACATGAAGTTGCAGATAGATATATAGAAAGAGGGAGAGACTACAATAGTAAATGAGCTGTTATTGGTCATAATGGTTGCAATAAAGAAAAGCTTTGTGATATGTTGGTGGAAATGCGTTGTTGAGGTTTGATGTATTATGTGGATATGTGATGTGTTTAAATTATTTACTTAATCTGAGCTGATGCTCTCTAATTTCTATGTAATATGATTACATGTGAGGATGAGGTGGTGGTCGGGCTAATCAAAGAGTGTTTGCAGGTACGTACACACTAGATGGGCCTCCCTCTTGTTTAAAAAAATAAATGAAGTCATGAGGAAAAGGTCACTTTAAAAAAGAAGTATTTTTATTTTACATGATAATGAACATCAAAGTGAATATGTAATAGGACTATAGAATATGTCAAAGTGATAGTAAGAACATGAAGTTGCAGATAGATATATAGAAAGAGGGAGAGACTACAATAGTAAATGAGCTGTTATTGGTCATAATGGTTGCAATAAAGAAAAGCTTTGTGATATGTTGGTGGAAATGCGTTGTTGAGGTTTGATGTATTATGTGGATATGTGATGTGTTTAAATTATTTACTTAATCTGAGCTGATGCTCTCTAATTCATCATCTTCATCTTGGTCATCAGAAATTGTGGCGGTGACACCTGCATTTATGCCGTCATCCTGCTCACTACTGCTTTCGGATAATGCGGAGTAGTCGTGATTGCTATTATTAAGCTGTTTACCATAAGGATGACTATTTCGATGGTGAAAAGTTGCGTTATTGTTGCGATGTAATGTAGAATTTTGTTGCTGCTGAAGTTGTCCGTTGTCCGATTGTCTACCAATCCATTTTTTAAGCATTTTTTTAGCTACCATCTTGCCCCTTAATCTGTCAGTGGTTGCTTTCAAACGATCATTCTCGAGTCGGAGTTCCTGTAATTGGCGTTCGAGAACAGCATTCTGTTCCGACAATCTACCAATCATTGACCTCATTTCATTTTGTTGTTGATTTTTCTTTTGTCTATATTTGGCAGAAGCGGCTTTGTTTCGTAAGCGTCGTTCTTGTAGTGTCAATGGGGGTTGGGAAGGGTCTGTTTCATCTAACATTTCGTCATCTTCATCTTCATCCGTCATAAGTTTATTGGCTCTAAGCTGTTGTTGATTGTGTGTTTGATAATGGTGTTGTTGTTGTTGAAGATACAATGATCTCTTGGGCGATAAAGATGAAACAGAGGAGGAAGGAGATGAAGGCGTGGAAGACTCAAATAACTTATCCTCTGGCGATGTAGGAGGTGAGCGGAATAGTGAAGAGGGATATCTTTGAGGATGGTGATAGGGATGAGACGGCGCAGATGCTCTACGTTCCATTGCTTCTTTGTGATAAAATTTTGTTGGCGAGGGAGAGTTAGGATTGAACATGGGAGCAGTGGCAATAATAGAAGATATTGACATTAACTTTCCAGATGTTTGTCCTGGACTAGTAATACTACTAGTACTACTGTTACTAGACGTTGATAACATACAATTGCTATTGTTTCTAGATTGAATTGATTGCATAGGATTGAGTAAAGAAAAGGCGTACGGAAAGTAGAAAAGAAAGAGGAATAGATTGGGCAGTATTTATACTATATGAAACCCCTAAATGTATAAGCACGACCCATTCGAAGAACTATTTATATCAAAATAAAGGTCATCAAAACACAGCTACACCAAGGATTTACTTTTTGTTTACACAAAAAAAAAAAACTTTCCTTGGTATGGTTAAATTAAAAGGAATTTTTATCCACATCGAATTAGGATAATTCTTATTTCGACGACATCTTCCTCATCCTGCAGTAACCAAAACTAATGTATGCCGAAGAGGGGTGGGGGGGGGCACTCAAAGAAGATCATTTTCATCTTGTTATCTTGACCATACAGAAGATATCGATGAGATAGTCACGAAAGTGTGATTATACAAACGGGAATCATTTAATAATGACACGAATAATAAGGATGTGCACAACAACAATCCAGGCAAATGTGTGAGAAAACGATACATTTTAATCATAATGAGATGTTGCATGTAAATGTAGTGCTGTTGTTGTCTACATTTATTATCTTTCCTTTTTTTAACTATGGTAGGTTTTAGAAACAAATGGTCTCAAATGTTTCTATGACTCATATAATTATTATTCTGTCTGTCTTTTCGTACTTGTGTAAAGCCCCCACGTTCTCAAAACTTTGCAAACCTTAATATTACACCTCATTGATGTTTCATCCAAAAAAGAATCCTGTCATATTCGTTCGCAGAAGTTGTCTGTTTTGACGATGTTTATCGTGATATGTCCGTGTTGTATGTTTGTATTCTTCTTCTGTTTAGATTTCACGGTGAAATATAAAATGGTGATTTTATCGTTGTATTCAGCTTCTATCAGTTTCATGTATGTAAACTATCTTATATTTCAAACAAGAAGAGAAGAAATAGTACATCATAATTAAGGTACCGAGAAGGTGAGGATACTTTCACGATGTGCACTTTAGTTTGCTAAAAGCGCATACATATTATGTTGCCGCTTTCTAAGAATATCGTCGCATGTTCTGTCTAATCACTGTCGTACGTGTTCGTCATTACTCACCTTATGTTTCCAAATTCTTGCTTTGTGCTTTGTTCCCCCCAAATATTCTCCTTTCGTCCCATGATAATTGATCAGGTGAAATCATTATAGTTTCAATAAGAATATATAAACAACAACAGAAGCAAGCACAAGCATAAGCAGCAGCAGACCATACTAAAAGTCATTCTATGGAAACAGAGGCATGATCATTGGTGTTTCAAAACAAATAATGTCTTTGCTAGCGATTCATTTGCTGTTATTTTTTATGTATTTCAAAGAGAAGTCATTGATAGTAAGAGCTATGAGGCCAGTACCTCGAGTTTTCCATTTGTTCAAGTTAAATGGTTACAAATTTTCACCACAAGTGACTGATGAGAAATTTTGATTTTTATAGTTAAAGCAGGTGTGATGACAAAGTCTTTGCAATCTTAATTTTGGCGCCCATGCTATCTCTATGTGGGCTTGAGTCCATAAAGTATAATAACGTTGATTTGTATCATTACTACCTGGAAGAAAGCAAAAAATGTACGTTTTGTATGCTCGTACGCAGAGTCACACGTTTTTTTTTGTTCTAAACATATTGTTTCGTTGGAGTTCACTACCCTTACATATCGTCATCTCCTATATTTTCTTTTGCTCGAAATATATAGCTCCAAACAAACATCAAAAGGTCTCGATTCATTCTGTAGTTAAGGGTTGTGATCACTGATCGCCTATTGATTTCTACGCCCTGACCTCGTAACGCTGATGTGTGCATGTTATTGATACAATTAAGTACACCAGATCTCTTGAATCGAATAAAATTGTTTAAAAATGGCGTGGGTAAGGTACCTCCTTTTCACCGTAAAAAAAAAAAACGCAATGAAGTTCTCTTTAAAATTACACAGGAGAGGTGCTGTTGTAAAAATAGCATAACCTTCTTTAAATTTCAATTCACTTGAAGTAAAACAGGGTGTGCATGGCACTTTTCTTGATAGCGTGTATAAATTATGAAGCCTTAATGACAAAGTAAAGTTGAACCATAAACTCATCAACTCGTGAAGGCGTTGAATTTTTTTGATCGATATGTTGAACTTATAACTCAAATAAAATATCTATGACAGTGCGCAAATAATATCTCGGTATTAATTTCATTTCACGACATGAGTAAATATGTATGAAAATTGAATTTAGGCTCGAAATGTAAAACGCCCAATTCAAACAGTGACTTCTGTCAGTTATTGGGTGGCAATCATGTCAAATCAATAAACAAATAATAGGTTCAATTGCCTCCTATTTTAATTTTTTACAGTTGATCCACTTCGTGCACGGGGGATATCGAGGGATAGTTTGCATAAGTGTGTACGTACAGGAGAGGTGCTGTTGTAAAAATAGCATAACCTTCTTTAAATTTCAATTCACTTGAAGTAAAACAGGGTGTGCATGGCACTTTTCTTGATAGCGTGTATAAATTATGAAGCCTTAATGACAAAGTAAAGTTGAACCATAAACTCATCAACTCGTGAAGGCGTTGAATTTTTTTGATCGATATGTTGAACTTATAACTCAAATAAAATATCTATGACAGTGCGCAAATAATATCTCGGTATTAATTTCATTTCACGACATGAGTAAATATGTATGAAAATTGAATTTAGGCTCGAAATGTAAAACGCCCAATTCAAACAGTGACTTCTGTCAGTTATTGGGTGGCAATCATGTCAAATCAATAAACAAATAATAGGTTCAATTGCCTCCTATTTTAATTTTTTACAGTTGATCCACTTCGTGCACGGGGGATATCGAGGGATAGTTTGCATAATGATTTGGCTCACATTTTTATTTTGGCTCAACTCCTTGCATATTTATTATTAGTTTATTTCCTGTTTGTTAGAACAGATGACGCCTCGAAAGAGCATCCTTTGTAACTGCTTTATCAGCACTGCGCACACCCTTCTCTGTAATAGGTTATGCATTTATACACCACAACGTTTTAATACGATCAGCAGTTTTTAGTGCTCATCTTTGATAAACGAACTATATTTGCTCCGAAAAGTTGGTACTTGACAAACTGAACTTACAGGTACGATGTAAATTCATTGCGAACGAATATGACACAAACAGCGTATTAGATTATTCAAAATAACACCGATAATATCAATGAATACGCGTAGATCAAGAAAACGCAAGAGAGACTGACAACGCTGAAAAGAGTGCCAACATGCCTACCACTGGTAGTGTGAGATAACAAATTGGCACAATCACAACTGTAAATAGACTGCAGATGACATCCTGAGAAAGCCAACCCAGGAAAACTGCTCAAGGAATATCTAGCTCAATAATATATTTAAATCGATGTTCTAATTAATCAGTTCTATTCATAAGTCTCGCTTTTTTATGTGAGCAAAGTGATTAAGCCATCCGTCTTAATACTTGCAATAGGGGCGAACTGTAAAGTTGAAAGAACGACGATCGAAAAGGACCAGTAGTATAATGAAGAACGACTCTTTTTGCCGCAAGAACTGTATCGTTACACTATCTGACAATGCTTCAAATCAACTGTTTACGGCTCTTTATTATCTTGCTTTCTTCTAGCTTAGCTGTTCCTTTGTCTTTTAAGGTCTTCACAGTATCAAAGGAATATTTTAAGCGGGATTAACAATACCTAGCCACTTATAGACTTAATCATGCTCAGTTTTGTACGCACTTTCACATACGACTTTGAAGACCAGTTTTGTCTAGTATTTCTGGAAACGTGTTAATATGTCCCTATGTAGCGGAGATCGAGGGCCCTATTCTTTTGTTAATCAACTCGAAAGCTAATTCTTATCAAGTCAAGCAAGTACTTTCATCGGTGTGTGTACTCAAAAGGATACTCTAATTAGAAAAAAGACAGCAGGTCTCATGCGTTTTGCAGACTTCCCAAAAAAATAAAACACTATTTTAAAAATAAGCTCTGTTTTCCAGCGTAAATTAAAAATATACCTGCCATATTTTGTCAAAGATGTGTCACCGCTCCCACATCCGCCTGGTATGGTGTTCGCGAGTTGATTCGCGTTGGAGAAACTCAGCTGTATTTTAGCATATAAAAACGTTTCGTGACATATTTTAGTCCGAAAAACTATCACTCTTTTGGGTTTACATATTTTTTTTACTCTCACCATTCAACATTTGCAACAAAATTGAGATTGCGATGGATTATTACAATGTGCTAGAATTAAACCAAAATGCCTCTGACGACGACATTCGAAAAGCGTACAGACGACTGGCATTAAAGTACCACCCGGATAAAAATCATGAAGCCGGAGCAGCCGAAAAGGTAAACTGAGTAGTTATATTTTGACATCAAGCGGTTACTGATATGTTTTTCGTAGTTCAAGAGTATAAGGTAAGCCTTTTGTTTTTGGACTTTCCATCCACCCAACTTGATTTTCAATGCTGCTTTTTCTCTTCAGCGAAGCATATCAAATCCTATCGGATCGTAAGATTTTTTGTGTTCATTCATAAATAACCCTTGGGTTGTAATAATTTATCTAAAACATTTTTTTTTGTTTTGGGTTTAGCCGAGAAAAGGAAAATTTACGATAGTAGACAGCTTGAAGAAGAGGAAGAGGAAGAAGAAGGGTATGGATATGAACAAAATCAAAGACCTTATGCAGCAAGGAATAGTGGATTTCCACGACGCTTCAACCAAGATCAAATGTTTGCTACGTTTTCGGTAAAGCGCAAATTTGACTAATTTTATGTGTATCACCAAACATTAAATTTTTGTTTGTAGTTCCGTACGCCAGATGACATATTTAAGCAGTTTTTTAATGGACAGGATCCATTCCAGTCACTATTCGGTATATATTATGATATTCGAAACATGGTACATGTGAAAGTAATTAACACATTTCGTATATGTAGATGATTCGTTCCCTGTTGGTATTGGTAGCCGGACATCACAAGACCCGTTCTTTTCCAGTGCGTTTAATCATCCTGTTAATAACATCAATATAAATAATCTTGCCAATTTCAATCATGGCGGCGTATCCGGCGCCTCACGAAGTGTTTCGACAACAACGAGTATTGTGAATGGACACAAGCATACGATTACAAAAATACAAGATATGAATGTTAGTTACCATTTTTCTAACGCATCGTATGACAGTAATTAACAGAATATATTATTTAGGGTACACGAATTATTGAAGAATACGATAATGGCCACCGACGAGTTACTGTGAACGGAGTCGAAGAGCCGTCCCAACAAAACCCTGTTACTGATCATCATCACAAAACAGAACAGTATCATTTACAGTCAGAACCTTATCATCAAGAGCATACTACTGGCAGTAATCGACTTCCTTATACAAGTGGTGAGATATATTATGTAACCTTTAGCAGTTTGTCTAGTCAAAGCTAATTCTCTTCTTTTTTTGTTTTACCAGTTGATCTCAACCGGCAGTATGGTAACAATATGCATGCTTATGACGAAGAAGATCATTCTGGAAATAAGCACAAGAGCCCACTTCATCAATTGTTGTCCCGTATCTGTTGCTGTTTATAATATCCATACAAATAAATAATGATGGTTGCTGGGGTGTTAAAGGCTGAAACTTGTCTTGTGTCTCACTATTACAACCTTACTGAGTTTTTGGCTCAGTACCACTAGATTTATTGATATCAAAGATTTGAGAGTATGATTGAGGGTTGGTATGCCCCATTATAGTGATTTAAATCAACAGTTTTATTTTTAGTACTTTAAACATTCTTTTTGTCATGTTTCTTGCTTGTTATCTTGGAAGTAAAGTCGTGTATATCCTTGAGCAACATGTCGGGTTCTTCAAGAGCTGCAAAGTGTCCTCCCTATATACTCACTGTCAGTAACAAAGCCATGTTGTTTAGGCACTGGCTTACCTGATCATGGATTCTAAACTGTATAAGGTTATCCGAGTAAGTTTCGACCCAGTCACGAGGAGACTACACCACAGTTAGTAAAAGATGTGGTAAAAATAAGAAAAATGAATGTAAACAAACAAACCTTTGTTTCCCAGTAGAAATAAGTAACACCAAGGGGGACTTTCATGCGTCTCTTTGCCAAGTCAATCAAATCCTTCATGTTATCTCTTTTTGCCTCTGTATAAAGACGGTAGGAAGAGGACATCGAATTTGTGATCCAGTAAATGGTGACTTGAGTCAAGAAGTCGTCTGTAGTTATTGTTTTAGGAATAGAGTTCGTGTTGGCCTCACCGGGCTGATGGTATGACCATGCATGGTAAGGGTCAAGCATCCAACCCAACAACCCTACGGGACTATCGCTCAATCCGTAAGCTAGAGTATAGGGTCTTGTCGATTGAATAGCGCGATATCCTGCATTCTCAGTTTTGTCCACGTTGGCAAACGACATTTGCGATAACTTGTGGGTCTCCTTTTTTCCATAAATTGTTTCTAGGCCAAAGATGATGGCAAGGAGGAAGAGCAAGACCTTGTATGGGTGAGACAGGATGTTTGTGAGGGTTGGGAGAGGTGGGTAAGCGCCAGGCATACTAGTGAGAAATCCTATGACGTGGGATTCATTATCTTTGGCCATCTGATCACCTATGGGAGAACCCCAGTCTGTACCGAAAATCACTACCGCCCAGGGTGGTTAGCCATGATTTTTCCTCTTTACTGCTATTATTTTGTATACACTTACTGTATTTATCGTATCCGATATCCATTACAAGCTGATGCAAAGTCTTTGCGCACTCAGTTGTTCCGAATCCAGGCGCTTTCGGGGCGTCGGAGAATCCATATCCAGGTAGACTGGGTACAATGACGTGAAACGCCTACGCACATACACACGATGAGCAATCTGTGATAAACAAATTGATTATTTTCCTCTACTGTTATTACCTGTGTGGGATTATCTCTTAAGGGTTCAATCAACTTGTGAAACTCGTAAAAGGTGGAAGGCCAACCGTGAATTAAGACAATCGGTATCGCATTTTCGTGCGAGGAAGGCTCGTGAATAAAATGGATATTCAAATCATTGACTTTTGTGCGGTAATGATGCCAACGGTTTAATTTTTCGCGAGTATTTGTCCAGCTGTAATTGTTTCTCCATTCGTGCACCATATCCTTCACAGCCCAAGTAGGAGCACCAAGTTCCCAGTTCACGGAACCTTCTTCAAGCTCATTCGGCCATCTAATGTTAGATAGTCTGTTTTTCAAATCTGCTTCGTCGAAGTCAGGGACAATAAATTTTTCAACCATAATAAATAGTTTAAAAAGTATGAAATATAAAAAGAGAAGAAAAAAATCTATTTCTGTAAACTCGTATTTTATGCATTGTTCCGCAGCGCTAGTGGTGATTCTGGTGTAACAAAGATGTGCTTGGATGGTGTAAGCTATTTTCTACTGCCTATATACCTTTTGCCAAAAAAAAAAGTGAAGGCGTCGCACTTTGGATATCGTTTTTTTGTATTCGTTAGTAATGGCTTTCGTACGCAGGCACATCAAATTCTTTACCATCACTGTTGGCCATGCTAACGGGCTTAAAGTTCACTGAGGAAATCACCTTTCTAACCATCTCTTGAGGCTTCTCAAACAAAAAAGCACCACATGCATTCAAAACGTCAGTACCATAGTTTCGTTTTTTCGTTGTCTTGGTTCTTTCATTGGAAAAAGCTGCTTCACGTTTTAATTTTTGTAAATTAGGTTTTATACCTTCTCTAGTCAAGTGTTTTCTATTGAAAAAAGGACATAGTAAAATATCATTTTAGGGAATCATTATCAGCACAGATTCTTTTTATCACCCATACGGCATTTTTGCTTCTTACTTGATATCCTTTTTCCCCTTGGTGATATCCATCACCCAAGGTTTTCAATATTAAAGAACAGCATTATTTAACACATTTGTGGTCAATACTCATGGACATATAAGGTAGTTTATCAAGAAAGAGAGAAAAAAAAAGTGATTTATTATTGACTGAACGATCAAGTCACTTACCATTACTACGTTATTTCATTATTAAGAAAAAATCCTAATATGATCAAGATTCTCAAAAAAAAATAAGACCCGACGGACACCTTTCTTTGAGACATCAATTTGGCAAAAGGTGTATGGTTTGATAAATGCTTTCCGTATATGCTCTGTAAGTTGGAACAGAAATAGAACAAGTAATTTCCGTATATAGAGCAACTGGAAGGAATTCCCGAGTCAGTGAATTTATGCACATCACTGACGGCCGTTTTAGTTTACGGTTTTGATATCATTGATTTGTATAAATTAAATTCTGATATGTATGCATATTGTAGTGTTTAACACTGCTTACACGTTCTTGTTCATTTATAGAGTGTCACACGTTATGCAAATCGGTGGATTGTTGGTGTAGATCAATCCTTTTTCAGGAGGAGGAGAAACAAGAAAATACGAAGGGGGTGTAATGAATACGCTCTATTTCAGCCCGTTCATATACAGCTTCAAAACAGAATAAAGAATTGTCGTTTTTTAAAGCGGAGATGAATGACGGGCACAGGTCATGGATTATTTATTAAATGTGTAATGGAAGTCTCAAGACAGAATCTAATAAGCCAGAAAGAAAAGAAAAGGGATTTGAGTGAGTAAAACGTTGAATAGATATATAAAACGAATTACTTTACCTTTGTAATGAGCGGTATATAAAAAGCAAGTAATGGTGTCTAATTCTTTTACAGTTTGATTAGCAAAATGACGGGAAACGGAAGCAGCTAATTCCTCCTTGTTCACTTTGCTCTTTGTCTTTATTTTATGAACTCGAGCATATTTACGAAGCACAGTGATATCCATTGAGTTGAAATCAAGCTATAAGTGATTTCTATCAGTTCTATGTTGTAACGTAAGGGGAATAACCAAGTAACTTACAGTTTGAAACTCTTTACCAACGTTTGTTTCCGCTGCACGTCTTCTCTTTTCACGTTCTCTGTCCTTTTCACTCGGTTGACTTATTCCATTAGCTGGAGTAGATTGCACTGGCTTTTGCTTAACACCCATTTTAACAAGAAATTTCAAAAAAAATAGACAAGAGGAAAAAGGGAATTGGAAAAAAGAAATTTTACTTTGATATGGGAAATCTCAACACTTGCTACTACTGATTATGCCTGTGACTTACAATCTGCTGCAGGTAAGTCAGTGGTAAAAAGTTTTTGTGGTTTTTTCTCATTACTGCAAAAAGTCATGTTAATGGGAAAACGAAAAAAAATAGACATTGAAAGAGAAGAAACAGATCATGAACTATTACCGACTTGCAGCATTTGCATACAAGAATATTCAAACAGAACATTTCTTCGACCGTGCTACCATTCCTTTTGCTTTACTTGCATAAGACACTGGATAAATATTGCATCTTCAGTATGTCCTATCTGCAGACAGCAAGTGGAATCGCTCGTGTATAATATAGACGATGAGGAAAACACATTTGAAGAATATCACCTTAAAGACAAAGGCAGTAACAAAAACCATGACCCTCCTCTCAACAAGCGAAAATACAGTTCTCCCGCAGAGAGGCTCAAAATTGAAAGAACGCAAATCTATAAAGGCCAACTCAAGCCTCTCTCTTACCCTGAGACTCTACCCAAGTACGCTGATTTTACTATTATTACCCCAGAGCATATACCAAGAGTGAGTATTTGTGGTAGAATTTCCTAATTATCCGCTAACATGTCACTTTATTGTAGACCCGCGTATTTTTGCAGAATGAATTGAAAGCCATCGTAGGAGACGACGCTTATGATAGTTTTTTGGAAGACTATTTCGTCAAGATATTACTGATACCTTATGAAAAGAAATCTGAAAAAATGGAGATAGACGACCCTCTAGTCATTGACAAATTAGCAGAATGGTTAGACAACGACACTTGTGTCGCAAGGAGTCTGCTTAACGAGCTGCAAATGTATTTAAAATCTGGTTTAGCGTATAAACATTTTATTTCAGCTGCAATGTATAAATAATGTAAAAGAAAGAAAGTAAATAATGTACATAATAATAATAAATAATATTAATAAATTCTATAAATCATCGTAACTGGGAAGTGCTCTTGTTGCTCTATTTATATCTACTTCCTCTGATTCAGCGCTACTCGCCAGTGTGAGACTGCTATAGCTTGGCAGTAATCCTGCATTGCAACTCATGATATCATTTCTTATTTGGGCATTTCTTATCAGCTCAATGATGTTGCGGTCATTCGTATTAGTGTCATTGTAAATGTTGGATTCTGTGGATCGTCTTATCAATGCCATCATTAATACCGGATCGTAAGGTAATGTTCTCCACGTCTCCTCATACGCTGGTAATCCACCAATCGAATTCGTGATAGCGATGATGACAGGCAGGACGGCTCGAAGTTCCGATATATGACCATCTTCATTTTCAATTGACATAATAAACTTGAGTTTATGCTTGACTCGCACTGAGTCATTGTGTGCATCACATTGGATTTCCTCAAACGAGTCAGGGATATGCACATTCATGGTAGTGGACCAGACAGCAGCATCATTATGGTAAGGAAGAATGCCACTTTCACCTTCTTGATCTACTCGGGAATAGTGTATAATACGACCATGTGACTTATTTTTACCATTAAACCACCCATTGATGGCTCGGCACGTCATATATTCTTTAAATGTACATGACACGTAACGTATATGTAAATTAGGAGCTAGCGCCATGGCTTTGATAGTGATCGGTATTGTATCACCATGACTATACACTTTGGTTGGCATGGTGATTTCATAGTCCAGCTTGTCTGTCCAATGGTTGGTGATCATGATAGGGTCCAAATAGTCAGTGCTGATCGAGAGCTTTTGTCGAGAAAGGTGGATTTCGCGACGTGTAATATAGTTTCGTTGCAGGAAGGAAGGTCGCTCTGCAATGGCTTTTAGTTGATATTGTACGAGGTAGTACTTGGCCACGTGAGTTGTTTCGGGTAGGCTTCCAGGCAATACCAATTCAAAGTCGAATGAATGGTTACCTGCTACCAGTAAATGGTCCTTATTTTGTCGGGGTAAAAATGTCCAAGTGTGACTGATGAGACTTTGTTTGTCACTGTGCTTACGCTCATAACCATTGCCTAACACTATAAAATAGAATATATGTATATGTCAGGGGGAAGAATGATAAGATAGCGTCTGTGTGTGACTTACATTGACTCCAACTAACAGAGATGGTGCCTTGAAAACTTAAAATTAATGATTTAAAGCTGGCTGGCTTTTTTAAACGTAATGATAAAGCTCCTCTTAAAACACATCCAGATGATTCACTTGAAGATCCATACATGACAAGTTGTTCATTTTCTACATGAATCTTTAATTTAGCGCTAGGTTTCGTTGTACGTCCCATAGTGTGTATAATGTTTTTGATATGAAAGAAAATAAGTTGTAAAACAAAAAAAAAAGAAGGAAAAGGAAGAAAAAGTAATATTATCTCATATTAAATAGGTATTTTAGCTCATTATGCAATACACAAAAACCGTTTTTTTTTTTCTCATTGAAAACTTTTTTTCAATTGGGTCGTACCGTTTACCGAAAACAGAATAGATGATGATAAGAAAGTGATGTGAAGTGCAGCTTTTATTATCTATTTCATACTAGTTGAAAAGAAGTAAAAAAGTGACACCAAGCTATAAACACTACATTTATGCATTTCTTTTCATTTGCTGATTTACTTTTTTGATACTTGACTACTACGTAGAAAAAGAAGTACATATAATTGAATTGTATGGAATGACAAAATAGGAAACAATTAGCTTTTTATCTATTCGTCGTACACATTATGAAATGACTTCCACGCGTGAAAAAAAAAAGAAGGTTGGTTTTGACTGCACTACACAAATTCCCTCTTTTGTCAGCTGATCTAACGCAACAAAATAAAAGTGGTTTCCCTATTTGATTTTTAATTGAATTCATCGTCGTCATTTGTACAATTATATATAAATTGCAAAAGTGAAAGCAATCTTTTTCATAACAAATAAAGTGATGATCACAAAAGTATTATGATTATCAAACTCTTTTTTTCATCCAAAAAGAAAATGAAAGCACAATAGGGAACCTTAAATTGTAATACCATGAAAAAAATAACATGCCATCATTTCCATTCATCGGCCCAGAAAATTCAAAGAGAAAAAGAGAGGGTTCTTTTATTTGCTATTTACAGAAATGTGTACGTGTCAAGTAAACAAAAATTATTCTATTGTTGTTGCTTGTGATTGCTTAAGCCAAGGATGTTCCAGCACCTGATTTATGTCATACCGTTTATCTACATCACGATTCAACATTTTCTTGATCAAGTCCAGTGAACCTACACACAAATACGTTGTTTAGCCAATGGCTTACATAAAAAAGTAAATAAAATGTACCTTCTGACATCACAAACGGTATCCGTAAGTCATGCTCCATAATCTCATCTACGTTATAGAACGGGTTTTCTCTGTAGATCAGTGTATATAGTAATGTGCCTAGACTCCAGATATCTTGAGCGGGACCTTCATAACTCATTCCCTTCAATATCTCAGGGGCACAGTAGTCCAGTGTGCCACCAAAGGTATCAAACGTACGACCCTTTCTAAAATAAGCTGCACTTCCAAAATCAATCAAATGCACACACCCATTTTCATCCAGCAAGATATTTTCATCCTTGATATCTCGATGCACAATACGAAGACTTTGAATATGTTTCACGGCAAGTGCTACTTGCATAAATATGTTGCGCACTTCAGTCTCTGAGATATGTTCGTTCAACTCGATGTAGTCAAACAAATCCATGCTACTGTTGCCATATAACTTCATCACCACAAAATAGGTATCTTCGTCCTCCATGTAACTCTCCAAGGCACAACAATTGTCTTGAGGACTTTCTTTCAACTTCTTTAAAATATGTATCTCTAATGGTATCAGACCGAGTTGACGGTCTCTAATCCAAGAATCCACAATAATTCTTGATTTTGCAATAAACTTAATCACAACCTTTGTCTATAATACGAAAATGGTAAACAAACAAAAAACTCTAAATATAAATACTCACACACTAATCTAATATTACCTTGGTTATATCATCTTTACGGTAAGCAAGTTTAGCCGTACCATAAGCCCCTTCTCCCAACGTCCCAATAATTACATAATCGTCCATAGGATGTGGTTTCTTTTCCTTGTTGGTGTTTTCTTGCACTTGGAGTTGATCGACTTGTTCTACAGAAGAGCTCCTGCTGTCTGACTCTGAGAAAGATTGAGGGAACAGAGCTCTCTTTTGATCTACTGAGCCAAAAGAGGAAACCCCGTAAGTTCTGATTGGCGGTCGTTTCGGTATGGCAATATCTTTGCTTTTCTCCTCTGTGGCGGCGGTAGTGACAGGGGATGATTTGGGTTCTTCCTGTGTTGTCATGTGAATGGGGGTGGACGGGTGAACTTTATTACCAGCTAATGTAGGACTTAGAGGGTGTGAAAGATTGTCAAATCGTGTCACCTTGGTGGGAATCTGCGCCGCTGGTTGCTGTTGCTGTTGTTGTTGTTGTTGCTCAGACTTGATGGCGGCCCTTTTAGATCGTTTTTGTGCATGAATTCGATCATAAGTCACCCAAATGCTGATCAAATTCTCCATGTCACTTTCAATCAGTCTGAGTTGCAATTGGATTTCGAATTGACTGCCATCACGGTGCACAGCATGAATGAGAGGGAGTGCTTGGCCGTTCCCGCTAATTGAAGGCACACGCTCCAATGATTTTAACGACTGTTCGACGTCCACCGAATTGGCCAATTTCCCTGTGCACATTTCAGATATCGCCCATCGGCAGGCATGATTGTTGACTGTACAAGAATACTTTAATAAATTACATCGACGTAACCCGTTCACGACGCTCGAGAATTGCGGAATGATCTGGTCTATCTCGAACTTCTCGACGAGTTCATCGGGCGAATAGCCAAAGAGGTATTTTGCTGGGACTGGATTGATGCTTTGAATTTTGCCCGTGCTATGTATTGTGATTAAACCTGCGATCGAAGGCAGTGATACGATCTTTAATATGTTTTGCGAAGGAGTGGGTGTCGTCACCATGGTTGGAAAACTTGAGCCATGTTTGGATCGCCCGCCATAAAATTTGACATCTTTGATCTTTTTCAAATTCACTCCGGGTCGAACCACGTTGCCATTTGTCAATGCGGGAATTAATAAAGTGATGGGTTTTCCAATAACTCCATCAGGCTCGTAGCCCACTAAATCCTTTGTTGCTCCAATCACCTTGGTGATCATACCCTATACACACAGAAAATAATTAGAAAAATTCCATCCAAAGTAGATATACGATCCTTTTCTATTTACTTGATCATCCAAGTGCACAGTCAATGAAGTTTCATAGATTTCTTCAAAGATCCAAATATAAATACTCTTTCCTTCATCCGTCTTCTTTTCCTTTAACCAAAGCGAAGCAGCCGAAGAAGTTTCCCCGTTCATCTTTCTGATGGGTACAACGACACCACACACTAATACAAGACCATTTTCCTGCGATATATCACACGTTGTGATGCTCTTTCTACGTTTCAAGATCTGACTGATTTGCTTCTGGAAAGGCTCTTCGATCGCTTTTAAGATTGACTTCCCAATATAACTTTTATCAATGCCAAAGCACAAACTCGCCATGTCGTTGAACAGTAATATAGTGCCGTCAGCGTCTGTAGTGAGAATAGCTTGATTCTGTGGTAAAAATCGTGAGGGTGCATGTAACGCACGTGTGTATTGTGGAGATATAGAGGATGGGTTCGAGTCGGGCACTTCATAAATAGGTGGTAAATTGTTAAATACTTCGATTGTCTGTCTTCTTGCGAGCAGTAATTCCTCGTCTTCGGTAAGTGTGTCGCGAGGCACTTCAGTGGTAGTGTGAGGTGTTGCTTCCACTAAAAGCTTGGGTGGTCTGAGAGATTCTTTTTCTTTGGGCTGTTTAGGAGAGATGCAGCTGCCAAGATGGTTGCCCGTTGACATATCGATCATCGAGGGACAAGTCTTTAATTCTGAAGTTGTATCATTCCAATCGTCCACTACGCCAATATCAGGCTCCGAGAATCTTCGCACTGAATCTTTCTCTTTGTTTTTCCATCGAATTCTCTGCATATAATCCATACCTCGGTTCAAGATTTGCTTTTTGATTCTCGCAGCTTTATTCACTCGAGATAAGGGTGTGAAACTGTAGCTGTACAAAGATTCTGTACAGTATTCAGCAATCGAATCTTGCAGAACAGGACTTTGAATACTGAACGTTGGTGAGCACGGGCTGTTGTTGCTTAAAACCGAACAGACGCTGCCTTCTCGAAATCGTTCAAATCCTTGCTCTGCTACTTCGTTATTCAAGTCATCGCTTTCTGACGATTGTGTCGATCGAGGGGTTGAATCGTTATCCTCTCTGAATATTGAAAACAGTTAGAATTTGCCAACTCTTGATTATTTCGAGTCATTTTACCTTTGTTGCACAATCAAGTCTTCTGCCTCCGAATCACCTAATTCAAACCGTCTTCCATCTGCTCAACATCAAACAAGGTCAGTACTGTCACTCACGTCACTATTATCAAGTTTTGGAAATACCTCGTTTCTGGTCTACGGTAGTTCCCATTAAGCGATTATATGATAAGCCGTGTATATCGTAAAGTTATTATACTAAGAGTTAATGAGACGTTTACTAGTTTTTTTTTTTTTTTGCTTCATAGTTTTTTTTTTCTGCAAGACAAAAAATGTCACCTAATGACCAATTATGGGCACGGATCTCTAAAAAAAAAAATTTTTTATCTGCATCAAATATGGTAATTTGTTTTTTGACAGCCTGTATATGAAACCGATGTTCATAAGTTCAATCAGTTAGAGAAAGTTGCCACACGAACTGACGCTCGGGCGTTCACAATACTGACACTCTTCATGCAAATTTCAACGATCTACGTATCACAAAAGATTCTGTCATCTGTTCAACAAGTATAAAAAGCGACTCTTTAAAGTACTCATATAATAAATATGAATTTGCTACGTACCTTCGCGCTGCTTAGACGGCTACTAGATTTCTTGAAGGATGATTTTGAAAAGTGATAAATTGAGACAAGTGCTGTTACTTTAAGAGCTAAAGCTGACGATATGTACTTGTAAACATGCGATCAAAATGATTTCAGGGCGATTCTCTGTCTTCTATAGAGACAAACCTTATTCTACATTCGTTCCAGAACGGAATATTGATATATCAAAGATATTCCATTATTGGGATTGTGTTAAATTCTGCCCACACCCTCAAAATGCTAGTATTGCATATAATGACAGCGTATGACAGATTGCAACTACGATTGAAATAAAACTTAGCGCTCCGTATTACAACATCCTTTGGAGCTGAAGTATGTATAATAAACATCATCACCTTGAATAAATAGAACAGGTACTTTCTAGAACAATCAGTTAAAAGAGTTTTATCTATTACTATATCGGCACCAAGATCAATGGGTCCTTACCCTCTTCCAATTAAAGTTTATTAAAAGAAAACGAACTCTAAAGATTCCTCTTCTGCCAAGATATTTGCGTTGGTCAACAAATAATTTTATATAGCGAGCTCAAAACCACAGTGATCTAACCAATTGTTACAGATTTTTTTGGGAAAAGGCATCATGTTCCAATTTATGTAAGTAATTAACAGCAGTGAGAGGAAGATTTATCACACAGTTAGGTTGATACTAATTTGAGAAATCTGGCTATTTTTGACATAATACATGTCAGAGCTATAAAGCGTTGGTATTATCACTAAGAGTATCTTTTATTTCACTCCTGCATTTTTCAAGTTGAGAGTTTGGTGCCTTGAAATATATAGCTTTTTACCACACCCTCCGGCATGCAAAGAAAAAGACTTGTTGTCTACTTTTTGAAGTAGCATGTCAATCATATTGAATGACCATTTAAGGTTATAACAAATCCCTAAATTTAGTTCGAAACTTTGGGCTGATTGCTCAATTTATTTCTGTAATAATACCAATATAACTTGTTTCCAAGACATAGCTTCAGCCCGGTCGGGTACAAGGATCTCATGCATTACCTGATGGTTGTATTTGCCGATGGTGCGACAGCGTACAACTTATTTGTGGAGAATACGTAATTTGAAAAAATATCTATTTTTGGGGATTTAAAAAAACATTTTGTTTTTATTGACAGGTGAATAGGATGGATGTGTGTGCGGTTTAACGGGAATCCAACAATCGCTGGCAATTATAAAAGTATCGTCATCGCTGTATCTTAGGAGAGGGATAGCCCAATCAATTTACCCAACACAGGTGAATACTCCTTATTATAAACATGCACAATGAGGATCTATCGTTTAGTCAGGATACATAAAAGTGGTAAATTGAAATTCGTCATTCATGCTTGTAGCACTCACAACAACGGGATCCTAAGTTCCGTTCTAATGACAACATAGCTTTTAAGGCACAAGAGATATTTATAAACTTGCAGGTGTTTTTAAACACATACAATCGACAGTTACTACTTCTGTCGATGATGAAGATAAATATATACAACGACATTTACGTACACAGCCCTGTAGTATTGGAAGGGAACGACATGTACAATATGTCGCATAATGCAAATCGCTTGCAAGTATCAAACGAAAGCCCTCTAGTTTTAGCACGTTTAGAATAGTGAACTTTTGTATGATTTACACCGATCCTCTGTATGTATGTATCAGATGGAGGCAACACTGAAACTAGTCAAATAACAACGATGGAGATGTTCTTTATATAATTAGAGTTTATTTTGAATGGTCAATAAAAATAGAATCGCTGAAGGGCGCAGACGCAAAACTTCTCACAATAACAAGCGACGTGCTCTTCGATGGATACCTTCTCGTGAATATGTAATGAAAATTATACACTTTCACCTTTACAAACATCACGTCCCATCATCGAAGAGAGAACTAGAATTGTATCAGCTTAATAATAGTTAATTATCAAGGTGATCTTCTTTTTAGAATAACGCCATAACAATACAGCAAGAAATGAGTGGACTTTTAATTTGTTTTTATCTTCGGGAAAATATAATCCAGAAATATCGTCAAACCCTGGTAAGTGTATTTATGTTACCTAATGACCATCGTCGTTTTTAAAGCTAGCCATTAATGGGTTCTTTATAAAAACAATACAATCAAGTTGTATAATAGGTACATGAGTTAGTTTTCATGTACTTTACTTAAAGAGACAGTAGTAAGTGAAGGTTGGCTGAATGTTTGTAAATAACAATATGACACTTTTGTCCCATTTATATTAATTATCTTTTTATGGGCAATTCAAGAACATAAATGCCATCTTAGTGGCTGGGACTCATTTGGAAGTATAAAAATAGATTTTTTTACCAGCTCTCAAGTCAAAAAATAATATTTTGCCGTCCTGTTATTTTTTTTTCAACCTGATATAAATACAGCCCCTTTTTTGATACGATCTGAAAAAGATTGTCATTGTACTGCTCCACCTTTTTTTAAAAAAAAGTAAAAGAATCTATCAAAATGCGTTTCACCAGTATTATTAGTTCCTTGGCATTAGCCTCCGTCGCCATGAGTTTGCCCATTACAAACGTAAGTGTCACATTAATTATAACGATGATCCTGGAATTCTAAAAGGTATTTTTAGAGCACCACCGCTGAGGACACTTCCTCTGGATCATATCCTCAAGTCGCTCCTGTTCCAGCTCCTACAGGCGATAACGCTCAAGGTGGTGTTTACGTTTCTTGTACCAAGCCTGGAGAGTTCGCTTTGACTTTTGATGACGGACCTTACCAATATTCTTGGGATTTGGCCAAGTCTCTCAACGCACAAGGTATTAGAGCCACTTTCTTTATCAACGGTAACAACTGGGTGTAAGTATATAACTTAGAATACTTGTAACTGCCTGTCACTCATATTTTTTGCGTAATCTTAGTGATGTAAAGAAGGATTCTGTCGAGACCTCAGATGGTCAAAAGACTTACATGGAAGTCATCAAGCACTTCAAGGATATGAACCACGAAGTTGCCTCCCATACATATCAACATAAGGAACTTGCTGGTCTTTCTGATAGCGATATTGAGTACCAAATGAACACCCAATCTGATATTATCAAGGAAGCCATCGGTGTTAGACCCGCTTACATGAGACCCCCTGCTGGAAATGTCGATGAGAACACCTTGAAGGTTTTGAGAAACCTCGGCTACTACGTCGTGAACTGGGACACTGATACCAACGATTGGAAGACCCACGATTTCACCTCAGAAAAGGCCGCTTATCAAACTTTTGACAAGGATACTCCCTCTACTTTGGGCCACATCACCCTTGAACACGAAGTCTACGATCAAACTGTCAACGAATTAGTTCCTTGGGCTATCGACTACATCAAGTCCAAGAACTACAAGTTCGTCACCGTCTCTGAATGCATTGGCTTCCCCGCTTATTACCAATAGAGAATATATAACGCAAACACATGTACCATAATTATTTTATCATCATTTTCATTTGCATGCACGCTTACAAATAAACTATACTATATTACAAAATTGATCGACGTCTTTTATTTCTTTTGACCCTGAACATACACATACAGAGAACACCCATTGGTGGGTCAGAAAAATTTCTGCTCGATTTGTGTTTCTGTATTATGATCCTTTTTTGAAGAAATCTATGGCTTAATGCATAAATTTTAGTGTCATCGTCTCCTACGTAACTCGAAGTTGTGCGACAGTTATGCAGAAAACAGGTTGTACGAATTTGTTGCACAATTGGTAAAAGCACGATTTTTTAAATGAAACGTGTGTAAACTGCTTTCATTTTGAAATCAATCAGTGTGTACGTTGGCTTCCCCGCTTATTACCAATAGAGAATATATAACGCAAACACATGTACCATAATTATTTTATCATCATTTTCATTTGCATGCACGCTTACAAATAAACTATACTATATTACAAAATTGATCGACGTCTTTTATTTCTTTTGACCCTGAACATACACATACAGAGAACACCCATTGGTGGGTCAGAAAAATTTCTGCTCGATTTGTGTTTCTGTATTATGATCCTTTTTTGAAGAAATCTATGGCTTAATGCATAAATTTTAGTGTCATCGTCTCCTACGTAACTCGAAGTTGTGCGACAGTTATGCAGAAAACAGGTTGTACGAATTTGTTGCACAATTGGTAAAAGCACGATTTTTTAAATGAAACGTGTGTAAACTGCTTTCATTTTGAAATCAATCTCGAGTTTAATAAATTAGAGAATAAAGCACTTTGTGAGATGTTATTGTTTATTCTCGCCTGTAAAATACGAGAGCTTTCAGTTTTACGACTAAATTTTGAACCGTGGCTGTTCTATGGAATTAATTGGAACTTGTAAGACTTCTTTATTTTTTATTTTTTTTTACCAACAACTTATACTTTGTATCAAAACCTAATTATCAATGATCATAGTCTTTAGTGCCGTTTTTAAGTTATTTCTATTTTGGTAAATGCAATAATCCCGGTAATTACGCACCACGAGAAGTAAATCCTCCACAACTTTCGGGTGTGCGATTTTGCCGAGGTTTTAGATGTGCACAGCCAAATCTATTTGCGTTTTTAAGCGGCGTAAAATTCAAAATGTTTGAAACCATGGCACTTGAATGACATTTAACAACAATAGATATCCATTGTCTAGTGGAAAGGTTTCATTTAAATATAGAGAAGTAAAAACTGAATTATAGTCAGCATATATCACGTCTCTTAGATCAATGTATTTTTCCATATAGCTCATCAAAAGTTTGGTGCAAAATCCCGTAGGAATATAACTCCTGTATTATGCCAGCTGAAAATAGTTTATGATGTAGTTTTCAAAATTGATTATACAACGCATTTAATATGTACCCCTTTTCTCCTTTTTTTTATGAAACTCATACGATCAATTTGTTGACATTGATCATTGCGCGCGTTCATAGTAAAATTTACCACATTTAGGCGCATCCCTGACATTCAACAATGGTATTGTTTTATGGAAATACCAATCTGGCCATGTTGTGGATGAGTAGCAATATTAATCACGTAATCGTTATCGTCTTTTCAAAGTTTTGTTCTAGAAACTGAGTAATTGTAATCATGGAATCGTCTCAGTGATATCAGTGCTAGTGCAAAATACACGCATCCCTAATTCAAGTTCCACGGATGAGTCGGACTCAAGTTAATAATAGCTTTGAAATAGAAAGTGTTGTCATGAAAATTAATAATAGAAACCGTCTTTGTCGGACTCTCGTATCATTCACACTTTTAATCGACGAAACGTGGTTTGTTAAAAGATATAAATACTACAGAATCTTTCAATTCGAATCTGTTTTTCCAAGTTGATTTTATAGTCTTAAATTTTTTTATACATATAATAATGCGTGCTACATCTGTATTCCTCACATTGGCTTACGCTGCCTCTTTAGTTATGGCTGCTCCTGTCGCCACATCTACCTCTTCTGCTGCCACTGCCACTGAAACTACATCTGAATCTTCCGAAACCGTTTCCACATACAGTCACTGTAACAGACCTGGTGTTTTTGCATTGACCTTCGATGATGGACCTGATAAGTACTCTTGGGGATTGGCCAAGTCCTTGCATGACCAAGGTATCAAGGCTACCTTCTTCATCAACGGTAAAAACTCTGTGTACGTATCATTGATCCTAATCAGTTTTTCGTGTGAGGATCATCTTGACTAATAATTATTTTTAACTATTTTAGTGACGTCCTTAATGAAAGCACTACCACTGATGAGGGCGAAAAGACTTATTTGGAAGTTATCAAGCATTATTACGATTTCGGCCATGAAATCGCTAGTCACACCCTTTCTCACAAGAACCTCGTTGATCTCACCGAGGAAGAAGTAAAGAAGGAATTAAACGAACAATCTGACATTATCTACCAAGCTATTGGTAAGAGAGTTCGTGGCTTCAGACCCCCTGAGGGTGTCACTGATGCTGTCTCCAGCAAAGTCTTGAAGGATTTGGGTTACTACAACGTCTTATGGGATATTGATACCAAGGACTGGCAAAAGAAGGGATTAGCATCTGAACAACAACTTGTCAAGGCTGTTTTGGATCACGATGTCGCTAACAAGACAATGGGTCATATTTCTCTCGAGCACGATATTCATGAAGCTACTGTCAAAACTCTTGTTCCTTGGCTCACAAAGTATGTCCAAGACAAGGGCTTAGAATTCGTCACTGTCTCTGATTGTCTTGGCCTCGAACCCTACCATCTTGAAGAGGGCGCTAACGCCACATCTACTGACAAGACCACTGTTAATGGCACTGCTCATGAGGGTACTACCATCAACATTGATCTCTCCGCTTATGGTACCACCATTGCTTAATACATCTACTCATAGTCAATTTCATGTTTCACTCGTTCTCAATTAATATATCATCTCATTTCTTGTAATAAAAATACATTGCTTATTTCCATTTTGATTAATATAAAAAATATATTTTATGTTTTTAAAAGATGATTTGCAACCACATCCATCAGAGACCCAATTACAGCCGTTTTACCTGAGTATAAAGTAGAGTTGTGCTTGCCGTTTACGAGCGATTATATACTTAGTCTTAAAATTATTGAGACTGGATGATTTTGACATGCAACTACAAATAGCGATTGTTTACGATAGGCACAATGTTTCAGAGGTATGCCTATTTTAAATAGAATTATTGTAGTATTGTTAGGGCAAAGCAAGAAAACAGACGCTCAGTTGCCAGTAATATTATAAAAAATCGCATTTTACTGAAATCGCAATGCCTCACAGTTCTGATAATAGCCCAGTTTTAGTTGCAGAATCCACTAGCAAATTGATTTCGTTTTGTTGTGCTGGTAATACAAACATTACCGTCGACCTCTTTTCGTATCAGTCAAAGAATTTAAGAAAGTAGGCTTAGAGCAAATAAAAGCTTCCGCTTAAGAGAATTTTAAGAAAGAGGCTCACAAAGGAAAGCTATATCATAAACGATCATATTGAACTTCTCATCTAAAAAGATTCCATGTATATACATCGTACTCAGTGGCTCCTTTTAACACCCATTTGAGAAAACCAAAGCTACTTGTTTGTACCCAGTACCTTCTTTCTCTGTTTGCATACTCACATAGGTGGCAGTGGCAATATTTTTCATGAAGAAGGCGGAGGAAGAGTGCAAGAGAACTCAAACGTAGAAAAGGAGGAAGGCAGAAGAACGTATTAAGTCAAACTAATAGATTCTAAAATGGAATGATTGATCAGCGCTAGCTTTCCTGGTAACAATAGTACAGTTGTTTCAATGTCAAAGGATGGCTTTCATTTTTTATGAATTTTGTTTTATTTAGAACATGAATAAGCTTAAAAAATATCTGCCAAAATCACAAGTAGGGTGTTTTTGAGTTCTTGAAAAGAACTTCAATCAATCCAGACCCTTCAATATACTCTTTCACTAGTAGTCCTATTGAGGCCAAGAGACAGAACAGGTTATTAAGCTGATATATAACTATGCATTATGCACCATGGTCATATTCGTTTTGATCTTCTGCCCTTGCACACTGAGACCTAGATGTTTGAGCGAATTTGAGCAACACTCTATTAATGAGTGTAATGCAGATATCGCCATTAAAATCTGAGCCCAACCGTCTTTTTTGTTGTGGAAGCATACCACGACTTGATCATCTATGTTTAAGAAAGCAAATGCTCAACTGAAGTAATAGGCTTTAGCAATAATCATTGATGACATAAATTACTTACTTTTGATCGCCTTCCTCGCAAACATATAATAGAGCCATTCTTTGAGCTTTCGAAACGAGACAGTACGTATTCTCACATAATGAAGGAGCTATTTTTGACACATGGCTACCTTCGAGGGACACGCAAGATTTGCGCTTTCCAGTGAGAAGAATCAATTTTTTACTGCGCTCTGAGCACCTTTTCGACCTTTATTCTTTGTGAGACTCAAAACTAGCTTTAATCAGGATTTTGGTGTAGTGAAAAAAGAAAAAGATATCCTTATTAATGGGTAAATAAGGGATAAGTCAAAGTATGTAAGAGATGTCAATTTATATCATTCGCATTATAGTAAATTTTTAAATATATGTCACCCTTTAGGAGCAGGTTTGATGACATATAGGCCTAGAGAGGAGAGATGGTCTCATTGATCACTTTGTACGTAGCAAATCTGCATAATTATTATCTATTGATGATAAATTCTCTTAATTTGATTGGACGTCCTCATATAATCTATAATATCTTGTAGTATGATCAATAGACACTACTACAAAACCTTACCACAAAAGGACCTTTAATTATCTTGAGGGATCTCTAATCACAATAAGGTTTTAAAGCTTATAGGCCTCTCGGTATATTTTAGAAACCGTAGAATCAAAGTTCTACGATTCAAAGGTGACATACTTGTCTTCCACGATCTGGCACAACCAGATCACAAATGTTTAACCGATTTGATTCACTTGTTACAGGAACTTACTTACTGTAATCGTGGATTGGTGTAAGTTTACCGTCTAAATGATGACTGCCCCTGCGGTACGGAACGATTACATGCAGTGGTGAAATAAGTTCTTCTTATTAGTTGGAATAGAATTCTATATCTTCTCACCTTCCGCACCTTGATCAGTTTACCAGCGAAAAAGTAGCGCCAAATAAGGAAAATGTATTTTTATCAGCCTTTACCAGGATTTTTCATACAACAGAGTAGTGACGTTATAAAGATAAGTTGTCACTTCATCCGTGATACTTCTCCTTTAATAGTTTTTTTTTTTTCATTTATCTGACTTTTGAATAAGCCCTACGTGCAAATTCATCCCAACGCCACAAGTTTCGGTTCTTCTCACTGGGCTGCTCAATGGGCTGCAATAGATCAAAAGTAAATGTGTATTTGGTGCGATTGTTATTGTTGCATTTCCATGTCACGAAGTCTATTTTTGGATATTTTATAAATACTTTTTTTCCTCTACGCCTCTTTCTGAGAGCTAAAATTTGAGTTCCCAGCATGATGTATGCTTTATGTGTGCTACATATGAGGCAAAAAAGGAAATGTGTACTTTTTGGGTACCCATCGGTGCATTGTACGTTTGCTTTGATGGTTTATTAAAGATTATATAGTTATAGTGTTTGTTTTTTTTCGAGCAGCAAGGAGCATATTTGTTTGCCGTACAATACAAGATTTGCATTTGCTATATTCTATAAAGAGATACTTCAACGCATTGGACTTGACCAGTATATTCAAAGCCGTATTTTTGTTATTGTAGTACTTGGTGCGCTTTGCTCTTAGAAACAAGGCGCTATGCTCAAAATAGAATTCTACGCTGTTTTCATAGGGCTTTGAAATTGTGTAACCGTCTTTTAGAAGAACAAGATGACAGCTTATCAAGTATAAATATACTTGAACTTTTCTTTTTTTTTTTCTCCATCATTATCAACTTCTTCTCATACAATTATATAATAATGCGTGCTGCTTCTGCTCTTCTTGCTCTTGCCTTTGCTGCTGTCGGTTATGCTGCTCCCGTCACTGCACCTACCAATCACACTACCACTGCAGGTAGCGGCTCTCTTGTAACTTACACCCACTGTAATAGACCTGGGGTTTACGCTTTGACTTTTGACGATGGACCATTCGAATATTCTTGGAACTTGGCTAAATACTTGAACTCTCGTGGTGTCAAAGCTACCTTCTTCACTAACGGTCACAACTTCTTTAAGACCAACTTTAACACTACTACCACTCCCACCACTGCTGATGGTCTCAAGACATACACTGAAGTACTTCAATTATATGACAGTCTTGGTCATGAAGTCGCTAGTCACACCTATGAACACTTGGTCCTTTCTTCCAGCCTTACCAGTGATCAAGTCGAGGCACAATTGAATCAACAATCTGATTTGATCTTCAATGCCATTGGTAAGCGTCCCGCTCTCTTCAGACCTCCTGAGGGTGCTTTGAGTGATTCTGCTGCTTCCATCGTCCACAGATTGGGCTATAGTAACATTTTATGGGATGTTGATACCAAGGATTATGAGAAGAGAGGTCTTGCATACGAACAATCATTGATTCGTGCTGTTGTTGATAAGGATGTTCATGGTCAAACTCCTGGTCACATCTCTCTTCAACACGACGTCCATGCCGAATCTGCCACCGAATTGACTCCTTGGTATATCGACTATCTTGTTGGAAAGAACTATACTTTTGTCACTGTATCTGATTGCTTAGGTATCAGAGGATATCAGTAATTTTTATACACACTTAACATACACATTCTACACATTCATCCACCATTCATACAACTTCAACATGTAACAACTATTTTTGAATATCTAAATACTATTTTTTTTTTCTTGCCATCTGTATTTTTTCTCATTTATACTACAATAAACACTTATCACTTTTAAACATATCTTTTTGCTTGAATACATGCTTTGTCTTCGAAGTAAACAACTGATTGCCTTTGAGGAAATGTTCTATATTTAACGATAGATCTTACAATCTGAAACATAAGAGGGGAGAAACGATTCCAATTCATGGTCGTGAAGACACAAAAGTAAAAATAAACAACGCGTGGATCTTCTTGTGCGACATAGAATAAAAGTGTTGTGAGGAAATTATATAATTTAAGTTTTCTCTGTGAAGTAATCCACGAGTAAGCCAATGGTTGCAAGGTTGTTGATAGTAAAAGTTGATGAACTATAATACGTAGAACTTATTTAACCATCTGGTAAAGGATATTACAATTGAGTTAACAGGAGTTAAACCTGAGTGTTTCAAGAAGTAGCTGTCAAAATGTTGGGGTTAGCAATTAAAATAGCCCATTGTTATTTTGCAGGTCAAAGTGGCCACGACAGTGCAAAATAGGGTTTACCGATACTCATATATACAGCAAGTATATTGTGACTCATGATATAACACTATGTTCACACTTTTACCATAAAAAACTGTTCTGCCACATTATCTTGAGCAATACTCGTCTCATACGAGTGACTTAGAAAAGAGCTGTTCAGATTGGCTGCGACGTATGAGTAAAGGGTGTTATAGACTCGAGCCCCTACCCGACCAAATCTGTGAAGTTCAATTTAGACAAGCAAATGCTCTTTCTATTTATCTCGATGACTGTCTAACAAAGGAGTACAATGAGGATCATTGTTGGCACGATTAGTATATAAAGGACTTCCCAAGACTTGCCCGGGAGAAATATTTGTAGCGATTCAAAAATGACAATGCCGAGCAAAGTGATTTTACGCTGTTTTATTCTTGTGATGCAGTGAGTAGATCTAGCCAGACCAATACATATATAAGGAGAGGTATTGAATCCAGAATGGTTACAGTTTCCCAAAATTGGAATCCGCTCTTCCCAACAAGCAAGACAGCATGTCCGTGAGAACTTTTTTGATTTTGACAACCTCGCACATTTAGAATGGCGGGGACGTGATTTTATTGATGGTCATGGTCAGCGACGAAGACGACATTTTGCATTAGCCTTAATCAGTTGCAACCACCTAGTGATATACAATTTTTATGGCAATCTAAACCTATTTCTTGATACGAAGGTTGAAATTGTTGATTGTCTGAAATCATTCCTATATGTATCTGGAGACGTGATAGTTACACTTGCAAATGAGGTATAGAACTCAAGCTATCGAGAGTAGTGATATGGGTTTCAAAAAGCTGAAAAAATGGCGCTCTACACATCTGCCTCTTTCATACATACAGTGTTCATAGCTACATATTTGACCAGTTTAAGAACTATAAATGGTACGTACATAAAAAGCAAAAGAGTGTCTAAAAGATCGGCATTTCTCACGTTCTTTTTTGCAATATTTTGAAAATAAAGATATGACGAAATGGATTTTATTTAAATCGCTTATGAACCACAACGACGATCGTTATCTATAAATTTTCACCGAATTTATCATAGCGAAAATGGACAACCAGCTCCTCACCCAGAAGCTCATAGCAACATCGAACTGTAGTATAATGAACAATAAATGCTTTCTTGAATTCGAAAAATTATGTCTGATTTACTTTATGAATTAGCTTTTCTTAACAGAATACTAAAGTCAAGGATTTAGTGGTGTATAAATAATTCTTTTCATGCAACAAAGTAAGTGACTGAAACGCTACGAGATACGTATTTTCATGTGAAATGCTGTTTTCGACACTATCATCGTTGAATCATAAAGAAATTTCGTTTACGTTCAATAATCTTGACAAGTCAATAATACCATTTTGTTAAAAAATACCAACCGTCATTGCACTAGTGCCATTTACTGCTAATCTCCGTACTAGGTGCAGCTAAAGGTGTGTACACATATAATAAGGCAAAAAATATTACATAAATATCTTACAATACTATCAAGATAGGAAGACCAGCTCCTCACCCAGAAGCTCATAGCAACATCGAACTGTAGTATAATGAACAATAAATGCTTTCTTGAATTCGAAAAATTATGTCTGATTTACTTTATGAATTAGCTTTTCTTAACAGAATACTAAAGTCAAGGATTTAGTGGTGTATAAATAATTCTTTTCATGCAACAAAGTAAGTGACTGAAACGCTACGAGATACGTATTTTCATGTGAAATGCTGTTTTCGACACTATCATCGTTGAATCATAAAGAAATTTCGTTTACGTTCAATAATCTTGACAAGTCAATAATACCATTTTTGTTAAAAAATACCAACCGTCATTGCACTAGTGCCATTTACTGCTAATCTCCGTACTAGGTGCAGCTAATACTTTTCTGATAATTAAGTGCCCACACAAGCGGATCTGATAAAGAAATAGCGAGAGGAACGGGGCGGCGGGCGGAGAAGAGTTACATTTATAGCACGCACGTGGAGAAGGTAAGGGGATTATGGCACACATGAAAATTTTATAATCAAACTTCTCAATCTGGAAAGATTTGATAACCATCTACAAACAATGTCACATTTGTATATATTTATCATTGTTTACCACACTATTGTACAACACTAAATAAAGGGACAAGGAAAAAGTTGAAGATAAAGATTTACTTTTCATAAGTTTGAATTAAAGCATAAACGAAAATATAAATGTAATCATAGATTTTTAATAATGAATAAGAATGCAAGTAAAAGTAAAATGATGCTGTGTGTATAGGAAAAGAGAGAGAGGAAATGCCGAGTAGTGAAACTTTTTTCAAGAGAGAGCCTGATAGCTTAATTCTTTCAAATTGCTAATGATATCTGCAGCCTACAGGGTAAGCAAAGGTATTACAGGTTTTCAAGAGCTTGAGTATATAAAGAGAAATTCTAAGTATTGGGGGTTTGTTTTTTTGGAATGTTGAAATGAGACACAAATGAGAGAAAGGTACACGAATGAAGACAAGTTCTATTATGCTTGAACAGGACAATGCTCTGATAAGAAAAGTATGGTGATAAGTTACTTGAACTGTCGACCCTTTCCTTCCTCACCCCACTTTACTTTAACCCCTTATGTTACTTACTTGTCATGTGGTTCAAAGAGCCACAAACTGCACAGTTTTTACCGTGAGCCTTGTTAGTAGTTGTCGTGGTAGCAGTTGATTGAGCCATGATTTGCGTTGACGAAGTTGGGATAATTACTGAGGAGAAGAAAAGAAAGGGAAAAAATAAAATAAAACGAAGACACGTTGTATATATAGTGAGTTTGAAAAAAAAAAACTTATATGGATAAACCGAACCCTTATCGTTTGCTATAAAATGTGTAATAACACAACAACAGCTACTGCTAAGTTTCTTTAGTAAAATTTTTTAAAGGCAACACAAAAAACGGTTTATCGCTCACAAAACTCCCTCAAGTTACCTTATCTGTTTTGACATTCCGACGTATATTTTTTCCATCCCGAACTTGTTTTGCAGAATAAGTATAACACTGTGGATATGTGCTCTTTCTTACATAAATATTAAAAACCTTAAATTTATATGAGCATTGTATACTTCAAAAGGGAAGAAGTCTGCGTTGTTGTAGAATGAAAGAAACCGGCACGTGCGTGGTAAGCTTGTCAAATATTTCGATAACCGCCTCAAAATCATTTTAACCTCTTTCATTGTTAAACAAGGTACGACTAAAGGTGTGTACACATATAATAAGGCAAAAAATATTACATAAATATCTTACAATACTATCAAGATAGGAAGAAAAGAGAAGGAGAAATTAGCCCATTCTTTTGCTTACTGTTATGATGGAAGATCACGGAAGTACCGATAGAAGTACACACACAAACAATAACTTTTTTTTTTCTTACACCGCATATTAACAATGTTCGAGTCTTATCATTACACAAATAGCAGACTATTTAAACATATTATGTATACATACACGGATGGAATGTAAGTATAGCAAAGCGAGAAAGCTTCTACTCGTAGATACATGTGATTTATATGAAATATGTCTAATTAAGATCTGTTTACGTTATTTCTGTATCGCCCGAAGCTACAAAACGCGTCAAAGAATGAAAATGATTGGCTAAAAGTTGCTCATTTCGTCAAGTTATATTGTCATTTTCTCGTTAACTTTGACATATTTACTATGTAGATTGTAATCTCCTTTTTTTTTTAAGTTTAGAATACGTATCACAGTTTGTTTGCTTAGATAACTACATACAATTTTATTATAGGAAAAAAAAAACGAAGATATACACATATATAACTAGGCTCTCTCTTCCAAGCCCTTCTTGAGTGTGGCCATTGCTGCCATAATATTATCTTCACCCTCAAGGTATTCGATCAAACTCAGTTGAGCTTTAGTGTGCATGCGCATAAGCTCTTCTTGTTGATCTTGTTCTCTCTTCTTATTGTTTACAGAAGGTTGTCTCTTGACATTAACTTTTTCTACCTGACCCCTTAAAGATTTGACCAATTCCGATAAATGGGCGTTTTCATGCTCAAGGCTCTCCAGCTTGCACTCTAATTGTTGATTTCTATCAACAATCTTGGCCTTATCTTCTGTTAAGGAACGCACTTGATCGCTTAAAGTGTTGATTTGGTTATCTGAATCTTGGATACGCTGTTCTAGCTTTTCGTTCTCATCAATCACGGTTCTTGCTGCATCTTTAGACATGGTTTCCATATCACTTAACTCTTCTTTCAGCTTTGCGTTTTCAATTTTGAAAGCGTTGATTTTCTCTTTCAGTTGTTGGGAGTTGTCGTTGGCTATTTGTAGCTGTTCTTCGGTCGCTTCCAGTTCTTTGATCTTGGTTATAAATTGTGTATTTTCTGATTTTGTGGATTCAAGGGTATCTCTTAATTCATTCACTTCCGCCTCCCTCGCTTGAAGCTGCTCGCTTGTGTCACTTTTGAGGATGTCAAGCTGAGATAACAATTCAGCACTTGTGTGAGAGGTACTGGACTCCTCCAACTTTAATTTTTCCTCCAGGGACAAACGTGCAGCAATTTCCTGATGTAATTGCTCTTCCAAATCTTTGATTTTATTGGCTGCAACAACCTCGGCTTCGTTCCTTCTCTCCGAGATCTCGTCATTCTCTGATTTCATGATTAATTGTTGATACTTGGATTCAATCTCACCCAAAGCGCTTTCTTTACTTTTCAATTCTTCTTGAAGAACTTTGTGTGTTGCCAGTAATGCTGTTAAGGTCTTTAATTTATCTATAAGCAATGTGTCGTTTATTTCTTCGTCGTCCGTATCTCTGATCAAGTTGAAAATATCCTTTTTGGATTGAACATGTTCGTTTAGCTCATGTTGGGTATGTTGATATTTTTCTTTAAGAGCTTCATTTTCATCGAAAAGCGATTTATAGAGTTCATTGTTTTCATTCAAAGCCAAGGTGTGACCCTCTTGTAGCTGCTGTAATTCCAAATTCAAACGCTCTTGTGTTTCCAATAATTCTTTATTTTTCTCTGTTGTGGCCAAAACAATCTGCTTGGACATATCTATAATTGACATTAACTTGGTGTGCATTTGATGACTTTTGTCTGTTGCTGTGATTAATGTCTGATTAATGATAGCAAGTTTATCTTTAATATCAACTGCATTTTTAGGATCGATTTTTTCGAGTTGTGAGGAAACTTGAAGTAGTTCAGTGTACAGTGCATCTAAAAATAAACCATGGCACCGTTTTAGGTTATGTATGGGCTTTGTTTTTAAATTATTTGTATTTATACCTTCTACTTCCTTATTTGTGGCGTTAGGAGTAAGCATGGTATGTTTTCCTTCCTCTTCCTGCTCCTCTTCCTCTATTTCATCGTCAAAAACTTGAAATTTATTTGACTCTTGTTCATTTGGTGGATATATTTCCAAGGGTTCAGCATTAAATGGTTTATCCAATACAGCGACATCGTAATTTTCTTCTTTTATTTCTTTCATAGCACTGACAACTGGAATGGTGGGGTCATGTTCTTCGTCCAGAGAGAATTTACTTGACAACATTTCAGAAGAAACCGAATTCCTCAACACATTGACGACATCGTTGACATCTCTCATAGAGTCTGAAGGTGTCACTGGGGTTATCTCTGGTGTTGGTAAAAATGGGTTATTATTGTTATAATGATGGCGTTCATTTTGAGTAACGTTGAGACTATGTCTTGCTTGTTGAGATATTGAGGATGGAGGCGATGGTTGTGAGTATCTATTGCTTGTCGTATTTGCGTTTAAACTCTGGTGCTTATCTTTATTATGCGTCGTGAAAGATGATTTAATTGAATGGGCTAAAGATAAAGTTGAAGACCTTGATGAGTGACGTTTGTTGTTGCTTTCATAGTTTTTTAAACCATCTTCTTTAGTTTTGTGGTTGGAAGATGACGAGAATAGTTTCTTTAGTCCCATCACTTGGTTGCTATGATTTATACAGAGAATAACTTGAAGAAAAAAGAAAAAGAAGAAATAAAAAATATAGCAAATTGTCGGGAAATAATGCTATGCAAAACGACAACCTTGGCAACGTGATGTCATTTAACCTTTCCACACATGCCATGACAATATCTTTTCCACACAGCTTATAAACAAGTTATCACATTACATGGTGTTGATGAATAGCAGTGAGTTGTATTTTACTTATAAAGTTATATGCAAGTCACTTGGGTATCCCCTACTATTCACTCCTATTTGCCTCCTTGACTCTAACGAATTATTTCGACATACATACGTGTTTGGAGAAGCGTGAAATTAAAAGGCTGCATGAATCTGTACATCAACCCACACTTTAATAAAATCATATATATACATATCTACCTATCTAACATAGAAGCAAAAATAGACGTAAGGAATTTGATCAACGTCAACCTCATTAATTTATCTCATGTATTTTACAATAACAACTATGATCCACTTACTATTAACCTGAGCATTTAGCCCATAATGTCCTTTTGACTCTCAGGAGTTTAAATTTAGAAAACGAAAAAAAATCTGCACTTGAAACAGAGTTAATAAATCTTGCGTCGTACATGTTTTATCCACGTTTTTCTATTTGTGTAATGCTTTCAAGGTATTCCCATTGTATTTAAATGTAAGCTTGTGCGATAGACATGGGCCACTCCAAAACAGCCGTTCTCATGAATAGACTATTCGCAGCCTGTAATTTTTAAGGAACAACAATTATAAAAATAAAAATAAAATAGGAGAGAATTGAAATGATGTGTAACATTGAATTCGTAGTATACGATTACATGACAGTTTTTCACCATCATAAGGACGGTAAAGAAGGGAAGAGAAAGAAAAAAGATGCTAGAGTAAAACCATGAGTAATAAGTACTTATATTAGTGCTACAGCTCAAGTGTATTGTAATGTCAAATAGTGCGCTTTTTTATGTATTCAGCAAAGTTGGTGTAATGTGCACAAGAATATAAAAAAAGCACCCCATTTCTACGTGTATTTTGCATATCGCAAATCTCGGTGTGCGTGCGATTACAATCTATCCAAGTTTGACTCCTTTCTTCACAAGCACTAATTTCATTATGTTGTATCGAAGATGCCACCTTGTTGTAAGTAGAAGTAGCAGTAGAGCTTCTTGGAAGCAAAAGGATTCGTACTAATAATAATTTTCGGCTCTTTAAAACCATAGAAACTTGTAATATGAAGGTAGTTGTAGCTGTTGTAGTAGTCATAGCCAATGTAACCCTGTTTCCTGTTTTTTAGAGTATATATAATTTGAGTAAAAATCTTTTTCTTTCCTCTTCTTCTTTATCTTTATTATTTCATTTGGCTTGACTTCCATTCTTTTCTTATAACGTTTGTTATTACCCTTTCCTTTCTTTTATAACAAACAACCACTTTCCTTTCCTTTCCTTTCTGTCCAGCCAATCCAAAAACCCCAAACCAATCCTTTCAATTTAACAGACAACAACAGCAATCAAATTATCATGAGTGAAATCGTATTATCCAACACAAATTATGATTATTCAAATGGATCAATGATGGTTAACATTAGCCCTGGGTTAGTTCAAAAATCAACATCTTCTTCCAGCCATGGATCACCTCTTGTAGATAATACTCTTCATCACCAACAACAGCAACAACAGCAATACTCAACTTATCCAGGTAAAAAATAATAAAAATATTTTTTTTATTTAAACTCTATCATCCCATTGGCTGGATGGTATATTAGTTTAAAGAAAATTTTTGAGGGAGAGTGGATGGTGGTGAAAATTGATAACATTTAATACAATCAATTACAGAAACACTAACCCTTTCGTGCAACTCCTTATAGCTTATGCTTTTCAATCAATGCAAACCATGGGATACGCTCCTGTAGCAAATTACCAAATGTCACGCTTAGGCTATTTCAATGAAAGACAGCCCAATAGTCCTGAATCTATCTCTTCTTCCTCACCACCTACACCATCTCCTCCTCCACCAACTGCTACCACTCTCAACAACGCTATCTCATTCAATACAAACGCTGCTGTTATTACTTCATCTAATACTGAAACTAATAATGAATTAATTACACCTTTGATTGCTTCATCTTCACCACCACCCTCATCTGCTACTGTCAACACAACCTCTAACAATGGTAGATTTAATAATCCCACTACTGCTAGAGTCAAGGATATTACAATCAATTACAGAAACACTAACCCTTTCGTGCAACTCCTTATAGCTTATGCTTTTCAATCAATGCAAACCATGGGATACGCTCCTGTAGCAAATTACCAAATGTCACGCTTAGGCTATTTCAATGAAAGACAGCCCAATAGTCCTGAATCTATCTCTTCTTCCTCACCACCTACACCATCTCCTCCTCCACCAACTGCTACCACTCTCAACAACGCTATCTCATTCAATACAAACGCTGCTGTTATTACTTCATCTAATACTGAAACTAATAATGAATTAATTACACCTTTGATTGCTTCATCTTCACCACCACCCTCATCTGCTACTGTCAACACAACCTCTAACAATGGTAGATTTAATAATCCCACTACTGCTAGAGTCAAGGATATGATCACTCGCGCAAATTCTGTTCCAATGGAGTTTTACCACACTGAATTTTTGGAATATTCCAAGGAAACATACGAGAAAAAGATGGAATCCAAGCGTAATAAACGCAAAAGATCAAGTAACACCAAAGAGGAAGATGAACAGATAAACAATACAATGAACCAATTCACTACAATTATTTCTACTACTTCCAATAAGAAACAAAAGATTTCTGAAGAAAAGGATGAATCTGATGAAGACGACGAAGAATACTCTGAGAACAAGGTCCTTGATGAGTAAGTGATGTATAATTCTTGGGTATTTTAACATGAAAGTTCTAATATTAGAAAAATAGTAATGTTTCCAGTGCCGAGATCCGTCGTCAAATTCATATTCAGTCAGAACAAAAAAGACGCGCTCAAATTAAAGATGGTTTTGATGAATTAAGAAAACACTTACCTGGTTGTAATAACAAGAAGATGAGCAAAGCTGCTTTATTGACAAGAAGTAAGTAGTGGCAGTGAAATTTTTGGGAAAATAACTTTTTTTTTAACGTGTATGTTTATTTTAGCTGTCCAGCAACTTCAACACTTGAAGGGAATGCAAAACGAGCTCTTGTCCGAAGTCGAAAGACTTTTGCAAGAAAACGAAGCATTGAAAAAGTAAGTGGTTCTCTTATTATTTTGGTGTGACACGTCACTGACAGTTTTCTGTACATATAGATTTCAACATGGTGTTCTTCAACGACAAGCTATGGAGAAAATGTATACCTTTTAAATCAAAGATATTAAATATTCCACACACAAAACCATGATTCCCCTTCTCTTCGTTTCCCCCCCTTCTTATTACAACTTTCCCCTTTACTAATAATAATTAACCCTTCCTTCTTTTTTCGTTTTCTTCTTAATTTATAGTCCATTTTTTTTCTTTTTGTAACTAGCCTTTCTTCACTTCTACTTTTATCATACTTTTTTTTTTCTTTCTTCCTACCGTGTAAGTTTCGTTACCCTCTTCTTTACTTACTATACAGCAAGTATTACGTAATTAGCAGCAGCTATTGCATTTTTTTTTTTCATTTTCTAATTCTCTTTTTATATACAACAAAACAAATTAAAAATCGATTTTTATAAGCTCTCCAAACAATAGGTTGTTGTGTCACAAACTCCCTTAACCCTATGTATGAAAATGCATCAAACAAATGCAGATCATAGTTGCTTTTGACCTAAGGTCCCTTTTTTTTTCTAACTTGACTTGACTGTGTCTCTCCTCCCTCCCCCCCCTTTCTTCCCGATTTTTGATTTTTTTTCTTCCATGAGAAATAATACCCTTTTCCTACTCTTCCTGTTCGCTGTTGCATTATTAAAATCTGCAGATGGACAAGATACTACAGCAATAGACGACGACGACGATGACGATGAGTGTGCTTTTATTTCAGGTCAACACTGTGATGGAAATGGGATTTGTAAATATTGTGCCATGTGTCTTCAAAGTTCTTGTATATTAAGCAAGACCATTGGCAATAACCCATTACAACAGCCACAGCAGCAATGTAATAGTACACAATTTGGTACGACAAATTTATACAACTGGTATGACTATTGCTTGTCGAGTGGAAACGACAATAGTGGAGGTACGAAGCTACTACGTATACATAAAAATATAATATTTACTTATTCTGACCATAAATAATACAAAAGAGTATTGTGCAACGAGCACAGAGTGTTACCAATATCGCAAAAGCATTGGGCCCTCAGTCACATATGCGTGGCACAATTTGACATGTAATCCGTCCACTTGCATGCTCATTGCAAGTAACGGAGCACCACCTCCAACTCCATCCATGATTGACCCTCATTCAAATATAAATAAATCTAATGGCAATGACCACTCTATATCAAAAGCAACCGATGAGAATAACACGAGTAACGGCAGCGGCAGCAACAGCAGCAGCAGCAATAGACATCATTACTATCATGACAAACATCCTTTTCATAATCCAGCCGCAATTGCTTTGACGATCGTTTGTAGCTTAGTATTAATCGTTGCGATTGTTTGGATCATACGATTATGCAAAAAGAAGGGTTGGTGGCCATTTACGCCCATGGCGGCGGCTATTGCTCGCAGCAAAAAAAGGAGAAGAGGAGGACAGCAGGCGATGGCAAGTAGAGACTCAGTTGCTTCGTCTGTGCCAAGTTCTGCTCCTCCTTCATTTTCATCCACTCCCCCCGATATGGCTATTATACGTCACCCACATGTCCATTTATATCGTCACCAGTATGGACAACAAGATGCGTCGATTCATTCAGCTCGTTCTTCCACAGGTTCATCGGTTGAGCCGTTACCTTCTTATTTGACACCTTATCCATTGCCTCCGAAATATGAACAAGCTATTGTCACTCAGATACGTGGGTTCAGAGGGGACGATGGAGGCAGCATCAGCACATTGGGTAGTTCTTCAAATACACCAACAGCTACAACATCAGATGGATATCATCATAATAATACAGCACCTTTTCCTTCAATGTGGGTTCCGGTTTATTTCACCCAACAACAGGCTAACTTTAGGAGGGGCGTAAATGGAGGTGAATTATTTGGATTCACACCGAACCATTCATATTGGTTACAGCAGTACGCTCCAAATCAACAATTCTCAGCGCATGCACAACAGCAGCAGCAACAGGAAGAAGCACAGCCGGCAACACAACCACCAGCACCACCTCAGTCGTAGTATATACACAACAAGAAAGGGTAATAAGTAGATGTAGTGCAAAACTTTTCATTACGTAGTGATGTAATAAAACATTGGGTGAAAGGTGATATCTGCTACTTGGCATAACTTGATTAAGTACAATATATCAATAATTAATCAGACAATAATAAATTTCTCTCTTGGCTCTTTCCAGAGAGCCTACATATGTATCCTACATTTTTAATCTGTCACACATCAAACATTCACATCATGGATTTGTTCCCTTCTTCCAATGTTTTCTAAGTAAACCCAGCGCCAAACGCTTTTCGTCTTACCTCATCTACACAGAGGTATAGAACTCTTTCTTCTTACATTCTTTGCTTTTTTCGAAATGGTGTTTATAGAAATTTGGGAAATGGAGATACTGAATGCAGTTTATCTTTCAACGGATCCACAGCCTGCTTCAAGCAAGTGTTATACCTTCATTAATGAAGGGAAACCTTTTCCAAATCTACGAATTGATGCACCGAAACAAAACAGGAAGAGTTCAGTGCTGCCGAAAGATCAACTTTGAGAGCATTATACGTTTTGAAGGACAAATGTAAACGTATGTGGTGTTTAACGCGCAGATTATCATCAATTATACAACTCTTGTTCATTATTGCAATGTAGCCGAGTTCATAGAATCAATTGCCAACCTACCAAAAAATATCAGCAGTATCTTGGATTTTAAATCGCAAGGGCACTGGATTATTGGATATTGCAGAAAATCAAGAACAACCGTGGATAACGAAACAATAAGCAAATGCCTCCAATCCATCGTCCTTGGATTATTAAAAGAGAGGTGCTTAGCACCAAAGCTTTATGTAACCGTCAGTTGCAACACTGTAATGTTCTTCAATAAAAAAGATAAAAAATACCATCATTGATCAGCTATCGAGCACCAATGGCAATGCTTGAGGGACATGACTTCCTTAACAAGTAGCCAGGCAAAATCATGAAAAGCAAAAAGTGAAGCAAAATCACGTATGACAGATATTTAATGATATATCCGTACATTTAATCATTTGGCTCAATAGTTGGTTTGATTGTTATTTTAAAAAGGAAGCAGTGGTGTTCCCATAGTTCTTGCACGCTGAATCAGAGTAATAAATAAAGAAACCAACTTTGGATATAAAATGAAAACTGCCCCCGCCCCCTCCCTCCCAAAAAAATGGAAACCGCTCGTTGGGAAAAATTAAAACTCGCCCTGAGCGACTAATGTTTATTCTTTCTTCTTCTTTATTTTCGTTATAAACCATGACTGAAAGAGTAATCAAATCGCCAGGCCGTGCTCATATCGCAAACTACTCTCCTTCCCGTAATTATAGAAACACCCCCGACACTTCGACCTCTTCTTCTTTAAAAAGAAGATATTCCTCTTCTTTCCAGGAAGAAGACGAAGAAGAAGAAGAAGGCAAAAACGTGAAAGAACCCACTCCCACTTTGTCGAGATCAAGTACTTTTGCAAGCGATATTCAGACAAGCAACAGCAATAACGCTCGATGGACAACAGCTCATTGGAAGAAATTAGAAGATTGGTATATTCGCAAAAATAGAGATTTTCGAAAAGCTGCCAATTCGTTTTATTACTTTGAGTCTCTGATTAATATTGATTTACCAAACAACAACGAGGACAATACTGATGGAGCACCTGTGATAAAAGAACTATGGTCTTTGGACCATATTTTATGGAGAAGTCAGTGTCTAGATACAAGCGTAAAATTTCATAAAGGTTTATTGCCTTCAGAAAGGAAAAGAGAGAAAAGGAGAAAACTGAGCAGTGATGGTAGTACAACTTCAAATGCTAGTACTAGTAGTAGTAGCAGTAGCACAATATCATTTAAAAGACCCGTAACACCTGCAGCAAGAGTGTCGTCCTTATCACGACCAAGCACACCTGCAAGAGCAACGTCATCCAAATCTCCAACAACACCCATAAGAAGGATACCCTCCTACGCCTCTTCTTCTTCTTCCTCCTTAGGAAGCTTCGACTAGCATACGCATTATCAGATTCATTATATACCACTCATTCCTCAAATAATAATAAATTGTTAGAATCTTATTTATGATCAGTAGACGAGGACAATACTGATGGAGCACCTGTGATAAAAGAACTATGGTCTTTGGACCATATTTTATGGAGAAGTCAGTGTCTAGATACAAGCGTAAAATTTCATAAAGGTTTATTGCCTTCAGAAAGGAAAAGAGAGAAAAGGAGAAAACTGAGCAGTGATGGTAGTACAACTTCAAATGCTAGTACTAGTAGTAGTAGCAGTAGCACAATATCATTTAAAAGACCCGTAACACCTGCAGCAAGAGTGTCGTCCTTATCACGACCAAGCACACCTGCAAGAGCAACGTCATCCAAATCTCCAACAACACCCATAAGAAGGATACCCTCCTACGCCTCTTCTTCTTCTTCCTCCTTAGGAAGCTTCGACTAGCATACGCATTATCAGATTCATTATATACCACTCATTCCTCAAATAATAATAAATTGTTAGAATCTTATTTATGATCAGTAGTAATTTTATGAACATGAGCTTATTTTCTTATGGGATTACTGATTTGGAGACAAGGTGTAACCAGAGAGCTGAGTTTGATCTCGCTTTCATTGATTATGAGGCGACGCGCAATGCTGTACACAATTACTACTTTTTTTTTAGCTTTTTTAAAACTACAATACACGATTAAAAACTATGGATCTCGAGGAATCGTTTGCTTCTGCACCTGTTAGATATGCTTTGGACGATGTTGATAGCGATGAGGAGTTAGAGACAAGCTTAACTGTTGACAAGGTCTCTGTTGTAGCCGAAACAAGCGAGAGTTTAGAATCTGGTCTGAATCTAGTCATTGGTTTGAATGGGCCAGGTAACGTGTATATTCACTCTATCGAAGGAGAGAAAATGAAAATTGTTGGCTCAGTGACTCGCAAGGTAATTATGAAAGAAAGGGCATCTTTATCAATTCGATGACTAAGGCAATGATATATTAGTTTGAGGATAAGGAGACAAAGACATCTATTCTTTTACTGGAAAGCAAAAAGATTTTATTCATCCCTTTCAACGGACAAGTGGAGCCTGAGGAAGCAGGTCCTTATACCAGAGCTATCATTAGTACTTTAGCAGAAAAGATTGAAAAGGTGATTGTATTGGATTCATTTACAGCAGTGGGATACACATCAGAGGTGTGGGGTGATGATCTCACTCCACCCTTCTTGCGAGTTTTACAGACTTCCGTTTCACCTGTTGTCAAAGGATTAACTCTTTACGAAGCACCTAATATGATCAAGGGATTATCTGCAGCTATTGTCAACCAGGTAAATGATTAAGGAGTTAACTCGGTGTGATAACTTTTCTAACCTTGAAATTTTAGTGCGAAATTCACTCTATTCCCTGCTACGATTTATTGACACTTCAAGAGTCCATTTACGGCAAATTACTGGTCACTTCAGAAATCTTACAAGCATACGACCAAGGATTAAAGCACTTGGGATTAAACCTCACTTTCAGTGAAGCCTTGATGAATGATTCCTTAACTGCTCGTCATAGTGGCCGTGTAGATGATAGTCACCATCGTTTATATCTTTAAAATAAAAATCATATAATAAGAAGTAGTTGTCTAGTAATAAGAAAAGCATTCTTTATTTTAGCTTTTTTTTTCGGTCACTTTAAGTTGAAAAATAATGGAGTTTATAGTATATATATATATAACAAAAGTATGTGTTGCGTGGTTGTGTAGTAAGAGAAGAAAGAAAAGGTATTAACATATTACAATTTAAACAGCCAAGAGTTCACCCCAGTTACGAAGGAAGACAATGGCTCCAGTGAAAACGGAGACAGAAAGAGCAATGTTGAGGTTGGCTTGACGCTTTTCAGGAGAGAAGAGCTCTGACTTGATAGCTTGAACAAATGAAGGGCTTTGTGCACTGTGTTGTAATTGACGCTTATCCATGGTGATTGTTGACGGTAATGAAGAGGTTAAAAAAAACAAAATTCCAACTAAAAAGAGCCATGAATCAAAATGAGATACATTTAAAACTATAAGACCGGCACTTACTGCTTGCATACTCTATGGCTTCTTCTGGAATCAATATATGTTTGTAATTGTCATTGATAGGGACGCCCATTAATGGAGTTTATAGTATATATATATATAACAAAAGTATGTGTTGCGTGGTTGTGTAGTAAGAGAAGAAAGAAAAGGTATTAACATATTACAATTTAAACAGCCAAGAGTTCACCCCAGTTACGAAGGAAGACAATGGCTCCAGTGAAAACGGAGACAGAAAGAGCAATGTTGAGGTTGGCTTGACGCTTTTCAGGAGAGAAGAGCTCTGACTTGATAGCTTGAACAAATGAAGGGCTTTGTGCACTGTGTTGTAATTGACGCTTATCCATGGTGATTGTTGACGGTAATGAAGAGGTTAAAAAAAACAAAATTCCAACTAAAAAAACTTGGGAGGGGGTCTTCAGAAGGAGAGTCACACTCCAGTTAAACAAGACACCTCATTGGCGGAAATATTCACACTTAAACATTGCCGCTAAAAAAAGTAGTAGTGCAAGTAGGAAAATGTTTAGTGTCAGCATGTTAAGCCGGGAAAGTGATGAGCATGAGAGTTAACACTGGATTATCTAAAAAGGCATTGAAGAGGACTTAGGTATGCTACAGGGTGATTTGGAAAGATCTATGAGAGAGCGTCTCATATATTTAAGCATTTAGCAAAATACAAGATATCTGTGTTTTTTTATGAAGTTCAAATGCTACAGCTGACTCCAGCACATCCAAATCGCAATGCCCTGAAAGTATGAACAAATTTGACAGGTCCCAATTTTTGGTCAATAATAGGCCAAAGGTCATTGTCAAGCTGAAGATATTAATAGTACACGGGTGTGTAGTGGTTTTAGGCGAGAAGATCAAAGCTCTGATTTTTGGATTTAAAGGTAGATCATAGCAATCACAGACGAAAAATGTGAAAGCCTGTTTTTCAGAATTAAATGGCTCAATCAAGTCGTGCAGAGAACGTATATTTTAATTTTTCTTTTTATTATGGATTTTTTTATGATTGTACTGCCGGGCTAGAAGATAGTAAATGTCTTGGAGACTTTACCTTTACTAAATGGTCCAAGCGTTGAATTAGGCTGAAAAATCTATTTATGTGATTTTTCTTCACTGATAAAATTAGAGGAGGTGGAGGAAGTAGAGGTCACCGCCGTTGTTTCGTTGATGTCTGAATCATCAACTGATAAAATACTCTTTGCTTTTGCTTTGAAATCTTCCGCCATCTGCTGAAGTTTTTCAAAAGAAATATGAATGTCTGTTTTTTGATTTCCATTGTCCACAACCGTCTCAGTGATATTGTTTGTTATCTCAGGAGAGGACTGCTCTATGGCTAACTCTCCCAAAATCATGCCTGCAAAAAATGAACGATTCAAAGTAGGCCTCGCTATTTCTTCTTTTATTTTTTCTGCTATCTCATTGACATCGTTTTCGCTGGCGAATTGATGAAAAGTGTTGATATCGTCTATGTGATGTTACATGGAGAGCCATGAATCAAAATGAGATACATTTAAAACTATAAGACCGGCACTTACTGCTTGCATACTCTATGGCTTCTTCTGGAATCAATATATGTTTGTAATTGTCATTGATAGGGACGCCCATTTAATAACAGAAGAGAATGGTGTAAATGTTTTACCACTTGGGGAGGGGTAGAAGGGACGCTTTTTATAAACACTTTCCACTCATAAATTTCTTGACAATGACGCCACTTAGGACTGCTCTAAATGTGATTTATCTATAACACATCTTCTTTCATCAAGAGCAGTAAAGAATTAACAAGCAAAATATAGATGCTTTACGGAAGTCACGCAAGATGAAGAAATAAAGCAAATGCGAAACGGCGACTCAAGCGGGGTTAGCAATACAGGGGCTCCCGTTGGAGAAGTATCTTACAAATTAGTTCCTCGAAATACTTTGTGCAGCACTGACATAATGATGTTTCTTGATTTTAATTTGTTAGTCACATAGGCTCATAGAAGCCGGGAGTGTGAAACTTTGTGGGGTTCCTGATCAAAAAGATTGTGCTCTTTCCAAAACGCGTATTTTAAAGTAATAGGGATCTCTTAAACTTTAAACATACTTACCACTTGGGCTACACGTGGTGTTCAGACTTCGGGAAGATGTACAGGTTGCATTGAACAAACCCTTCCGAGAAAGAGATGACGGTAATGACACGGTGGACATTTGTCGAAGCAAGCTCTTTGGAAATGGCAATCCGAAGTTTTTCTGTGATTCGGGTCCAAACTGACAAACAAGCTTTAAATTTATCTGTACTCAAAACGAGATGATTTTCTCTGAAGAAGCTGCGTGTTGTTCCTTATTTGTTACACGCATCTACCTTACACCATCTTAAATCGCGCTCTGGGAAGGAGGACATATAAATATTACATCAGCTTGTACTCTGTTCTATTCCTTTCTCTTGGCGACGGAACACAATGTTCGTTCTTATCACACACAAGTCTTTCCAACGTTAAGAAACAACTTTTCCAACGTTAAGAAACAACTTTTCCAACGTTAAGAAACAACTTTTCCAACTTGGAATCTTTTCTCGGGCGAGACTTTAAAATAATGGTGCAAAATATGCCAACCATTTTGAATAGCTCTTATAGGGATGAAGCATTCAATCCTTGTTCTGAACCACTAAACGAACGATCTTCAACTGTTTCGATGCTATTTCAACATTGACTTATTGCTTTACATAAAGGAAGTCAAGTACAACTTTGAGGATTACCTGGAGGAACTTAGACTCTCTGTTACTGCATTGATCACTGCAATGGACGAATTAGACCATGTTTTTGATGCACCCACTTCGCAATCGGCAGCGATAAATCTAAATACCTTGATGAACACGGCCTCTGAGGAAAATTTGCCTGCCGCTGTACCTACAAGCAGTGCATCCCTGCCAAACGGCGTGCGTGTCCCTCCCCCGAACAAAACGGGTCCGATCGGTAACCGATTGAAGTCACATCTACTTATGCACGTCGTCGACTCAATCAAACGATTTGGATCCTTGCTTTGGTGCGAAACAGAAAAGAATGAGCAATTTAACGCAAGCATTCGTGGAGCGCTTATTAAAAGCAACTGAAAAGAATCGTCCAAGCACTTGTGCAAGTTCTTTGGCCGGTTTGAGCATCTCCAATTGATCGCAATGGGAGGTCGTTGGGACTACGGAAAGAAGACTGGTGGTTCAGCTGTGAAAGATTTTGCTGAAAGTGAAGATGCTGTTGGCCTGTACCTTTCCGCCGACAGACTCTTCCAAGAAAATAGCCATGCTGATGTGCAGAAGATTGTGGTCGGAGTCTCTGCTATTTTTAAGGTCGATGTGGATGGTCAGTCCAATCAGTTGGTTTTAGGCGAGGTGATTGGAAAGAAGAAGGATATTGTAACGATTGAAGAGTACAAATTTGTTCTTGAGAATGAATCCACTCAAGTTGCTGGTGCTTCCACCGTATTTTTGGCATGCAGAAAGGATGATGCTGGAAACTTCCTCACCCGTAGTACCAACAGGGTTATCATGGAAAGGGCTCACCATCAAATTCGCATCAATGAAGTCCTGGACATGTCTCAAGTCACTGTTACGGACTTGAACCCTGAATCTCGATTTTTTTAATTTTTACAAGTAAAAATAATCCAACATTTCCCTCAATAAACTTCAGTTTTCTTTAGTTTTCTAGACATATAACTACTTTTCCCTTTACAATTAGTCAATTAACTCTTCTGCAATTATATTTGCCTCACTTTAAACTTATCTGAATTACTTTTATATTATTATTGGCTCTAAAGGATATTTATATTGAAACTCCCTTGGACTCTCTACCCATTGTACTCTTTTATACTCTTTTTATTTACTCTTTATATTTAAAGTCGTTCTACTTTTCAAACAGGAGCTGATGCTCATTACTTTTTACCTTTACTTAACACACTACCACTTACTTCATACCACATATAACATTGTCCCAAAGCTTTTTTTCACCGCGGTATTTGCTTGTTGTAATACAGTGAAAAACTGATTTGATTTCGATGAGAGATGTTCAAAATATAAAAGTCTGTTCCAGCTCAGAAAACCACTCTTTGGCGTTGGAACAACTGTAAGTGTGAAATAAGAAAAATGGGCAATTCATTTTTAAAAGGCTGGGCAACTTAGATTCAAACACTAAGCTAGGTCAAGTAAGGCTGATTCTTTTGGGCAATTTAACCCCCAAAAATCTTTAAAAAACATGGCAAGGTTTTCAAACATCTGGTAAATCATCATTTTCATTATTAAGATATCAATTATTTTTAATGTTTTTGTATCTCGTTCAGATTTCTCGGGTTTGATTGAAAAGAGTTAATCAAGTTTACTTGCGGATGCTTTTATCAGACACGGGTTGATTTAATCAACTATAAAATTGAGTAATGCTTAATGTTTGAAATTAACTGCATAAAGCCGCACGTATCAGTAATGCAGGCAGAATCTAGATGAAATAAGGGGACTGAGCTCAAGATATGTATAATTTTGACTATTGCTGTGTAACAGTTATAGGGCATAGTATGCACTGGTGTAAAAAATCCATTATAAAATAAGACACGACGTTTCAAGATCCGCAAACTTTTTTCTTTGTTGTTTGTCAAACTCTTCAACATGTCGAATTACATACACGATCTAAAGCTATTTCGAGAAGCACTTGACTCATTGAACAATACCCAACGCGAATCAGTTTTATCTGACGCTACTTCACTGCAAATCTTGGCTGGACCGGGTTCAGGCAAAACTCGAGGTAAACGGGACAAGCACTGTGTCAAGCAACTTTTTGGACTCTAACTCACAACTATTCCCACTTAGTACTCACTCTTCGAGTGGCCTATTTGATTCTTGAAAAAAGGTTGAACCCTTCCGATATTATTGTTGTCACATTCACAACCAAAGCTGCTAATGAGATGAAAATGCGTCTGATCAAGTTGATCGGCCAAGAGAGAACGAGCCGACTGCTTATTGGTACCTTTCACGCTATTTGTTCTCGTTTATTACATAAATACGCTGGATATGCTGGAGTTGATCCCAAGTTCACTATTTGCGATACCGACCAAAGGTACCTTCCCCTCCCTTTTTAAGGTTTTCAAGGTACGGTAATACTAATCTTTTTTTTTTCTTTCTTTCTGGTCTTGCAGTAAAGATATCATTGCTGCTATACAAAAAGACAAAGATGTGCCAATCAATGACTTTACTCGTTCTGAACAAAAGCCCGGTAAATAACGTTACTAATTTTCTTGAAAACTATCAAACTAAAAACTATGTTCCAGGCGCAATATTAGGCATTATTAGCAAAGCAAAGAGCAAAGGAATCGACGAAAAACAGTACAGAGAACTCTACGGAGAAGAATGGGACAAGAAGAATATTGCAATTGTATTTGAGGAATATGAAAAAAGGCTGGAAAAGCAAAACTTGGTGGTAAGAATGCGAAATGCATTTACGCCATTGCAAAGCTAATAGTTTTGTTGTTGTAGGATTTTGACAACTTACTACTGAAGACCTGCATTTTGTTAAGAAATAAAAAGGATGCTCTGGCACGAGTAAAGGCAATTTTAGTGGACGAGGTATGCTGCATTAAAAATATAAAAAGAAAATGAGATATGCATTATTTACATATATCACTTCTCATGATTAGTACCAAGATACCAATATTGTGCAATATGATCTGATCAAGCTCATGGTGAATCAAGTCAATGATAAAACTGTCACTATTGTTGGTGATCCTGATCAATCCATCTTTGGCTGGCGTTCAGCTGAACCCAAGAACTTCAAAAAAATGAGTGATGAATTTGCAAATACCTCTGCCATCAATATGGAACAGAATTACAGAAGTACTTCTAGAGTCATTGATGCTGCAATGCATGTTATCACTCAAGGTAAGTAAAAAGAAGCGGGAAAGAGGCGAATAACATCATCTAATGTGAGTTTTTTTTTCAAGACTCCAAACGTATTGATAAAGCCCTTTATACCAATAATCCTGAAGGCATTCCCATGTCTTTAGTTGCAACTCACGATGAAAGAAGTGAAGCCGAATTCGTCGCTGCAGAAATTCACAAAGCTATTCGCTTCTCAAAAGGATTAATCCAATACAAAGATATCGCTGTTCTCATGCGCATGAATTTCATCTCCCATCAATTTGAAAATGCCTTTAGAAAGCAAAAAATTCCATTTACAATGGTTGGCGGTGATCGTTTCTTTGATCGTATTGAAGTCAAGGACATGACCATGTATTTATTATTCGCCTACAATCCAAGAAATGTCACTGCATTTTCCCGTATTATCAATGTGCCTAGACGAGGTATTGGTGATGTGTGGATGAAGCGTATTTTGGAAACCAACATGGGCAACGAAGATGACATGCTTGAGTCACTGAAAAAGATTATATCAAAAAAGACAGCCGTCAAATTTACTCCTGCGATCATCAACAAAGTAAAAGACTTCGTGTCAATTATTGACCACATCCGTGCCATGATTGAGAATAAGGTACTTTAGCATGACAGCTTACTTGATCTATTACTGTTCTGATTCATTGTTCACAGGACGAGGTGATTGAGATCTTGAGATATATCTATGAAGCCACCAAATATTTCGATTATTTAAAGGAACATCATTTCAAAGACCATGAGGCAAGATGGCAGAATTTGGGTGAACTTCTGAATATTGCGAAAAGAACGCGCACGGGATCGAGCAAACCCTCTGATAGTTTTTACGATCAGGGCGGCTTCGTGAGCGATGAAGATGAAATAGATTTGGATGATGCTAGTGATTTTAGCGATATCGATATTGATAGGTATAGAAATGATGGTATACTAGCACTACAACTTGATTATAACACAGATTCAAATAGACATAGAAAGAATGAAGAGAAGACAGAGTTTGATTTCGGTATACCACAAGAAGAGAGTGAAAAGAAGAAGTCTCACACCACTGCCAAAAACGAATCATCAAGTGTGAAAGCTGAAGATGGAGTCAAGTCCGAGCCAAAGTCAAAGAACAAAGAAGGTGTTAAAAGCGAGCCTGGTATCAAGTCTGAGCCAACAGTAAAGAACGAACCTAAAGAAGAAGAGTATGTTCTTGAAGATATGGAAGTTGACAAGTAAGTCCATGGCATGGATGTGAATATTCATTGTACTCATACTCTTTGCTTTTAGTGACGGTGATGAAGAATTGGACAATGATGATGACCTTGAAGACGATTATGAATCGCCTAGTTCATTGGCTCTTGATCCAATCCAAGAGTTCTTAGAGTATTGCTCATTGTGCTCGAATGTCAAAGAACAGGAAGAAGCCGAAAAGGAGGGTGGAGTAAGTAAAACCCCATGATATGTATCGCCCGTGCTTCGATATGCTTACACTTTACCTTAGAAAGTTACAATCGCAACAATGCACTCTTCAAAAGGTAAGGATATTTGTTTGCTGCCATAAGTGATCGTACTGATTCAAAAGGGAAAATGTAATAGGTCTTGAGTGGCCGTGCGTTTTTGTTGTTACTTGCTGTGAAGGAGTAATCCCACATTCCCGTAGCGAAGATTTCGCCGAGGAGGGGTAATGTTTACAAAGTGATAAAGGCAGTGATATATATCTAACATCAGTATCATTTGTTAGTCGATTACTGTATGTTGCAATGACTCGTTCTAAATGTAAGTGAATTATTTGTGTATTACTCGTTTATGGGAAGCAACTGATATATCTTCCTTAGTCTTGTTATACTGCACGGCTCCCAAGCAGAGGGATATGTGGGGGCAACGAAAACGTGCTTCACTGTCTCATTTTCTTTCTGGGATGAAGTCGGACCTATATGTCAAAGGTCCTCCCGAATGGGATTCAGATATGAGAACAATGCTTGCAGAGACGATCGGCCTTCCAGTTCCCGAGCGAGACGACAAGCTTACAACAAGAAAGAAATATAAAAATTCAAGCAGCCAAAAGTCATCGCAATCGCAATCGCGTAGTAGTAGTCAATCTTACAGTAATAGTCAGACATATAGTAATAGTCAGACATATAGTAATAGTCAGACATATAGTAATAGTCAGACATATAGCAATAGCCAGGCGTACAGCAACACCCAGAGTTCACAAAAATACGCTAAAAGAAAGAACTACAACCCAGCCTCTCAAACAAATACTGAACATGATGATCTAGTGAAGCAAGAAACTGAGCCGATTGACGTGCGATTTGGACTGAGCGGAACACAATCTTCAGATATGAAGTCTTTTGGTGGTTTTTCATCTGCGGCCTCCCTTCACGAACCATTTACGCCGTACAAAACGGGTAAAGACTTTAAGGCTAAAAAAGAAAAGAGTTCGACACCCTTATATTCTAATCCCTTGCCACCTGTAGTCCAATCAAGCTCGCCTACCAAGAAAGCAAAGAAGGAATCCAAGACGAAAAAGAAATCCAAAAAGGAGAATGAAGTTGAATATGTGTTAGACTAACTGTTATTATTGTATTATTGTTTTATTATTTATACATGGCGAAAATAAGGAATCTACATTAATGATACACACATTATACTTTTTTTCTTTAATATATATATATATATTATTTATATATACATCAATCTATAAACCCCACTTTGCGTATTCTTCACGGAAAGCATTCAAACGTTGAGTAGAAAATAAGAAATAATCGAAATCAATTTCACTCTGGTTTGCTTGAATGAGACCCCACAAACCCCAAGATAAATGCACGGTCATCAACCAAGCTGCAGCTTCCTTTTGTAAGGATTCAGATGTGACGCTTTCATTGATATCAGGGTTATCTAATTTAGTGGTTGGAGTTTCCAAGTAGCCTTCCAAGAAGCGAATTTGTTCATCATAGGTAGGATATTGTGTCATATCCATAGCAGCAGGCTCCTCCGAGTGATAATCATATGTCCATTCACAGAAATGATTGGCAAAATCATATCCACGTGGATTGTAGCCTGCATATTCGAAATCCACCAAGACTAGATCGTTTGTCTTTTCTAATCGAAGCACATTACCGTATTGAGTCTATGAAGGGTGATAAATGTGAGCTAAAGGTTCCTCTTCTTTTTGAATTCTGTATGATCCTTACATCGTTGTGAGCAAAAACAATGGGTGAATTGACGGTTTCCAAGAACTTTTTGCAGGTCTCAATTTCAAAGACTAAACGCTCCAAGTTATATGCTTCGAGCACCTTGGCCCAGCCATCACTTTTTTTCATTAGGCCGGGTAAAAGGGCCATAGCAACTCTGTACCATTTATCAATATTGGACCAAATCTCTAAGCGACTCTTCTCAGGGTTGGAAGGGTGCACAGCAATAATATCATGAATTTCACGAAGACAAGAGCCGATACGTCTTGAAATTTCAGGTTTACGGATATCGTGGTGATTTAAGGTGGTAGAGGGTAAGTATTGTTCGAATCGTCCGTTACCGAAAATACCTAAAAGACTAGGTCCAATATTCAAATGGGATAAACGAGCGAGCCAAGCCAACTCGTTTTCTCGGTCAATGATCTGATCCACACCATTACCATATACTCTCAGCAACATTCTATCCTTCTTCTCGGCATCAACAAAGAAGACAGCACTAATAAAAAAAGGGCAAATTAACATGTCAACCTGTTTCTAATCTATTTCAGTACAGTCAAGCTACTTACTTGGTCAATGCTCCACTGACACGATGAAGCTTGAGGGTATCGACACCCTCAGCCCATTCGGGAAAGAGCACTTGCACTAATTTCAATACTTTGGCATTCAAAGCATCGCCCTTTAAAGCCCTATTTCAATATTTATTATAAGTTTCTCTTTCTGTTCGAATCGTCCGTTACCGAAAATACCTAAAAGACTAGGTCCAATATTCAAATGGGATAAACGAGCGAGCCAAGCCAACTCGTTTTCTCGGTCAATGATCTGATCCACACCATTACCATATACTCTCAGCAACATTCTATCCTTCTTCTCGGCATCAACAAAGAAGACAGCACTAATAAAAAAAGGGCAAATTAACATGTCAACCTGTTTCTAATCTATTTCAGTACAGTCAAGCTACTTACTTGGTCAATGCTCCACTGACACGATGAAGCTTGAGGGTATCGACACCCTCAGCCCATTCGGGAAAGAGCACTTGCACTAATTTCAATACTTTGGCATTCAAAGCATCGCCCTTTAAAGCCCTATTTCAATATTTATTATAAGTTTCTCTTTCTCGGTAAAAGTTCATCATAAAAGACGATTAAAGCATACACAAGGTCTATAAGCGTATCACAGCCGGGGATCGCAGGTAATTCGTCGTTGGAAAGTTCACTTGGGTTGGGGGAAGCCATTTGAGACATAATACAAGAGAAAAAAAGAAAAGAGAGAAAAATACAAAAAATATTATAAGGTAATCTTTTTTATTTACAAATCGAGACACTATTACTTTGAACTTTAGTGCATTGTTCTTCGTGACACATCTTCATTCAAGTATTCTGCGAGCGTCTCTTTATTAAATCCAAAGTGAACTCCATCCTGTTCTGTTTGTGGTGGTAAACTTAGCGGCACTATGCGTTTATAGCGGGGTTGTTATGAGCTAGTCTGATCTATTTAACAGGCATAAAAATCTATATACTTACCAAACCAAAGCAGTTTATTACTGCCCATGACTTCGCACCAGTTTTGTCGAAAGCCTTGGTTGAATACATTCTTTCCTTCCTCAGTAAAGCAGTCAATCAATCGACCATTTAAAGTACCGGCTTTTCTGTCTTTGTTCCAGCTTTGAAATTGAGAGTTTTCAATGGTCGTTCTGTTCAATAGGACCAGCCAAATGTGAGACAGTGTAAATGAGCCGATGACAAACGTAACAATTCCAGAACTATTTATTTTCCCTTCCAATTAATTTACTGGTAAATCATGACAAGTGAAATAGACGACTTACATAATCAATGTGGCTAATGCGACGCCATCAAAGGTAGACTATTTAAATATATCAGTGTTATCATGTGAAAGTCAGATCAAATAGAGGATTAGGTACGTACCAAGCTGTTGAACTGAATAAACGCAGCTAATGTTGTTGAAAATACCCACGTTCCAAGCAAAGTGACATAGAATAAGAATTGAATATAATATCGATAATTTAATAGTCCAACACATCCATTCACCCTATCATGCATAGTAGAGTGTTGTTATTTGCAGCTGTAATATGCATGTATGTTTCAAGTTTATTACCACGGGCAATGACTACAAGTAAAGTACAGTTACAATCAAGGTAAATTGAAAGCGAGTGTTCACGGTACTTACTGATCCATTTTCAGCACACAAGCATCACACACTCGACAGTGATGAGTTCGATTGGGTTTCCAAATTTGACAAGTCTTACACCATTTTACACTTCCCAAAATGGAATTGGGTATTTGATCTTTTGTGCTTTCCGTCGTCAAATTGGATTCTTCTATATCAATTGTTGAAGCGCTCGTTGTCGGGTTCCCTGGTCTTTTAGATACTATTCTTGCATAAGATATAAAGAAGCAGAGAAGAAAGAAAGAAAATAGAGCAAGATAAACAATAGCCTGTGCTCTTTTCTCTTTGTGATGTAGCACGACAACTAGAATGCATAAAATAATAAACGTTAAATCAAGGTTCAGTTTCAGGTTCATTTCTATCAACATACGACTGATGCGATCGATATAGCCATAGCAGACAAAAGTCACTAGGCCAATGACAATCGTGATAGGCATCCAGCCCCAATCTCGATGCTGTCCTGACCTTTTGCCTTTCGGTAAGGGCATTGGATAATCTGTAAGTGCTGAAAAGAAGAATATTGCAGGCCAACATTTAGCATAGAAGGGTGAATTTGTGTGGCAACAGAAGCACACTTGTGTATCATCGTCATCTTCTATTGTCCTATTATCTTTCTTGGATTTACTCCGTGTACATGATCTAAATGGATGTTTGCCAACTCTAAGAAAGGTATCTGATAACGCTTCCAGCCTTGTTGTTGACATGCAAATGATTAGGGTATAATTAAAAGAATTGAAATAATAGAAAGGAAAGTGGAAACAATAGATTTTTAAAAAGTTAATTTTATTATCATTTCGTAATGTCTGAAGCGGATGTTAAATAAGACCTCAAACTCCGTATAAACAAAAGTCGCATGCGTGTTATTGACTGGAGGTATTATTCGTTCTTTCTATGCCATAGATTGTATCATTTGACACTGTAAATGCATGATATTGAGATGGAAATGTAACTGAATTAAGCGTAAATTCATGTTAATTTATCAGTCTTGAGGAGTACACTGTAAAAGTAAATAAACTTACTGGTGATTCTCTTTAATTTATCTCCGTTGATATCAGAAGTGAGTTTACCGAGTACTGTTGCATCTGTTAATAGTTGATAAGCTGCTAAAGCAACTCGTTCGATTTCTTCTGTATCTTTTGTTGACGACTATTTATGCAAGTAGGCAAATATATAAAAAAAAGAAGTACAAATGAGTAACTTGGGTAGCATAGTAGTAGTTTATCATCGTTACCTGAATCACTTTGCCATCCTTGATAGAAGCTGCAAAAGACTGTACATGACCGGGTATATTTGCTAAAGCTTCGAAAGAGGAATCTGACATGAGAGGATAAGTTTATAATTAAGGGAATGAAATCAAGAAGTGCAAAGCGGTGTGCTTCGATAATGTGGAATAAGCGGAGTTTCCAGACAAAGTGCAAAGTCGAAATAGAGTCAGTGTTGAGCACAGTAACTGTGAGCTCATGAACGAGATATAATAACAAAATTGTACATAAAGTAGCATACATTTAAGCATACAATAGTGGTTACTATGCCTGCTCTTCCAACCACTGCTGTTTGCATACATAGTACTTGACGTCTCGAGAGACCTACAAAACCACTTCAGCAACTAGAAACAGTCACTTTTTTTCGGGCCGTATAACCATGTCAGGAGTAATTTTAAAAAACGAATTAATTTCGCTCAAAAGGGAATTAATTTTTCGAAAATTTGTCGCCCGGTAGGGCGACGAATTTGAGAAAATGATGATTAATAAAGCTTTATTTCAGTGAATTTAGGACGTATTTATAGGTTGACCGTAATTGTAACTAAGCCAACCTATGTATTTGATTGATGAAAATACATGGGAAAGTATCATAACTTTTGCTAGCATGATCATATCTCCCAGTGCACGTTAGAAGTCGGCAATTTCCACACATGTTAACACAATTTTTTTTCTGTACCTTGCCAACGCAGTCAACTCTCTTACATGTAGAACATGTCTTAGATTTTTTTTTCTTTTTGTTTTGGTCCGTGCTTGGCATATATACGTTGTGAGCAGGTACAATAATGCGGACAAGTTGAGGTGGAGGATGGGGAGGGCTTGCGTTGAAAGGTAAAGGTGCAAGTGGTCTAAGAGGCTCACGCGAGGAGATCGCAGGAGTTTCAGTCTCATCTTCAGTATCTACAGTGAAGACGTTGTTTCGAATTAATTCTTGAGGAGCGGGCCTAGGGTTGTAAGGTACAACACCTGCTGCTTCACTTCTTGTAACATTTTGCGTCAGGTTTTTCATTCTTTGAACTTTTTGAATGTTCAACAAGACGGAGTCGCCGTACTTTCTTCGGTCCTCCATAACATTAAAGTAAGACTCTAGATGCCTTGCAGTCTTGAAGTAAATCTTTAACTCCCCAGTGCAGAATGTGGACCATAGTTGGGCAAATGCAACAAAATCTGGCTTTTTCGCTTGGTCATGCAATTTGATCAATTGTCTTTTTTGCGGGTCGTTGACGATCATTTGATAAAGAGTAACCTCATCGTCGGTATGTACTGCGGTTTGTTCGTTGACAATATGCCAAATAGTCATATAAGTAGTCCCCGCCTGAATATCCTATGGTGGGAAGATTGGCTGGAGGCAAGGTACTTATTTGCAACAAATTTCCTAGTTTGAAATAGCTTTCAATGGCTTTTTCATCCGATTCATCAGGTTCGATATCAAATTCTCTCATTACTGAAAGAGGAAGGGCAACAATACCAAATGTCTCTTTTGTTTGCTCAAACTCAAAAGCATTTCCTACACGATTGCAAAAGTAGCTATCAATGGGGGAGTGACCAAGCTTAATTCTGAGGGTGTTGATTGCCTGACTGAGCCATGGACTGTAATGACCCTTATGAATTTTTCCAAATCTGTTCTTTGACCCAACCTATATACGTATTCATTTTTAATAATTTACGGAAATATTTTTAAGTATATAGAACTTTTTCCATACGAATATATGTGTGTTAACACACAGACAATAACTTACATTGATATTGTGATACAATCGATAATCTGATAAAACCATGTTTGTTAATCTGGGACCAGCATTGTAGGACGCAAACTTGCGAACAATATTCATATGAACCGATCCTTCGACCGAGCTAGTACCTCTAGCACATCTATAAAGAGTCAATCCGTTTTTGTCTGTGCCAATGTGAGTGTACAAAGGTGGGCCACCTTTAACATCAGAAACATGACCCAGGCGGATCTCTTCCAAAACTGCAGCCGCGTCCTTTCTGGCATCTTCGTCGAAAAGTGGCCTTCCGCTTTTAACACAAAGAGTATCACCATAAGTGCGAAAAACCTCTTCAACTACAGGATAAAGTTCCTCCGGGGGAGGGATATATCTTTTAACCCGTTTAAAAATGAAGTCAGGATCTGTAAGCAGTTTCGTTTTCCAGTCACTCCCAATCGAGATCAAGGCGACAAATGGAGCGTCTCCAAATGATCCCAGAGTTTTTGTTTCATTCACCGTACTGTAACAATCCAATAACATACCGGGTATCTTTACGTCAATTACCCTTATAGCGCTCTTTCTTGCTTTGATCGCCTCCTCTGCGTCTACGCATGGTAGCAAAGAAATGTCCTCCACATACCCGTATCCGGAAGGCATTTGTCGGTTAGAAGATTTCGGAAAAATGGCCACGAAAGTGCCGACTTTAGTCTTTCCATTGATGGGCTGATTGACAGTAGGGAGGCTAGAAATAGCATCCAAGATCTCGAGAGCAATCCATGCATCTATTGCTGCGTACTCTATTTGTTCATTGGTCAGCGTAGTGGCTTCCCAATTACCACACCGAATCACAGGTAATTTTGGTAAATACTTGGATAGAACTCGACCACATATTTGATCCAAACGAAGGGTGCTTCGAACAATGATGCCCTTTTGGTAGCAAATTGTTCCTAGATCAAGCTTTCCGGTATTTTCAGGAACGCGGATTGAAAAATGGCCCTTTAGTCTAGTTAAATCACCTGCGATATTCTTGCCAACCTTGACGATTTTTTCGGATGAGATAACAGCAGAGAGTTGATCAGGGAAAGTAGAAGCATTGAAACTATGGACTCTCAGCAGATAAATTGATTTTCTGTAGCAAATTTGCACAAGAGATATGCGACTAGAACGAACCCATTCGCAATCGAAACCAATATAGGTATGATCGCTAGAGGTTGCATCATCATCGATGATAGCTTGGCACGCCCTATTAATATCGGCTGCGGTGGACAGTACTTCAATGTGGACGTCATCTGGAAGAGCTACTTTTTGAAGTAAGTGTAATTGATCTGAATCAAGAACCTTGGCTTGACCTCTTGTTGCCTTCTCAATCTCTTTGACATCCTTACATAGTGAAGGAATAACTTCCTTTAAGAATGCTTGATCACCGGCAACATTGCCTGTGTAAAACAGTTCTGGAGAGGGCAGTCCGAGTCTCATAGGTTTTCATCATTTCATTGAATTGAGGAGCCAAATTTTCTAGTTTTTTGCTGTGCGAGAGTACCATTAGTCTGATCTCCTCGTATTCATTCAACATGGTGTAGAGGCAGGAGAAGGTGCTGACACCGTTGATCTTAGCCATATGGTCGATGATTTTGAATGAATGATCTCCTTTTAAAATAATGCCATCCAACATGGATATGAGCTGATCAATCAAGGGAGAAAGCTTCGAAATAACAGAACTGTAAACGTAACTAAGATAATTGGCAGAAGGGCTTAGACCGTTGTAGGTAGATCTATCACCAGAGTTGGAAACTCGGGAGGAGCTTGTTTTCTGAAATATGAGTCGAGAGTAGATTTGGATTTTTTGTGATCAAGAGCAATGTAATATTGCAATTGCAATTCATCATATCTCTCGGTATGCATGATTCTGAGAATTTTGGCCAAGCGATGTGGGCCAATCCCATGCTGGAAGGAAGGCCTCATTATTCTAATCAGCGTCTTGGAAACACCTGATCTGTTCGTCAAAACTGCTGGAAATTCCGCTTGCAAGTTTAAGCTCATTTGCCTCAGAAGGCCCTCGTTGGTGCCTTTGAAAGAATGGCTAGGTTTACCTTTACATTCGTAGCGCATAGTCATAAGATAAAACGAACTTGAAAATTCAAAATGTGAGAAAGTGTAAACAACCCAAATTGACTCTCACTTACTCATACAAATCGATCACTCTTCTGGCTCTAGGATTATCACTATGCCCTTTTACTCCTATTTCACTTTTACAATGAGGAATTGGACATTTAAGATTACTTTGGAACTTATGTGGGAACCATAAAAACACTCTTGGAATGCACAAATCATACGGATCAATATAAGATTCTTTCAAAGCAAAATATGGGGCAGTAGGGTGAATCCAAAAGTTGTTCTTAATGAATTGATCAGAAATTATTCCCTCCCTTATCTTCCTTTGAATATCAGCAAGATATCTGTCAATTATGCTCTCATTAGGAATTGACGCAGTTTCTGCGTCGAGCTGTTCGAACTCATTTTCGTCCAAGTCGACAATCTCTTCTACTTCCTCAAATTCATCATCGTCAACTAATGATTCTACTGAATTAGGTTCTGCAGCCTCTGCTTGGTTGATCACTTCGTTAGAATCTTCATTGAAGTCCTTATTGAAATCTTCGTTGACTTCTTCATTGAATTCTTCGTGGGTGCTCACGGTGTCAACCTCTGCGCTCTCAGCAACTTCGACCTCTTTACGGTTTTGAAGATCCAAATGTTGAGAATGACTTTCGATCGCAGCGTCATCACTTATCTCAGATACTTCAGGTTGTTGCTCGGGACTCGAGCTGTCAAAATCCACGGGAAGATCAAGTTCCTCATTCATTCCACTTTCTGCTTCTGCCAAGTCGGCTCTTTGCTGGTTCAAACGAATAAAGAATGAAATTTGCTCATCCGTTAACGGATCAGTCTGAACTTCTACTGAAACGCTTTCTGTAGCAGTGCTTTCTGCGGCAGTAGGAGGTGACTTGTGAAAAGTTAGTATTAGGTGGATACATTACTGTCAGTTCTTGTAATACTTACAGCAGGGCTAACTAGAAACGAAGTCATAAAAGTCTGATTCTCAGAAATGTATTCTCTTCTCGGTCTACCAGCTGAATGACCCTCTTGGTTTCCCACTCCCGGTGGTCTGCCTCTCTTTTTGGAGTGCTGGTTACTTTTCATGTTGAGTTTGAGATCTTAGAAAACTATACTTAAAAACAGAAATTCAGGGCCCACCGAGATTAAAATGGCCTCGAAGACGATCTAACCATTTCGAGTTATCAAAAATGGGAGCTTATGATTGGTCTGTTATCATTTTTTTAAAGTATTTTATTGGTCGATTATCCTCCTGGTATAGGCGTACCGTCTTTTTTCGGGCTTCTGACTACAGATATTTCACTTAGAAATGGGAAAAAGTCAGTTTTCTTTTGGACGAATCAAAATAATTTTCGGATGAACGCTTTACCTATTTTAGACGAATAAAGAATTAATTTTGGGATGAAGTTGATGAATCTTTGACAACATACCTGTAAAAATCTTAATTCTGAGGGCAATAGCCACTAGAAAAACCGTGTCTGTTACGGCGATGAAATTAACAAATAAAGAGATCACATACAAAGTAATCTCTAAAAGCTATATACATATAGCAATGGGCCTCAAAGGTGAATAATACACCCGAAGCACCTGTAGAGATTATACCCTCAGTAAAGGAAGCTTTTTGGAACTTTTTACCTAAGGGCAGTATGTGTCCCTCTAACCCTGTGCAAACAATGCTCATAAGAGTTAGTCAAGATCATAGGTTCTACTTTATATGCATTTTCTGATAGTTACCTTCATTAGACTCTGTTCGCTCCTAAAATGGAAAAGACAAGGAACGCGACTCAAACAAGCACATGCATCGGTAAAACCTCTATAGTCTTGAAAAAAACCCCCAAGGCAATCAAAAGAGAGGGAAAAAATATATGAAGAGCATACAGAGGAAAGATTACATAGTACTTATTGGAGAACCTGTCTTATTGCTACACCAAGCAATACCATTACTACATCATGTAGCATATTATAAACCATAGAAGAGAGACCAACCAAAAGCTTGTAAAAAACAAATAGATAAGACACCAGATAACCAGAAAGGGAGCAAGACACAAGGCAAAAGTGCAAAAAACAAACTGGAGAAGCAAGAGACCCACCAAAGAAATGAAAAGCCAACCAGAGTGCGACATCAATCAGAAAAATGAAAAACCAACACGAACTTGAAGACACCAGATGCGTAAAAGTTGAAAAGGGGCTTTCTACAAAGACAAAGAGCAGCCGATTGGCAACAATCAAAGAAATAGAGACCCACAAAGAATGCAACACCAACTTGAGATATAATAGAAGAGCTTTCACCGTATAGGAGATATGTAAAGGAGAGCTTTCGCCACATAGAAGATATGTCTTTGAAGGAGAGTTTTCACCAAAGCCAAAAAGTGGTCAGCCGATGTCGTACAGAATTGCAATACAAATCCAAACCAACAGAGATGTGTTCATGAGAGACAAGCAGAAGCAATACTACTGTGTTGGGCATACATTAAAAGTGTTTAATGCAAAGAAACACTTCCAGTATGTATGTACGATGAAGTTTCCATTCTTACCTTTAGTCCTATCCAACAAAAAGAAAATGTGTAATTAAAAAAGAAAGAAAAAGGCGAAAATCACATTTAATTTTTATGTATTGCAATTTATATGAAATGACACTATGATGAATTTCTGACGACTTTTGACAGCTTTGCACACTATTTATCATTATATGGGTATATGAACAAGCCTCAAGCGATCATTGTTACGGATACATTTAATGAGAGATTGGCTTCTGTAGCTCTGTAATTGAGGCGCATAATACATTATTCTACGCTCGCAATTGATACTATCAACAAACATGCTTCATAGCCTGCATTAATGCCTTCATGCTCACTGTTTTAAGGACAATTGAGCTTATTCTGGTAATGTAGCCTCTCACATAGCAATGGTCACCTCAGAGGACGGGATGAATCAAGTGCTCTGAATTATTCTGGAGTAGTTGTTTCGCTTAAAAAATAGGTTTTATATTTTATTTATTTAAACTGGAATCATGAACTTCTCTGAAAGACTTTATAAGTTGATCCTATTTCGGAACCTGAGAAGGTTCGAATAAAAAAATGATTGTATGTTGTGCCTAACACAATCCTCGTTGCCTTCGCTTCGGGGTCCGAAGTGGTACAAGCTCTCTGAGCCACGCTTTATTTTCAGTATAATGATAAAAAAAATAATATTTCCCTTTTTCCTCAGATCTTTCAAGTTAGCTAATTCAATTTTTTTTTTTTTTTTACTGGGAGGGATTGAATAAACATAATAATGAGATAATATATATAAAAAACTAGACTAATAACATCTTTTAAGAGAACCATCTCTTATACCAGGGTTGGGTTTGTACCACTTCTTCCTCCTTCGCTCCGGCAACTTCAGTATTTCGTCCAATCAAAATTTGAGAACGTCTTGAGATTTTTTGAGAACGTCCAAGAGCTGGGTTAAAATCCGTCTCTCTCTACGCGAGCCAGAATAAAATTTTCTTTTCTGTAAATTTTTAACACTACAGTATGCCACCAAAGCAAAAGAAGCCTAATAACCAGGACAACAACAACAACAACGAAGAGCAAGAAGAGCCCTTCCAAGCTGTCATTCTGACAGACTCTTTTGAGGATCAGTTTGCTCCTATTTCTCATGAGTTACCCAGAGTAAGACCAAGTTCACTCGCAAAGGTGAATTGACACAAAACTAATTGTCTTTACAGTGTCTCATGCCTCTTTGTAACATTCCTCTCATTGAATACACTATGGAGTTATTGGCAACTGTAGATATTTTCGAAGTATTTATTGTTTGTACCACTCATATCGACGCTATCAAAAACTACTTTGAGTAAAATACATACAACAAGATCTCTAATGAACAAACGAAACTGACTGTACTTTTTGTAGAAACTCTGACTGGACAAAACCCAACTCTAGACTGTCAGTCAAGATAGTCGCTACACCCGAGTGTATGTCAGTGGGTGATTGTCTTCGTGAACTCGATGCTCGTCAGTTGATTACCACCGACTTTATTTTAACTACTGGTGAACTTATTTCCAATATTAAATTGGAAAAAGTGCTTGAAGAACACCGTGCTCGTAAGAAGACCGACAAGAACTCCATCATGACCATGGTCCTTAAAGAAGCTTCTCGTCTTCATAGCGCCAGGTAGGAAGCAGCGATCTTCTTCACATCATCACCCTATACTAAAACCCACTTTTTTCCTGTAGAGCCAAGGATGCCAACAGTGTTTTCGTGCTTGATCCCGTCACCGATCAATGTGTATATTACGAATCAGTTGTCTCACTCCCCCGTAAGCATAGAATGGAAATATCACCCGAGATTTTCGAAAATAGACCACAAATTGAATTCCGTAACGACTTGGTGGACCCTTACCTTGATATTTGCTCTGTCGAGGTCCCCGCTCTTTTCACCGAGAATTTCGATTGGCAACGTTTACGCAGCGATTTCGTGCACGGTATCCTTACTTCTGACATTTTGGGCAAGACCATTTACACCAAGCTTGTGTTTGAACCTTATGTCGGTCGTGTACAAAATGAACAACTTTACAATACCATCAGTAATCACATTTTGAATCGTTGGGCTTTCCCCATCGTCCCCGAAACCAACTTGAAGTCCGGTGATGATTATGAATTTACCAGAGGCAACATCTACAAATCCATGAACGTCGTGCTTTCAAGGTCATGTATGATTGATGAAAATGTTCAAATTGGAGCTAATACAGTCATTGGAGAAAATACACGTATCGGTAATTCTATCATTGGAAAGAACTGTACAATTGGAGATAATGTGGTTTTACATGGCGTTTATCTTTGGGATAATGTCACCATTGGCGATAACTGTACTATTGAAGAAAGTATCATTGCTAACAATGTGAATATCTTGGATAATACATCTGTCGCCAAGGGCTGTCTTGTTTCTATTGGTGTCACTCTGGGTCCTGATGCTACTATCAACAAGTATTCTAGACTCAGTCTTTTGCCTCAACCCAAGACAAGTATGTTTGAAAGCAGTGATGAAGAGGACGAAGAAGAGGATCATCAACAATTGATTTCTGGAAACAATGAGCCTGTTTACTATTGGACTATCAGATCTGACGACGATGATGTGGATATCCGCAACATTAAGTTTGGTTCCTTGGGTAAGTGGATAGAGACAACGAAATAGGCACACACGGTTAAACTAACTTGACTCTGATTTAGCTTATGATATGGCTGATCTTGTTTTGAAGGATGGTGATATCACTGACAGCGCTAGTGAAGTTGGAGAATCAGACGACGACGATGACGATGACCTTGGATCAATCAACGGATCTTGGGCACTAGAGAATAGTATGGCCAAGAAGACCGCTGAATTCAAGAAGGAAATTGCACAAACCATTGAGCGTTCAATTGATGAAAACCACACAGTGTACACAGCAGCATTAGAAGTGACTGGTTTGCGTATGTCTAGTAACGGGTCATACACCGATGTGAGAGAAGTCATGATCCCTATCATTTTTGACCATATTGACCCCAAGAGCCCCGTGGCTAGTGCTAAAACTGTGCTCGGTAAATGGGCACCTTTAATTGGAAAAATGACACATTTACCCGAAGATCAATTACATATCTTACAACTTATTCAAAAGCACTGTGCATCACAAGAACATTTCGGTAAAATCTTTGTCTTTGCGTTACAAATTTTGTATAACGAAGATATTGTTGAGGAAAATGCAATTAGAAAGTGGTATGGTTCCGAGTTATCAAAGACGGGTCCTGCTGAAATCAAGATTAGAGAAAAGGCCACCAAGTTTATTGAGTGGTTGGATGAAGCTGAAGAGGAATCCGAAGAGGAAAGTAGTGATGAGGAATAATTGTTGTAGCTGTAGTAACAGTAGAATTATAAAATGCATTCAAATAAATTTTATTTCATGTAAAGTACTATTCCATGTCAAGCATGCATCCCTTTTCATAATTGTGGACGTGTGTAACAGCTCAAATTGCATTGAGCAAATGAAATCGGACTGCTATTCCTATTGGATTGACATTGTCCAAGCCACCTTATTTTTTTTTTCTGTATGCCGTCGAGAAAGGCACACTTTACCACTCTTCTTCATTATTCTCATATACAATGTCCACCCAAGGTCCAGATAACATTATTGGTTCTCTCACATTCTGTCCTGAATGTGGTAATCTTTTAGACATGGCCGGTGGTGACGATGATATTTTATTATGTAACCAATGTAGTTGCGCCTTCAGAACTGCTGGTAAAGTAGTAACTATAAGCTTGTCTGTATTATGGTGCACTTGTATTAACATTTTATTTCGGTTGTATAGGTGTTGAGGCTACTGAAGTTGTCACTAGATCTTCTGAACGTTCTTTCCAATCAGCATTAAAGTCAAAGCGTCACCTTGTTCAACAAAGCAAAGAGAACAAGCAAGCCAGAGCTATTGTAAGAATACTTTACTGCTTTGACCAAGTCAATATTCGTAGACTAACTCTTCTCTTTTCACCCACTAGATTAAAGAAAAGTGTCCCAACTGTGGCCATCATGAAATGGAATACCATACCATGCAATTACGTTCCGCTGATGAAGGTCAAACTGTCTTTTACAACTGTAAAAAATGCGGGTAAGTTTGAACATGTTAGAAATAGTGAATAGTTTGTCGTATAACTTATACTTTATTTTCTAGTTACAAATACTCTGTCAACAATTAGATTTCTTTTTATATTATTTTTCAAACCTTTCTTACTTTTATTACCTTGTAAATTTGCATCTTTTCCACTTATTCCAACCTCTTTTTTTTTGTCTTTTCCACTTTCTTTCAATCCATATTTTATTGTTGTATATAAAAAGTAGAAAATTTGCGATAGATAAAATCAATTATGGAAGCGTTATGTGATTATTGTGGAAACAAGTTGAATGATTGGGATTTTATGACGGATTGTGGTCATCTTATTTGTGGATCAATATGCTATGAGAAATACACCCCAAAGTGTCCAATATGTAAGAAAACAAGTAGATTTGTCTTGATAGGAGAAAAGGTAAAAGCAATTTCACTTGAATGAGTATTGATTGAGTGGGCTAAAGAAGCAAGAAAAGATGCCAGCAGATGGAACAGGCTATCTAAGGCCTGTAAGGAGTATTCTAGGTGATGCTGAAAGTATACTCGTTGTAAATAATGCAATTATTAAATAGTAGAGTAGTAGCATAACTAACTTGACTTCATTATATAACAGTTTCGAATAAATGCAATGTCCCAGCTTGTTCGCTTTCTAAGAAATAAAATCAACAAACAAAAAGAGATACTAAGTAAAGTCAAGCATGAATTAAGCCTTATCAAAGAATACAAATGGTATGAACAAGCTGGCTAAAGAAGTACTTCAAGTAATATTGATGACAACCTTAAATAGGGAAATTCATCGTTTAAAGCAAGAAAACGAACATCTTCAGCAGCAATTGCAAAAGTATGCACACACAATTTAAAAGTCAATTTCAGTGTGGTGGCACACACGCATCAAATAAAAAATATCATATTTTACACTTTAAAACTTGTTCCTATATACTTTTTTGACAAAATGACTTCAAAGTATTCAGCATTACCTGATATTGTAAGCTAACTGACAACAAGATGTTGCATGCCTCTTCCTCATAAGTTCTCTGTTAGGATGATCAACCGGATGTCTACGAGACACCCGACTCGAACGATAATGCCCCCATCGTTTCTTATGATAATCAGGTACTGAAAATGAATTGGACTTCATGGACAAGTTACTAAACATTCAAAAAAAGTCCAGTGATGATGACAACGAAAACGTTGTTAAATCTCGCGTTTCTGTTAAAGATGCTGCCAACCGATTCAAAAGCAGTATTGTCGATTCCACAGATATAGGTAGATAGACTCAAGTGTGCTATTTTCACAGTGTAGAAACTAACTCAGGTACACTAGATTTCTCTGACCGTTTAACTAGAAGAAAGAAAGCCATGTATCGAACCTACGTGAGACGTCCACCAGCTATGGAAACCAATGAATATGAAATTTTGCCCAAGGATTTATCTTTGGATGAGACTCCTTTGCAAAAGTTGCGTCGACTCATGTATGAAGTTCAGGAACTGAATGATGAAATGGAAAAGGCCAAAGTAAAATACTTGCAAATGATGATATTATGGGTTCATGGGGCTAAATAAGATCAAATATAGGAACCTGCTGATGCCAAAGAGACCATATCCCAATCAGATATTCTCTCGCAAATCGCATATCTTCAATCGGATTTGGTTAGAATGAAGCAACAAGTTGGAGACGGAGAAGATGTCACTGATAAATCAACCTATGGAAGATCCATTGATGAAGCCAAGTCTTTGATCAAACAATTGGAGGCATTTAAAAATGCTCCCGTTCCTGAAAATTCTGATGCTGCAGCTGCCACCACTGAAGGTGATCCTGCAGTTTCCGAAAAAAATGCAAAGAACAAAGTAAAGAGAAAGACGATCTCAATTCAAAGTAAAAATGGTATTAATATGTCTTTGTATAGATGGTTACCTATGAGCTTTTTTATACCCCTGAAACTGCCAAAATGCATAAAGAAAGTAAACTGTCAGATATTGATGAACGTATTAGTGTGTACGTATACTTGCAAATGATGATATTATGGGTTCATGGGGCTAAATAAGATCAAATATAGGAACCTGCTGATGCCAAAGAGACCATATCCCAATCAGATATTCTCTCGCAAATCGCATATCTTCAATCGGATTTGGTTAGAATGAAGCAACAAGTTGGAGACGGAGAAGATGTCACTGATAAATCAACCTATGGAAGATCCATTGATGAAGCCAAGTCTTTGATCAAACAATTGGAGGCATTTAAAAATGCTCCCGTTCCTGAAAATTCTGATGCTGCAGCTGCCACCACTGAAGGTGATCCTGCAGTTTCCGAAAAAAATGCAAAGAACAAAGTAAAGAGAAAGACGATCTCAATTCAAAGTAAAAATGGTATTAATATGTCTTTGTATAGATGGTTACCTATGAGCTTTTTTATACCCCTGAAACTGCCAAAATGCATAAAGAAAGTAAACTGTCAGATATTGATGAACGTATTGCGAGAATAGAAAAACTTGTCGGATCTAGTGCAGGACAAGCTTTAGATAACTTGGTATGTCTTTTTTTTTACTTTTGTTACAAACAGAGAAGCACTTATTGATATACTTTTTACGCAGCCTACCAACCTTGCTTCTTCATCACTCATCAACTCACTTTATAAATTGGAACAACAAGTGGTTGTTCTTGCTCAACCCAGACAACTTGAGATGGTCGCAAGAAGAGTCAAGGTGTTGAACAGTGATCTGGATAGATTAAACGAATTAAAGTCAGGCCGCAAAGATCAAACCAACAACTTGGGCTTTAGTTTGACAAGCAACTTGAATAACCAGCCCAGCAACGCTTCAACCGAGCAAAACAGCGATGGTGTATCCAATGACAGTGAAGCTAAAATCAATCAATTGTTCAATACACTCGAGAAGGTGGATCCCCTCTTGAATTTGACACCCGCCCTTCTGACCCGACTCAAAGCGTTACAAGGATTACATACAGAGGCTGCGTCATTCGGCCAATCTGTTAAAGTTATTTCCGAAGAACAGACGAGAATGACAGACGAACTCAAGAGTTTGAAAACAACATGTGATTTGGTAAGTAGATGAAACGATGCTTGAAGTTGACACAAGTATGGCTTACTTTCTTTTTTTAGCTGAACCAAAGTCTAAAAGAAAATGACGAGTCTGTCAACAATAATATCAAGGTCATTGATGAGAGAATGACTGATTTGATCCAACGTATTTCTGCTTTGAACAGCTCATAAGTGATGCGCGTCCAGAAACATGAATACATGGGTTTATACCACCACTTTGTTAATAAACACGTTCTATTTTTATCAACCTATTTTCGTTTAAGACGCATAAAGTTGTGTGTAGTAGTAGGTTTATTAATTAAATTAAGAGGAGGGAATATATTACATAATGGTTTAAGAATACAGGTATTTATACACGTTTAGTGGAATTCTATAAAGGAGATGTGGAGGTCTATTGGGCTCTGCGCTGTCTCCAGCCTTCACCGTATTTGATCACAATAGGAATGCAGACGACGTAAGCAACAAGACACATCAAGGCCATAAAAGTACTAAAAGAAATAAATGAATTAATATCAAACTTGGAAACATATATAGAATGTAATATAAGCTACTTACTAAGACCATCCATCACCCAAAGATCCACGAATTTGAACAGAAACCAAAGAGAAAATCATACCACAAAGACAACGAGTAAAATTAGAGGCAGAAACTGCGGAAGCAGCCTTAGTGTGGTTGGCATCCACAAGATAGGTGTTGGTGACAGTAATAGTGAGAAGCATACCAAAAGTCAACATAGCAAGGACAACAAGAGGGCATAAAGTTGTGTGTAGTAGTAGGTTTATTAATTAAATTAAGAGGAGGGAATATATTACATAATGGTTTAAGAATACAGGTATTTATACACGTTTAGTGGAATTCTATAAAGGAGATGTGGAGGTCTATTGGGCTCTGCGCTGTCTCCAGCCTTCACCGTATTTGATCACAATAGGAATGCAGACGACGTAAGCAACAAGACACATCAAGGCCATAAAAGTACTAGAAATAAATGAATTAATATCAAACTTGGAAACATATATAGAATGTAATATAAGCTACTTACTAAGACCATCCATCACCCAAAGATCCACGAATTTGAACAGAAACCAAAGAGAAAATCATACCACAAAGACAACGAGTAAAATTAGAGGCAGAAACTGCGGAAGCAGCCTTAGTGTGGTTGGCATCCACAAGATAGGTGTTGGTGACAGTAATAGTGAGAAGCATACCAAAAGTCAACATAGCAAGGACAACAAGAGGTCCCATAAAGTGCAATCTGGCATGGAGGAACCATCCGTACATGATAGCGCCGGCGACAAGGAAGGGGACGCCGATGAAGTTGAGTCTCAATCTTAATTCCTTTTTAGCTACACCACCATTATTACGGACAGCTCTGGCGTACAATCTATCAGTGGTGGCACCTGCAAAAATAGCACCCAAGATATTACCAGCACCTGTGGCCAAGAAACAAAGACCAATAGAACCGGTAGACATGTGGTAGATTTCGCCATAAGTGGGACTAAGAATAGTGACGACAAAGTAAAACCATCCAAAGGCGATACTCATAGGAATACAAGCCAATAATACTTCGGGTTGAAGCAAAAGTTCCAAACTTGCAAACTATATCAATAAAATATGTAAGTGATTGAACAGATACAACGTTTGACATGGAGTGGTGTACTTACAGGATTGAATTTGAGTCTTTCTAAACGTTCACTAAAGTTGGTAGGAGCAGCAGGTCGTTTGAATTCGGGTACATAAAGGGTTTCTTTGAGAAGGAGGAAGTTAAGAATAGTAAGGACACCACCCATGATTGTCTTGATGTAAAAGATCCAGCGCCAGCCCAAGTACAAATCAATGTAACCACCAATGACAGGAGCAATGGCAGGACCAAGAATGGTACTCAACATGTAGATACCCATAGCTTTACCTCTTTCTTGAGGCTCGAAAAGATCAGATACACTGCCACCACCAACAGCTTGACCGGCACTACCAAAGATACCTTGAAGCAAACGGAAGGCAAAGAATAAGCCAATATTGGTAGAGACACCACAGACAACGGTACAGACAGTGTAGAAAAACATAGCAGTAATGTAGACCCATCTAAAAAAAAAACGAATAGAAACTAAGTATATATGCAGAAAATATATGTTTGAATTGTGATGAATACCTTCTTCCGATACGTTCACTAAGAGGAGCCCAGAAAAGAGGCTATTGAGATCATAAAAGTTAGTTTTTTGCTCGAAATTGAAGATATGAGATATAATAAAATCTTACAGCAATGGCATTCATCAAAATAAACAGAGCAATGGTAGCGTTAATAACCTGTTGTAATAATTGATGAGTGTGAGTAAAAATTTGCATTAAAAATCCAACTTGATTTGATATTTACTGTGAGGTTAGTGTTGAAATAAGCCATGATATCGCGAGTGGCGGGCATCTATAAATCAAGAGAGAATCAGTTGTTAGCAAACGAATCATGCAATGTTTAGCACATGATGAAATCCTTACATAAACTGCACTAGAGAAATAACCTATGAAAGCGTTGAATGATACAATAGCAAGTCCGATATTCTTTTTGGCTCTGGACCAATTCTGTAATATAAAGGATTGTCAAAGTTAGATCAAGCCATTGAGTTGGATGCATGGTATCGTTTAATTACCAAAGGATTCTCGGGGTCGTCTTTATAATTATATGTGTTTGCTGTATTGCCGTATTGCTCGCCAACCTTTTCGCTTCGTTCGACATCTTTTTCTCTGTCGCTGGTGGATAAAGTGGCTTCTTCTGCGCTGGCTGTAGAGACGCTGTCCCTTTCTGTAAATCCTAACAATTGATCTAAAGTAAGTACAGGGATCTGCGAAGAAAGATCGCTAGTCTTACTTTTTTCATTAATTGCACTCATAATTGTTTGATTTGAAGTTACGTTTAGGTCAGGATCTGATAATCCACACTATATATATACTTTTTTCGATTCGGTGGCACACCAACACCTAATTATCCGTTTGCCGTTCTAATTTTTCCGCCTTTACTTGATCCGCCTAGCATTACGCATGATTGGCTTGTGACGATCCGCCACTTTGAATTACTAATACATCGCGTTGTCTTTTTGACAGACGTCGCCACAATTCAGAAATCCTTTCCCTGTGAATAACAGTATTATTCTATGTATTATACCTCAACTTTAGAGCCATTGAAAGCGCTCTGCTTATTATAGGTCAATCAAACGTGGATCGAAAAAGTGATCCAATCAGATCGCCATAAATGATTAGTAACGACTCGTAACCCGGGATAATTTTTCCGATATTCGTTAACTCCATACAAAAGCCGGATCAGCGCGACCAATAGAAGTTTCATATGAAAAGGATATACATTTATTATCTCGGTGAGCGCGCATCAACGGTAAAACACCTCACTTTGGTTACACATCCGACAGCTGGCAGTGGCAGTGGCTTGACAATAGAGGCAATTCCATGATATAAGCTTTTCCGTTAAAGTAGCAAGTCAAAAGTCAACGATTATTAATCCGAAAAAAAAATCATCCAAGACATAACCCAGTTATGAAAAACTTCAATACGCAGCAGCTAAAGTACACCCAGATGGATATCAATGCAAAAAGCGTTCAACATACAAATTGATCTATCGAAAACCTCCAAATATAGCAAATATCAAATCCAAGCGCTTGGGAATTATAGAATATCAACATTGAAGACGTTAAAAGAGTAGAGTTGGCGGTTGATAAAATACCATGTTTTCGGTAATTACGCTTTCAGTTTCCTTGTGAATGCCTTTCTACGCGTCCAATTTTTTGAGTTGAACATATGCCAAATACTGACACCGCTGCGATTATCTTGATTTAGCCGTGTTGTAATGAACGGCATACCGCAACATATTTACTCCACTGTGTGTCACACGATAATTCAAATAAAGTAAATTTTTCTGCATAGCAGAAAACTCAAGTCATTGATCTTGATCTCACTGTGTAAATAAAAAAGTAAGTGGCGCGTAGAAATCGTCTTAAACAGCATTATTACGTAGGTTAGTTGAGGAAATATTCACAAAATGCATAATATTTAGCATTTTATGAAGTTTTAAAAAACATTCGCTTCTCTGAGCACGTAGTATATAACGCGTGCACTAAAATCAAAGAAACTGCAAAGTTTGTTTATCTGCAAAAATGCTGTGTTCTCAGATTAGATGGATAACACTGGAACCAAGTAGCAAGGCTTTGTTATTATCTACCTCAGATAACGACTATAATCATCAGATTGAAAAAAATATGCAATTCCTCCGCTAAACTTCTGTGTACAAATTCTCTACGCATCGTAGCAGAGAAATCGTTGTTTGCTGCAACCGATCGAAAAACACAGGTATCTTGTGCTCATCTGATATGAAACTTGATATGTCTGTGAAATTCAGCACTGACCCTTTTCCCATTTTTTTAAAAGCTATTTGTCCTACATCATTATGAGAAAGCATCTGAAACCAAATCATCATTATTCACTTTCATACCAGGGCCACGGCGATCGTTTTTTTTTTTTTTTTCTAATTTTTAATTCGGTGTGACTACCTCAGTGACAGGGTAGATCGCATTTTTATTAGGTGGAAAGAAATTATCAATACGAAAGGGATTTTATACAGGGAAATATCGCAAGTTGAGGTGACGATTAGGGGATCAATGAGGGGGGAAAAGAGGGTGAGAAAGCATATTGTTGAGCCTGCTCAAAATATTTACTATTGGCGAATAAATAAGATTTAATTATTATACCCTAAGTGTGCTGCTATTAGGGAGTGGAAAGAGGAGATTAAGTGAAAACTTTGGGGTATAGTATAATTCCCTCTGACAAATCGTTCGATTTAGTGAGAGAGTGAACATCCATATGATTCACGCAAGTTGTAAAAATGAAATGATCCGATATAATGAAACTATTCGAAAGAAATTTTTTTAATACCACTGGGTTTCAAAGAGTAGTAATTCACAACTTACAAAGATTCCTAAGCAGACAAAGACATGCCAAATAGCATGACTAGTCATACCTGCAGCATCAAACTTGCCAGGAAAGAATTTTTCGGGGAAACGCTTAGCATAGACGGTGACACCACAAACGTACATGGAGGCACCAAGTAAGGCCGGCTTTAAAAATACAAGAGTGTCAGATAATCCTTTGATAGTGGCCATGTGTAAAAGCGGGACAATGCTGGAAAATGCCATGGCAACAAAAAGACCAATACGAAGAGGTCGGTATCTCTTGGTATCAAAGAATCTGAAAAATGGTAAAATGACACCAATACTGCCGATCAGGCAGCTAAAGATAATATAGCGGGTACGAGGAATAGGGTCACAGTAGAATCCAAAGTGGTTGATAATAGATATAGATGCTGTGATTAAAAATGTGATCCCGATGTAGTCTAAAGTCGCTGTAAAACTCTTGACGTGACGTGCTGAATGACAAATGAAAGTGTGGTAGATTGACGAACACAATAAACATGTCAGTGATGCCAAACAAAACAAAGTGAATACCAACAAATCTCTGTTACTGGCTTCAGGGAATTTTCTCTGTTTGTTTGTGTAAAAAAAAAGTCTAATTAGTAAAAAAAATTTCAAACCTTAAATTATTAGAGATTTCTTTACCTGAAACACACTAACTGACAGGTATGAAAAGAAAAAGAAGCCCAACAGATGGCTCCAGATGTTCATTGTTTCATTATGTAACTTGAACAATGATTTCAAGCAGTCCTTTGTGTTGCGATAGAATCGGTAACCTGACAAAACATATTGGTTTTCCTGTCGATCTTTTGGTAACTCCTCGATTAAGAGCAGTCGCTTAGAACCAAGTAATAAGGCCTTAGCAGTTTCCCAAGTTTCATGGACTTGGCCATCCATGTACTCCATGAAAGAAGAGTCCTCGTCGTAATAAGGAGTATGATCATCACTGGCCTTCAACTTTTCATTTACAGAAGCGATCAACTGAGCTGCCAAAGAACCGTTAACGGCATTCATGGAGAAAGATCGACCTCTTGTATAAGGAATCGTTAGGGCATCCTTAGTCGATGATACAGAAACGACATGAGATTGAGAATATCTACGCAAGTGGAGGTTGGTTTGTTCTTCCATCATATAATCGTCTGATAAAAACGGTTGTTCTGCAATTTGTGGTGGGGCCATGACTTTTTCTTCTTCTTTCTGTGTATTATCAACAAAACTACAAAAAAGAGAAAAACTTTTTTTCTTTGTTGTAAATCTAAGCTTCCTCTTTTGACTGATTTATGAAAGAAAAAAAACTTTTCCCCACTTCTGAAACTCTGATTTGAACGTAGTGTAAGAAGTAAGAAAAAAAGAGAGCAACAAGAAAAAGAATAGCAAGAAATCGAAATTTATATTGTGGCATTTTTTTCAAATTTGGGTGACCAGTAAGGTACCACATTTGAGAATTTCCCCCAAACAGTGGTACAATCTGACCAATCGGAAAAAGATACAGCACTGGTGAGGTACTCTTCATTTAGTCACAAACTAGGGTTTGATTGGACCCGCATTTTTTAGTGCCCTGTGTAGGCCTGTTGCAGTTTTTGGATTTTTTCCAGGTGTAAAAAAGAAATACCGCTTTAAACACACCCCTCCATCTCCTTGATAAATTTGATTGTCTGTTTAAAATAAACATAATAGACAATGAAATAGAGGTAAATACATTTCGGCACTTTGATTTTTCTTTCTTTCACTGCTTCTTCGCTTATTCATAATGTCGACCTCTGAATTTTCTCTTCCTTCAGCAGCTGTTATGTCGTCTTCTTCGTCATCTAACAGTGGTGGTGCAAAAGAAGATAATTTACCTCCGACTAGCAGGTACACATGAACTTTGAAAAGTAAAGAAGAATTCATTGCTAAAAATATGTTAGTGTCGTGTTGAAAATGGGAATTATTGGTGATGCGCAAATTGGAAAAACGAGTTTAATGATTAAATATGCTGAAGGCGCCTACGACACAGAATACATCCAAACGTTAGGTATGTTACGCAGAGAATGTAGATGAGTGAAAAATATTAAGAACTGTCGTTTGTAGGTGTTAATTTTATGGAAAAGACTATATTAATTCGACAAACCGAGATTACATTCAGTATCTGGGATTTAGGGGGTATTTTTAAAGATAACAACTACGCTGTTGAGCGGAAGAGCGTGTATACTTACTCAATTAAATTAAATGATAGGTCAGAAAGAGTTTGCAAGTATGTTGCCTTTGGTTTGTAACGATGCTGTAGCTCTTTTATTCACATTTGATCTATCAAGAAAATCCACACTAAATAATCTTCGAGAATGGTATCGGCAAGCAAGAGGATTGAACAAGGTAAAAATGGGAGAGGAAGATAAATTTAGACTTGCATGCACTGATGTAAAATATGTGTTTTAGAGCGCAGTTCCTTTATTAGTTGGAACGAAGTACGATGAATTTGTTAATTTAGCGTATGAAGACCAAGACGAAATTACAAGACAGGTACATAACCAAGTAGAATTAAGTAATGAACGATAAACGTCTAAAGGTCTCTTACAACTTATGTACAGGCAAGGAAATATGCTCGAGTCATGAAAGCACCTCTTGTGTTTTGCTCAACAGCCGAATCCATCAACGTTCAAAAAATTTACAAAATTGTACTAGCCAAAGTATTTGATCTAAATTGCACTTTACCCGAAATAACTGAAATCGGTGGGCCTATTATTGAATACACTCATTGCTAAATCGTTTCATTTTTAAACATCTTGTTTTTACAAATAAATCCTTTTATTATCAACAGAAGCAGAGCCAGGCTCTGAAGATTTATATAAAAGAGAATGAATTGGAAGACATGTTAAAACTAAGGGGCGAAAATTTTGTTGTGTCAACTAAAGCAAAATGATTAATTTGTTTACTGATGTGAGCCAAAAATAGTTACAAATTAATTATTTCGCTTTATGATGGTAGAAATGATGATACAAAGGGTAATTTAAAATGTGATACTATGTTTAAAGAGAAAACCGGTTTCTATTCTATGGTTTTAAACTAGTACGTTCTGAAAGTGTATATACGGTTGAGTATGAAGGTCACTTAGAGAGACCAAGTGATAGGGATGACACCTTTAGAGAGAGGGCCCAACTTCTTGAAAGCAGCGGGGCTAAGATCAACGCTACCTTTGTCACATCCAGGACAAGTATCAACAACCTTGACAGTTACGGAGCCAGATCCGCCCTTGACAGTGATAGATTTGCCACAATACTTGCTGCTCATGATACTACCAGAGAGGGCAGCGACCATTTCACTATCAGAGTTGGTGTCACCACAAGAACCCAATCCAACATCGTAGTAGGTGGCTTGTCCAGACATAGAACCACGAGCTTCAATAGGAGCGGCTTGAACGGAAACTAAGAGAGCGGCAAAGGCCATGATAACCAAGGAAAGGATAGTGGAAGAGAATGAAGTTTGCATGTTGGTATTGAATGAAGTAGTGGAAATGTTAATTGGTTTACAAGAAAGTGATAAAACGACCAGCGTTAGAAGAGGTATGTATAAAGAAAGAGATAGTGTTTGAGGTATTGATAATAAAAAAATGCAAGAAATGTCAAAAAGATGTCCAGTATTTATAGGATTGTGCGATTCGGGGACCCGTTGTTCCCCTTGAAAACGAATTTGGTCAATTAGGACAATTAAGGGAGTTGGGTGGGCGAGGCCACTCACCCACTGCCCAGCCGCCTACTGGAAATGAAATTATGAGTTTCAAAATATTCCCTTAACCAATGCCAATTTCCGGTTCCTGACAAGAATAGCAGTGTACGCGGAGTTGGGTACTGTCTCCAGAATAAAATGTACTAGACCACATCATGATGGAGATGATAAGTTGTTCTCGAACCACTCACGGCGATAATAAAATAAAGGCCATAATGAATTTCAGGTTAATTATTTCTATCATGACACCTAATTGATTGTTTTCTCTTCTTTGCTACCTTACACAAATAAGTTGTTTGTTTTACAACGTTGATGTGGGTTACTTTTGCCACAAGTCTGGTACATACATGTGTAAGAGTGCAACCTTTCACGCATCAACGTTCCATACGTTGCATCCCCGAAACTAATTTACTTGAGTTACAAGCGTACGATGATCACTGTTATTTACAAGAGTTAAATGAATTTTCCTAATTGAGCTACTTTTATTTTATTTTTATTTTCCTCTTCAGTTTTTTTTTTTTTTATGGTTAGATGGTTTCTACGTTGTCTTTATGATCACTTGGAAATCAAGCACAACATAATGGTATCACTTGAAGAAACTTGCGTCATAATGTGATGCTTCTTGTGGGTATTGACACTTTTCTATAAAGGATTGACATTTCTCCCAAGATCCAATTCATGCATCTTTATTGGCCAAAACATCGGCGTTGACCAAATTAAAGCGCAGCTCGATTAACGTATTTGGCAATCCCGTACGGCATACTCAAGTAAAACACTCACCCAAGACGCTAGTGGTGTAGTGAACTTTAACAACAGTCTCCGTTTGACTGAAACAAATTCCAGGTTCTTTTTCGATGTTGGAAAACCTATCTCAAAACATGTATATTACTAATTTTGTTTACGGAGCTTGAGTCTCTCCGAATATTCGCTCCTTGGCAAAGAAAAACTTGCACCGTATATGTAATGAAGGTTTCTCTACAAAATAGCCATGTTTCGGTTATGAAACGAGTTTTACACGCAAATGCCCTAAAACTAATCGTTGATGAATATTGCATCAAATGTCTTCAGATATTTCTCGCTGTGCGTTCCAATATGACGATCCAAGCCTTTCCTCGTACATGATCAACTACTGAAGCTTCTCAAATGTAAGCGTAAAACACTTGATATTGCTGCTGCATGCGTGTATAAAACGTACCTACAAATGCAGAAAATGTCATTTATTTTTGTATGTACACTTTGGTTTGTATGACAGCAATACAAATACATATGCACAAGTGAAGTAAGTTTACGAATGCATTTTACCCTCGGGTGTATTTATACACTACCCCTTGAAATGCTTTAAATTACCAATTTCAAACTTTTTAAAGAAAGTTACTTTGGTTTAACAATGAAATAAGAAGCATGCACAAATTACGAGCAAAAGTTAGCAATTATTATCAACTTTTTAAATGTGGAGTTGGTCGCTGAATATATATTGATACTTATTCAGAAGGTAGGAGAGCTTTTTTTACTATTCTGCGCTACTATGCACATAGCTTAAATGAACAGTATTGTCTCATGTATCGGTACATTCTCAGTACAGCAGCTGTAAAAATTCAAGCAAATGGGGGCTAAGTTCTATGAAAATGTGCTTATCATGGCAAGTTTCATCTAAAATTGATCTGCAACGGCCACTATTGTTGCACCAAGCACTTCAAACTCCACAGAGCGTCTGTTATGTAAAGAGAAAGAAACGTGAAGAAAAACGAGTCACCAAGACTGATGATACTTTTTGTGTGCGCAAGACTATTTATCTGTATCGATTTGGGTCTTTTGAGGTTGACTAAAAGATAAAGATAATATTGGGATGTAATAAAGAGAGTTTGTAAAACGGTAGTGTACAAAATAATGCAGGCATTGTATATGGGTGAGGTTGTTGTGAAATAGTTATGTAATGACTGTACATATACACGAGAATAAGTGTAATAGATAAGCAGGGCAGAGCATCTTTATTCGAGACACACAGTTATAGGTTATAATGAGAGTGTTGGCATACAGCGATGTCATCAACCTTACTTTACATATATTTTTTGTAAATTCAATTTAGGGAATATGTGTCAACCGTATGGCATATGGAAATATAAGAGATTACAGCTTTCACTTAGTTGTTTCAGGAATTCGAATCTCTGTTTATTGAGTGTACCGCTATTCCTATAAGTATAAGGGAGCAGTCTCCATTGATTTGGTTTCAATACTTGGGGTCTACTCCATTTTCTTCACAGATATAAATCAGCTCTCATTGGTACTGAATTTACATGCTTATTTGCGCTATATGTGGCGTGTAAAAGAGCGTTCTCAATGGCACTGTTAAATGTGTCTCAGTCCTTCATCTTCCATTTATGCAAATCGTTATTTATAGAGAAACAAATAGAATTAATGGCAACTTGAAAGGAAGTTTTACTTCGAACATGCATCATATGGAGATATCTGAATCCTAGTTGTTAAGAATATGCTGCCTTTGAACCATTCACTACGCGTTCACCCACCGCTAAAATCTGTAGATTCAGATTCAGCTCAGACTTCGAAGTAAAGCAAATTGATAAAAGCCCAAAATGGCAAGTTATCTTGCCATTTGAACACGAAACTTAATGTCTAAATACCTAAGCACAAAAGCGATTACAGACCAAGTAACTCCGTCTTAAAGACCCCTTTCTCAATTTCTATTTTTTCCCTCTTCTTTCTGACTCTCTTTGTGGCTTCCACTTTCCTTTAAAAATTACACCGATGGAGGATTCGATAACGGTAGAAGAAGCACTTATCACAGAATGGACTACAGCAGTTGAGGCGCTTGACTTTGATAATATTCGAGAGCTATTTGACATTCGACCTGAATTACTGTGGACTCCACTTACACCTTTATCTCATCTTGAAACTGATTTTGCTCACTTCATTCAAAGGCTAAAAGACCACCAATCCTTGGGAACTTCTATTCGTCCAGTTTACGCTCTTCACCATATTTTATACGACTATGGTGTTCCTAATGACGAGTGGGCTCCTGAAAGAAATGAGCTAGTTGAATTTATTTTAAAAGTAATGTTTCTATGTTACACGAAATTGGTGTGGATATTAACTGTTTTTCCCAATATTCATAGCACACAAAAGGCAACGAATTAAATACTTGCTTTTGGGGTTCAGAACAAAATACCGCAATGCACTTGGCTTTTTTTAATAATCAACCTGAATTAATTCAACAATTAAAAGAGCATGGTGCATTAAGTACTATCCCCAATAAATCTGGACATTTGCCTGTGGTAAATCAAAGCGAGGAAACAAATATTCTTGATACCGACAATTCGCAACCAGAAGTAAAACTTTTAATTAACAAAACCAAAGCTGCAGCACTAAAAGATCGACCTCAACAAAGCGCGTCTGATCGATTTAAGAAGCTGCGCGAGTTGGCTGAATCTCCTAATGCTAATAGTGTAAAACCACTAAGTGAACGACAAAATTCAACTCGTCGATACTTTCGTCCAGGGCATTTGGAAGAACGACGACGTCGAGTTTTGAGCGAAGAGGAAGAAGCAGAATTGAAGAGACAAGATTCAAAACGTCAAAGGGAAGTGGCACAGCTCGCTCAACGCTCTGCAGTGAGAAATAATCCTTTATTTAAAAAGTTTGAAGAGCAACAGCAGCAACAACAACAAGCAAGAAGAGTGCCCTCCATATCTGCTGCTTCAGCTGTACGAGAGAGAAAAAAATTATTAGATGCTGCTGATCAAATTCGTCGTTCTTCCAGAGTAATCAATTCATTAAAGGACAGATCATATGTTTCAACAAGTGTTTTTCGTCAGGCACAAGAAACAGATGTAGCTTCAAAGAAAAAAGTTGTGCCAACTTTAGCTCAATTGCGCGCTGGAACCTCTGCTATCAAAGAAGTGTCACCAAGCACGAGCGATAATGAAGAAGATAATGAGAATCAAATCAAGTTAGATACAGCCACAACTTTACAAGCGCCTATTGAAGAGGAGGAACAAGATGAAGAGATCATAAAATTAAATGAAAAGAACAATAATAGTGTCACAAACACTAATACCAATGTTACTAGTGGCAACGTGCCTGACAGTTTATTAGAGGAAGGTGATAAACTAACGACCAAACCAAAGAAAGACTTTTCAACTACTACTAATTTGGTGAACACGAAATCCAACAAAACTAATATTGGTGTAACCGAAACTGAATTAGAATCACTCTCCATTGGGAAACTTGGTGACAGGGGAATACAGTCTAATTCAACATTGAATGATAAAAAGACCATTGATGTAAGTTCTAGTAAGGTAAAAGATATTGTCAATGTGCATGAGCACTTGAATGACGAAGAAGAGCTCGAAATCTACTCTGTCGGTAAAAAATTTGCGGTATGGAAAAAGGATGAGGTTGGACAAAGCGAAGAAAAAGAAGGTATCACATCCAATATAAAAAACCAAACAGGTAAATTTCCTGAAAACCCATTATGGAAGCAATGCACTAATTTCTCTTAAAAAAGATAATGGATCATTGGAAGTGGACTCTGCGCAAGGAATCGATACATCCAAATCCTCTACACAGTTTTCTTTGCCCACGACAAAAGATACATCTACGGAAAAACGTACGAGCGACGATCATTGTACAACCAATAATGGAAGCAGCAATAAGGATTTTTCCAATGCTTCTCCTCTAACACTCGTACCACCCATTGAAGATGAGTCTCGCAAAAAGTCCTTCGATACAGCTTATACTTCTAAAAGTGACAGCAATGAACTTAATAACGTATCACCTACCAATACTCGTCGTCCAGTTATAATCACCAAAAAGCAATCCCCTGTAGAAAGCTCTTCTAACAAAGTTTTGTCTACCGCAAAAAAACTGGAAACAACCGCAGAAAAAGTGGAAGTTAGAAACCTCAAAACATTTGGTACTATAAAAAAAGCAGCCTCCTCCGTGACAGACTTGAAGTCGACTTTCAAAAATGAAATGTATACCAACACAAGAAATGTAAACAGCGCAAAATCTTCATTTAATACAAAGGATAGTCCAAAAATATCTGAAACTGAAAAATCATCACTAACTGTAATTGATGAAGCAAAAGTTGTTGAGCGCGAAACGAGCATTGATCTCACTTCAAAAAATCACATGGACGTTAATGAACCAATTGGTTTGGTAAAACAATCAACCACCACACCTAAAGACACTTTAACTATGAAATCTGCTGATCCAACTCCGCTCACTGAAGCAGCGGCAAATGACACTCTATCATCTAAAAAGCAATCTTCAGAGATGCTTTCTAAGGATAAGATGGATATCGCAACACCATTGAAGAAGGAACTTGTTTCTAGCTTACAATTCAGCCATGATGTGTTCAATCAAAGGTCCGAGATAGACGAAGGTGATGATGATAATAACACTTTCTCTACCATTTCAACACCGCTTGGCAAGGAGGATTCAACAACATTGGGAGCAAAATCAAACAAACAGCCTTCTTTGTTTGCAGTCAAAGAAGAGAAGCTTGATTCCATAGTGAGTCACGGCGACGAAAATTCGTCAAGAAATACCCTTGATGAGTATAGTGATGACCAAAAATCCACTGATGAGGAGAGCACCTTGAGAATCAACAGCACAGCTACCAAAAGTAGTACGAATATACCATCTATTCACGAAACTACAAGTTATACAACACCTGCTGTAGAAGCCAAAAATCGCCTTGAGCCAAATCACAATGTCGTTGAGGCTGATATGCCCTTAGATACATCAACACCTACTTCAATGTCACTGAACAACAAGACATCACAAGCAACAAATAGGAATGTGCCAGGTAATTACTATGTAAAACTGTGGAAATTGAAACGCCCGCTGAAGTATTTTCCTCTCACTAGAGTTTACAATTAATGAAGGTGAATATACCATTTATAATGATATAGGTTCCGACTCGCCATATCAACCCAGCCGCAATGCGAATGATGCTCTAATTACAGATAATTCATCAGCTATTTATACCGATTATTACAATGACAGTTTATCCCCAGACAGTCATCTCAATATACCAGATACCCAAACTAAAGAGAAGGAAGCAAACCGCATCCTTCATCTTGAAATCAACACTAATAAAAGTCAAATGATGATCGAAGATGTGGACGAAAGCGATGAGGATGAGGCTAGTACTCCCACCATGGCTAATCCTCATACTTATCAACAACAGCAACAGCAGCAACCAAGGAAGAAGATTGTGGAAGATAGCGATGATGAAGAAACACGTCAAGAATGGAAATCTGCCTACGATACTTTGTTATCTAGCCAGCAAGAAATGGATTTTGAAGATGACGTCTTACTTCATCATAAGAAAACAATCGCCAAACAAAGTTACGAAGATGATAGTAGACTCTCTATGTCTTCAGAAGTTGATGAAATCAGTATTCTCCAAACCTTATCGCATCAAAATGAGGCACGTGTAAATAATTTGACAAGCAAACATGAGCAAGCAAAGAAGAGACAAAGTGGAAGTCAAAGGAACCATTGGTCAACTGGTATCCAGCATGCCGACGTATTGAAGCGAGAGTCCTTGGTAAGTAAAGGAGAAAGCATAGCAGCTTCAAGTGAGGCTGGTAGCGAACAATGGTATGACCCAGACAACGATTGGACAGACCAGGAAAGTAACGGGAGACATTCTATGTTGCCCACTGCTACTGCAGCAGGAGCGAATATTTTTCACGGCCAAGACAACGATGAAACTGTTGATTACTATTACGACCAGCACCGCGAAAACTCTTACAGACATAGTGATTCCTCAATCAATACCAATTCTGAAACTTACTCAAACAAAAATTCCAACTCGACTGAAAATACCAATCTCGATGAAGACGACGAAGACGAACGTAAACAATATCAAGCAGTCGATGACGATAATGATTACTATTCTAAATATTTCCAATCATCTTCAACTCAGAATGCTACCAAGACTCGAGGTGAAAGCAGTTATTACAATGGTGGACAATCAGATAATGATCAAGACGAAGAGGGTGAAATTGAAATTTTCATGAACAAGTTCTCCCCACCTACTGATGACAAAATTTCTGGAAGTCGAGGTGTACACAGTAGTATCGGTCAAAAGTCCTCGGAAGATATCACAACATCTTTCTTCAACAACTCTAGTAGACCATCTCTAGTCGAGCATCAGCAGCAATTACCCAAACCATTAAAAGCCACCACCACGACAAATTTCTCCTCTTCAACGTTATCAGTTAACAATATTCGTGGTAGAGAAGATGATGAAGTTTCATTAATCAAGGTGCCTTCCAGAACCGTTGCAATTGCGGAAGCCGGTGTAGAACAAGAAGTATTACCCCATGATCCAAATAACCCTCGTGTAGAAGATATTTCACATTACATGAACAAGTTGCCTACTTATAACAGAAATGACGGTGGAGAAGCGCCTGCGCATGGTGTGTCAGCTTTTGATGCTGCTGCAATGTCAGGCAGTAGTGTCGGTGGTGGTAGATTAGAAAACGAAACTGTTGTTATCAAAAGAGCAATATCAACATCTCATTCAGACGGACAACCTTTGGAATTGGATCGCGGCATCCCTCACGCACACGAGATTGATAGCGCATTCCTGAAATCCGAAAGACGCCTCGTCGGTAATGAAGAGAGTCAAAAAATATCTATGTCTTCTATGGAGGCGAATGCTTTTGGAAAAATGTATATTGCTGTTAGTGGTGCCCATAACATGTTATTACCTCTACCTAGAGAAATAACATACGTTCGATGCGTCATTAGTGATGGTGAATACGAATACATGTCTCGCTACGAAATACTCGGTCCTCAAATATTGATGGATTATGAATGCGTGATTGATACTCGACCAGGGATGATCATTACTGTTTCACTACATGTGCGTCCAGATTATCATGTAAAGCCAAGAACCGGCTGGACCAAATGGTTTACATCTATTCGCAAACAAAAGGAACACTTATCTGGATATGTGCATCCTGAGGATGGTGCGATTGGTCAAACAAGATTTGCTGTGGATCATATGGTTCCTGGCTGTTACAAAAAGACCTATGAGGCTAGTTTTGATTGCTTTAACTCGTGGTACGCAAGAACTCAGAGAGAACGTGTTAGACGTGAACAGTTTGGTGACGAAGAAGATTTTTTGAAAATTGTTGGAAAACTGAATGTGGAGATGCTCTATCTACCTGTATCCAATCCATCAGTGGTATGAATGTTGCATCAATAATGCTATGATGTCTTTGTTTACTGATTTTTTTTTATTTAATAGCAAGTGCCAAGAAGCTTGAGAGAATGTGATTTGACACTAAAGATTCGTCAATGGCATGATACATGCTGGCAAAGCGGGTACTTATCAACACGCCGCCAAGGAACGAAGGTAAATATTGATAAGCATATAAAGTAAAGAACGAAACACCAACTCTTTATAAATTAATACAGATCTGGGAGCGACATTATTATCGCTTAATCGGTAGTCAACTTATTGGTTACACTTCCGATGGTAGCGATAGACAAGTTTGGGACCATTACAATATATCTGATGTAATTCGATTAAGTGCTGCAGCCGACAAAGTGCTTGTCACCTTGATGGACGACCAAGAAGATGATAAGGTTTTTCCAAAAGAAAGTATTCACGAACAAAATCACAAAGGATTTTTCCGACTTGCTTTTGCTGATTACCATCTTGATTGCGTGAGTGACGATTTGGAAGAAAGTGAAGCTTGGGTAAAGACATTGAAATCAATGATTGGTAGAATTCCTCTGCGTATACACTTTTCTGATTAAAAAGGAGCAGTAACCATGTACATACTATATCACAAAATTATATTTACGAAACTATACAATAATAAAGACTTAATTATAGAACACAACAACTGATAAAAAGCCACTATTTATTATGTAGCTAAGCACCTTTGTACTTGTACTTTGACTTTTCCAATTCTTCTAGACTATCTTGCACTTGGTTCATCATGTGAAGAGCGGTATAGTATAAGCCCAAAATAAGTAGTGGGATGGACCAAAATATAAACTCAATCAAGGAACTACGATAGAATAAGCACATCAGTGGTGCTAAGGAGCCACTTGCAACTGATCCGAGAACAGTTCCTTTGGTATATTGGTCATGGAGACTCAAGCTTTGTAATAAGCCGAAAATATTCATTTTGCACTTGATCACAAGAGCAAAGATAGAGGTACCAATAGATAGAATGCTAGTTAAAGCAGCAAAATTTGGGAAAGCTAGAGCTGTATCAGTTGGTGTGGAGAAGACCTGTGAAATTGGAATGATTGGGACTCCTTTTTGCAGCAGAATATTGAAAAACCTGTAATATAACGCATTGTTTAGAGTTGATAGAAATGAAAATTTGTGTAATTTTTTGATATCTTACAGAGCAGAAGTGATGCATCCTATAATAATTAATCCTCTCTATGAACACACAATATTGAATACAAAGTATAAGACATTGGCGATTAACATGAATTGCTTTTTTTACCTGAATGCTCAAGTTTGCTTTGTCGTTCTGATCACGAAGATCCTGCAGAAGCTTTTCTTGTTCTATTTACATCTAGATTAGTGTAAGGCATTCAAAGGAAGTGTCACGAACAGCTTAATAAACCTTCTTCGTCCAAAAACTCTGCTTCATCCTCTTCATTAATCTTTTCTTTTCTTCGATTGTGTAATCCCTCCATTCCAGTTTATGAATTTATGTGAAAAAGCAAAAGGCTTGATTTCGGTTGCCCAAAAGGCAAATATTGCGGCATTTAAATGTATTAGAGACGAGTTCTTCTCTCCTTTTTGTTCCTGAACAGTAGCAGCCTCAAGCTCATTCGTCGACATGCATACACGTATGATACACTAACTTTCGCATCTATTATCTGCATTTTTCTCATCATTATCATGTACAAGCTAAACGTTTGCTACCAGTACCTTAGCCATGTGCAATGCATGCAATACCCAGGCTTTTCGGATATACGATAGACTTGGCAGTCGCACCAAAACCTTCAACTCTGACAAATTGTGTGCGGTTCTATTTCTGCTTGCATAACAAACCATCGTCATATTGTTATTGTTGTACAATCACTACATTGCCACGCTCAAATCACTGAGTAGTACCAAATGTTAAGCAGAATCACAGGAATTTAAAAAGTTCTAAAAAGTACAATAACAATAAACTTTATCTTCAGCCACAATGTAAATAGAACACAGAAAATGCAAAGTTGACTTCTGTGGGTAAAATCGAAGGGAAAGGGCGTTGGTGCAAAAAAAAAAATGCAAAGGTGGCTGAGATACTTAGGGGCGAATTCTGTACAAGACCTTATCTATTGGTGGTAATTGGGTATGAAGGGACAATCAAGTGGAGCAACCAAGAATTTTCTACTGTAAATTAATATTAGACAGTAATTCTTGATCTTTATTGTGGTGTCTCTCTGCATTGAAAACACGATAGGGGTTCGACACCCTCCACATTTGCACCTCTTCAAGTCAAATAGCCAAAGAGCAACGTGTTGATCTTACGTCTACTCTGGATCTCCCTTTCAACGGTTTTCTTCTGCAAAGCTTAGTTTTTTTCTTCGTAATTCATCTCTCCAAGTATCCACATCAAACGAAGACTTATATTTTCTCAACAGCATAGCCATTATTTACTCTCCAGAAAATGAAACAAATGCAATACAGTAAGTTATGAGGTCCTTTTGCTATCCCTTTCGAAAACAGAATTTAAAGCACTAATGCATTCCTGAGATCTTGGGTGTCACTCACAATGCTTACACCGACATGCATAAGAATTCGCAACAAGCATTTTTTCGCCATAGGTAGGAAAAATAATCAATCTTTCACTCAAAGAAAGGTAAGACGAATGCTCCCTTCAAGTATAATCGTAATATGTACACTTGATGCAAAAACTAGCATCATACAAGGAATATAATTGTTTATAAGATTTATTAAAAAAAAAAAGATGAAAACTCATAAGCTTTGACTTTTTGACTGTTCGACTCACAGAGATCAAATATCATTACTCATAGTGTGTACGTTACGTACACACTTATCACATCAAACGAAGACTTATATTTTCTCAACAGCATAGCCATTATTTACTCTCCAGAAAATGAAACAAATGCAATACAGTAAGTTATGAGGTCCTTTTGCTATCCCTTTCGAAAACAGAATTTAAAGCACTAATGCATTCCTGAGATCTTGGGTGTCACTCACAATGCTTACACCGACATGCATAAGAATTCGCAACAAGCATTTTTTCGCCATAGGTAGGAAAAATAATCAATCTTTCACTCAAAGAAAGGTAAGACGAATGCTCCCTTCAAGTATAATCGTAATATGTACACTTGATGCAAAAACTAGCATCATACAAGGAATATAATTGTTTATAAGATTTATTAAAAAAAAAAACGATGAAAACTCATAAGCTTTGACTTTTTGACTGTTCGACTCACAGAGATCAAATATCATTACTCATTTCCCCGCAAAAGAAGTTATATATCTACATACATAACACGAAGGCAGCCCGTTTTATTTGAGCTCAGTGACAGAATTGATATCAGCTACTGCTTATTTTACTTGTTCGCTTGATTTTAAGTTATACAGAAGAACGTATCCTTTATCGGCAAGTGATACCCCGTACCGATTAATATATTTAAACATCGGCAAACATTGCAAATGTATATCCGTACAAAAAGACTTGATCTTTTAAGCATTGCCAAGATCTTGCTGCACCCTTTCTTGAAGTTACACGGTGTATGAGAGGTGGTACACAATTGTGCCATTGTGTATGTATTACTAAATTTGGATGGCTATAATAGCCACTCACTTAGATTTGAAATAATAAACAGATCAGTATTTATGTGTGTATGATTGATCTAATTTCAGCAAACAATACATCACCACTAAATCTTTGTGCATACGTTTAAATTCGATCACCGTCATATTTATATTTGTGTAGATACACGTCGTGATTTCGTATAACATGCAGATATGTATGACTTTGAAGATAAGGATTTTATGCGCACATTGCAAAGCTTGTCACCAGGTACGGAAGCCAAAAGCAGAGTATGCAAGTATAAAAAATAGATGCTAGAGCGTACACAAAGCTACGATTGGTCAATGTAGAGTTTCCAAACGATCTTGTATCTCTCCATTAAAAATCGTTAGTTCATGAGGCACAAATATTATTTCATTACAATGTGCCAAGAACACTATTTGCTGAGCCAGTGAAAGATAAGGATTATGGAAGAGCCTGTAATTATAAAGCTCTCAGAGATGCCTATTTTCCACAAACTCTTGAGCATGGCGACGTCGCTAGAAACCAACCAAAACGTTTACATAATGAGCACAGAAAGACACTGGAGTGAGTGCATAGTGGGAAGGGTTTGCAACGAGATTAAGAGATCTTGTGTGCGATTCTATCGATTGGGGGAGGTACAAACTATTAGCAATCTGATCCAATGATTATAGATTATGTGCGTATGTATGTCTTCAATGTACTAAAGTGGAAGAAAATTACCGATCGAGGCTTCTCTGAAAATGACATAAAAAAACACCACGTCTCGATCAAGCCAGTTACGGATACACTCTTTTCGCGGTATCATGAAATAAAAAATAAAAATCGATATGTAAAATCACAATCGCTCTACTTCGTAAAAAAAAAAAACGCGAGCGCATACACTGCAAACTTTGCAATATATACCATGGATCTTCTAGTGTGCTATCCATTCCTACGTATTGTTGTATTGGCAACATATTTGATTTACTTTTATGCTCCCGTTGTTTCAATTAATTATATTGATTATTACAATGGATCGATCACCTTTATTGTTGAACAGACAATATGACTACACTACATCGAATTCGTTACCATCAACTTTATATTAGCAATCTGATCCAATGATTATAGATTATGTGCGTATGTATGTCTTCAATGTACTAAAGTGGAAGAAAATTACCGATCGAGGCTTCTCTGAAAATGACATAAAAAAACACCACGTCTCGATCAAGCCAGTTACGGATACACTACGTACACACTATCATGAAATAAAAAATAAAAATCGATATGTAAAATCACAATCGCTCTACTTCGAAAAAAAAAAACGCGAGCGCATACACTGCAAACTTTGCAATATATACCATGGATCTTCTAGTGTGCTATCCATTCCTACGTATTGTTGTATTGGCAACATATTTGATTTACTTTTATGCTCCCGTTGTTTCAATTAATTATATTGATTATTACAATGGATCGATCACCTTTATTGTTGAACAGACAATATGACTACACTACATCGAATTCGTTACCATCAACTTTATTTTTAAAAATTGTGGGATCAAAATGTTTATACGCAATCTAAATAAAGTAGAAGGCCAAGGATGAAGATTGGGCTTTGCTACACTTTAAAGATTCTCTTTTTTCTATCATGATGATGCAAAAATATGACGAGAGCTTAGAGATTTTCTATTATTTTTTGTATCACACTTACCCTTTTCAGGTTTAAAGTAAAACTGAATTTAATTTAATTATGGCTTGATTGTCGTACATTTCCACAAATGACGAACACCTTTTTTTTTAGTATCTCCCTTTCCAACTTTGTTGGGATTCGTCCTCCCTTGGCAAAGAACTCCGTTCTTCCGCTCAAAAATCTTAATTGATCGCCCAGAGAGTTTGACATGTACATATTTTTACAAGTAATTAATATCAAATTTTCAAGGGGGTTGCATTTCACATTTTATTATGGATACGAGTATAGAGTGGTATGTGTAATTAAAATTAAATACAGGAAGTAGGATAAGTGACAATATTCGAGAAAAGATAGAAAAAACTCGCTGGCTTTTAAATTTATGTAAAGTTTAAAAAGCTTTGACCTTCGGTATTCATATAAAATCTCCAGAACCATTTCTAGACCTTTTTCTAGTTTTCTTCTTCTTTTCTTCTACATACACACAAAGGCAGAAAAAATGAATAGAAAATTCTATGTGTTAACATTATTGTCAGCTCTTTGCTGTTTACTACTTTTCACCTTATATCCAACCTACAAATTATCAGACTCATTTATACAGCACACAGCACAGAATGAGCGAAAGACATCATCCTATTTTGGTCTATACAATAACAAAAAGAAAGCATTTGCCACTGTCATCTGCGACCCCTCCTTGGTACGTGTACAATGCTGACGAACGACATATAGACACATTGCAAATAATAACCATGTCTTACATTTGATAGTTTGAAGCAACATTGGTTTCAGTGTATTCGTTGAAAAAAGCATATGCTTCGAAACCCTCTTCAAAGAGTGATATCGTTGTATTATTACCTGATTCAATTACCCTAAAATCAAGTAATCTTGAAAAACTGGAAAATCTTGGCGTAAATATTATCAGGGTAAGTTAATATGAAACATAGGCAATCCAAATAATGATATCATTTTTCTGATTGGGGGACATGTAATATAGACTTCATCACCAAAAGGCTTAATTGACGACAACTCAAACTCTTGTGACAAAGCAATGATTAATCTTTGGGCATTGTTCGATTACGAAACCATTGTCTACTTTACTCCTAATGTTATCTTTGAAAACGTAAATATCTTCATCTATTTGTAATCTTGAAAGGAAAAATATCTGATCCTTTTTAAAATATTAGAACGTCGATCACTTATTTGATTACCCAGCTGGTTCCGCCGTTGCAACCAATGATTTACAATCCCCACTCTTTGTAGTAAATCCAAATTCAAAGTCATTCGAACTCTTGCTTCGTGAATCCCGAAAGTCGTCAGATGTTCCTTTCCATCAATTGCTTGCAGACTTTTCATATATCAATTATTCATCCCGTTTAACAGCAAGACAATTAAGTGAGGTATGTGAAATAACGACTTATTGAGTTTTTTTTTCTTTTTTTTGTTGTAAACGTCTAGAACTATAACTGTTATATTTTTAGATTGCACTTGTCTATACTGGACCAATGAAACCTTGGAACTTTCATTCCTACAGCGACGTTGATTGGAAAAAACATTATGACCCTGTCTCTTTTTACAAGTGGCGACGCACCAACAATGAACTCAGGCACTTCTTTAATCCACGTAATTATTTATAATCCTTAATTACTTTTAACAAGACAACTTGTATTGAAGTTTTCTTTGCTGTAGACACTGAATGGAAAAACGCCGCTCGCCAAAATACTGTTTGCGACTCTTATTTAGAATCAAATGTAAATGTCACTTCCTTCCCTGTCAAGGATAAATTCTCAGTCATGATCAGCACCTATAATCCTGAACGTATCAAGCACTTATCCTTGATCATCCGCCATCTTTTGAAATCTCAATTAATTCATACCGTCTTTGTTACTTGGCACAATCCTGCTTTGGAAGTACCTCCTAGTATCTACAACCAAATTAAACCAGAGGATTACAAGCGTGTCAAAATTCTCACTCAATCCTTCGATTCTTTGAATAATCGCTTCAACCCCACAGAAGAATTACAAACAGACGCAGTGTACATCATGGATGATGATATCTATATCGATATCAATGATTTAGAGTTTACATTTTCTGTACGTTACATCATCTTTTTTTACAATTTTTTTTTTTTTTTTTTTTTTTTT